>JAAGEH010000125.1:19273268-19381778 GCA_011751065.1 Lasiurus cinereus
GAATCTATACCTAGAAGTGGAGTTACTGAATTCCAGATTATCATTTCTAGACTAAGCTTCAAAATGGTATGATAGATTTATACACTTCAGTGGCCTATGATAGTTTATACTTTTCTACCTGATAAAGTCAGACTTAAAAATTCTGCCAATTGATGGGTAAAGTGGAAACTTCATTAGTGAAACTGGTTATCTTATCCTATTTAACCATTCAGATTTCTTTTCTTATGAATTTTCTGTCAATATTCTATGTTGTTGCAGGTGACACGATTTCATTCTTTGTTATTGCTGAGTAATACTCCATTGTGTGTGTGTGTGTATAGCATACTCTTTCACAGTATGTGTGTGTATGTATATGTGTATATATATACATATGTGTGTGTATATATATATATGTGTGTGTGTGTGTGTGTGTGTATATATATATATATATATATATATATATATATGGCATACTCTTTCACAGGATTTTAAGTTTGATATCTTCATCTTAAAAGACTAGGAAACTTTTAGCAAGAATAAGGCGAGGGAAAGAATTATCACCATCATCAGTCTCTTAGTAATACCTGGAATTTATTTCCATATATCTACTCAAGGTAAAGGTAAAGTGTCCAGTGAACCACTGACCAATTCTTCCATTAATTTTCCTCCTTAGTAATTTAGGACTTAAGACTCCTCAGATTTTTGGTTGCTCTCTCTGTGAAGGCTGTAAGGTCTCACAATTACTCTAAGTGCAGTCATTGGGTTCTACATTATTCCCACACAATACTTCAAAGGAAGGAAACACAATTCATCCTGATAATATTAACACACAATTCCTGGGTCTCACTTTTTCTCCAAAGCTGTAATTTTACACCAGAGTAACTTGTTTCTACTTTCTCTTGTTTCAGCTCTTTTCTATTTGCATGGAGATCAGTTCTGCTCAGGACATGTCTCTGCTTTCTCTTAGTATCGTGATTTTCAGCGATTCCTCTTTATATTTCAAATAGGCAGTATTATCTTTCCTCATGTTTCCTGTGATTGAAAAATATGTTGCTAGTTGATTCTTTGGACAAATCGCCACTACTACGAACAGTAATAGGGAGATGTAATAGGGGGACTTTTTAAAATGTTTTAACAGTTGGCTTGAGAATGTTTAGGGAAGAAAAACCCACTCACAAGGAAGCTCATTTTTATTTAAATCTCTTGCTAAAGCACTTTTTTTTGTTTTTTTTGTTTTTTTTTTCTCTAGACTTTCTCTCTTGCCCTGGTGAACCTCATCATCAGGAGCATGTTGCTAAACCAGAGAAATTAAATCTGTACCTTGGGGACCAAACTAGTCCCGCACGTTGATGGACAGCTCCTTGGTCCTTTGCTTGTCCTTTGACTGTCAGGAGGTCCTATTAAGCCATCAAAACCCATAACTAGCATGTGGGCAGGTCGAAGAGGAAAGAACAGAACAGCTTTTTTTTTTTTTTTGTATGGGGCGGAAGGGGGGAACAAGATTTCTATTTCTTGTTACTTTACCCTTTTCATTCATGAGCAATGGTATGCCTCATCAAAGAGAATGTTCAAATTATAAGAGAAGGAAGTTGATTAAAACAAGTCACTGAGAGACTAGGGCTATTTGGGGATGTTTGTCTCTTTAAGGCTCTTAGTGCATGTTTCTGTTTGATTGACAACACAGCTTCTATTTTATTTGTAAAGGGCTGTACTTTCCTGGAGAATGAATTGGCCTCTAACAAGTCACTTGAGTTCCTGTGGAAACTAGACAAAGCAGGGAGGAGGGAGCAGCAGTTGGTGGTCGGAGGCTGGCAGCTGCCCTGCTCTGAGCTGACAGCATGAAACCCCGGCCCCTCCCAGCTCTTGGCCCCTGTCACTTTCCAGGCACCTCCATTTCCTGTGCTGTAGAATGGGGCTGGTGATCACACAGGTTATAAGGATTCAGTGAGTAATGTGTGAGCAGTACCTGCTACTTTGTCACCGCTACAGGAGTGTTTTGTTAAATAATAGATGGGCTCCGTTTGTCACGAAGGATATTAGCTAATAGTTTACTGGCAAATTTCTTTGGGCCAGGCACTGTGTTTTATGGGCGCTGAATGTTTCTCATTTGATCTTTCTAGCAATTCATGAGAAAGGTACTGCAATACAGCATCCTCATAGTATGGATGAGTAAGTCGAGGTTTAGAGATAGGAACTCTAGGTCACTAGATGTAGGTCAGTACAGTTAGAAAGTGACAGAATCCAGGAGCCTGGTGCTCCTCACCACTACACCACACTGTGCCCACCAGGAACCTTGGAGGGAGACTTCCCAACCACCCTGCAGTGTACTTTTACTCTAAAAAAATTCTCACACAAAGAGGAGCATTTGAACCAAGAGGACAGATCCTAAGTTCTAAGCATAATTTGAGAGGAGTATAAACTTGAGTTTGAGTCCTGGTTTCACTGCTTCTGACCCTGTGACCTTGATGAGAAGGTTACCTATCACCAAAACTTAGTTTCTCACTTTTGAAAGAACATAGATTCTACTTCCTAGAGTGGCTCTGAGGATTGGCTGAGAGCTAATTAATATTATGTTTTGCAAATAGTGTCTTTCATTCTGTTCAGTGAATCTTGGGTGGGGTTTAGGTGAGGGTCATCTGAATGGAAACATTTTCTTAGGGAGGGCCTTGTGCTGTGTTCAGTGAACTCTGTTACTCTCATAGAAGAACCAACTATTTTGATCTGTTCTGCTCCTTCAGTCCTGAAAGTTACGGCCCAGAGTCTGAAATAAGAAACTATTTCCACTTAGTGATTTCAAGTAATTGGCCACCACGAGTAAAAAGAGTGTTTATTGTAAATGCCAATAGTGATAGACTGATTTGAGGGTGGGATGGGGAGGAGGGGGATAAAGAGAGGAATTTATTGACCACAGAAAAAAACAAGCCAAAGACTTGGCTAATTTGTGTAATCAGCTTTATCAATTTGCATAAATTGTGCATCAGGCTATATTCCTCTCGGGTATAATAAGCCCAAATTTAGTTTTTCTAATTTTAAAGTCATCAGTCTCTCTTTTTTTTCTTCTTCTTCTGTTCCTTTCTGGGATTTGAGTGGGTCACACCTCCATGCATCTGTCAGGTGGTCTTATGTGTCTGATTCTCAAGAGGCCACACCAGTGTCTTGCTATAGCATTTCATGCTTATTTTCCCAAATTGGCCAGACTCAACGCCCCCATGCCCCACCCTATTTCATGTTTTGTTTTGTTTTTTTGCTTATCTACTAGATATGCCCTCTTTTTTCATTATCTCCTTGTTCAGATTAAAATCTTTCAAATATTTTTTAATGAACCCCTTTCATTGGCCATACTCTCCTACCATCTCCTTTCAAAGGGCTCTGCCAAATTCTGTATTTCCTAGCAGGCTTTCAGTCCCAGGTTTCACCTATTGCTTCCTCTCCTTACTTTTTTTTCTCAACACTGATTTCTGTGAAAGATCTCTAAATAGTTCTAAAGGGCCTCAGAAGGTTTGGACTCTACTTGGAGGTTATGAGATAAATTGTGATGATTATAGGGTTGTAACATGGCTCACACACCCTCTCCCCCCAGCTGTGTGGTACTCCCACAGCTCAGCTTCTCTCTCTGCTTTTCCTGGACCCTTTCGGGTCCCTACTATCCCTACTGGTCTCCTGCTTCCAGTCTCAACACGTGTCAGTTCATCTTACACATTGCCACCAGAGTCTGAGCTTGGCTATGATTAAAATCTGTCTAATCAAAAGGGTGATCATAGAACTTGTTCACCAACGTCAGTAATTAGGGAACTAATGAACCTCCTTGACACTAGCAAATGTTCAAGAAAAAAAAACACGAGAAAACACAATTTTATATAGCATGTAGATAGTGTATCGAAGCGATACAAGTTGGGAACGTCGACATTCAGAAGGGTTTAAACTTATGAATAATACTGTAGATACACATCTCCTAACCTTTGGAGGTGAGGTCACACGGGGCCCAGGCCACAAACCATCATCAAAGCCCAAACCCTGGATTTGTGGACAACTGGTGTAACCCAGGCAGCATTGCTTAGGATTTTATGCTGTCCAGAGGGCTAACTGCTGACACAAAATCTTTATCTCAAAGATGCAGATGTAAACCTAATGTCCTTTTAAAAACAGTAGCTAGTTATGGCACTGGAGATGTTTAAGCCTGAGGCTTTACGAACACTTTTATGATATCATTATCCTGAAGATTACCCCTGCCTTGATTTCATAGCCCCAGTGTTCGCAAATCTGGGCATTTGCAATTCCTTTCTCTTTCTTTCAGTGTTACCGGAACTTGAGCATCTGCTTTCAGAGAATAAAGGCTGGAGGATAAGAGAGGAGAGGGGTGCTGACCTTCTGCATGCCCTTGGCCTCAGTCATGGCCAGCCCGCTCATATTTCCTTTGGGCTCTGGCTCTATAGCCAGTCATTTTCAGGGCTGGTTTAAAGACCATGTGCCTAATTTGGAGCTGCTGACACAGGACAGGGAACTGGCCACCTGGCAAATACCTTGGGCTTTGACTGATTCCACTAACTTGAAGCCTAGGCCAAGTTCCCCTCAAGTTGTACTGAGGTTTGTAAACCTTTTGGCAATGCTGAGCTAAGACTGGACCAGGTAATCAGCTTTTCAGGGTCCTTGGCTAGGTGTGAAATTTTAATCAAAGGGATTTTATGTTTGCAAAAATAGAATGCACCACCAGAAATGTCACATAGAATTAAACTTTGGATTCACTGAGGTTCAAGATGAATCAGCTGGTTCCTTACAGAATGGCAAATCCTGTCGTCTTTGGAGGGGAGAAGGGTGTTAAAAATAAATGGAAGCCGGGTAGTTCTGGTTCCTCCTTTGTCTGGTGAGAGAAAAAATTACAATAATTTTTAGTCCATCCACTCTTTGGAACTGGATAATTACTTTCTACTTTAATCACAAGATGGCTCAGAAAATACATAAGCTTCAGCCCAAAAATACACTATCTGTATCCAGTAGATATTGTAGAAGTGATTCGCCATTGTATCCAATGTGGTCTCCAGACGAGTCCAGACCTCTCAGTAGCTCATCTAGAATGGTTTCAATCCTTATATCTGACAAATAAACACCAGACACAGATCACACTGGGACCTCCGGCTAAAATGAGAGCAGGCTCTTTCCCAGTCACACAAAGCCAAAGCCCGCTCCTTCACAAAGGGAATTTAAAGTTCTGAAAGAAAGTAGGGCTGACGGCTGATATGGAGAACGGGTGAGAATGAGCTCTCTGTGGCTGGGGAAACCAAACTCACCAGAGCTCACCCAGAGAGATTCTGGAGAGACAGTCCTCTAGAGATACGTATTAGCTGCACAAAACCAGACCAAGTCACCATATGTTGCCAGTTACTGAGGTAATTCACCTGAATGCCATGGGACTGGACTTTTCTCCATCTCTCCATGAGTATGTTGCTAGGTCTCCGTGGGTTTTGTGGTAACTTCTTCTCCTCTCCAGTTGGGATGTTGAAATCAGGGGGAGAGTTGATGGATAGCACTCGACACAGAACAGAATGTGGCTTCTAGACTCAGACTGCTTGGTTCCAATCCTGGCTGTGCACTTCCCAGCTGTGTGACATTAAGAAACTTGTTTATCCTTTGTGTGCCTCAGTTCTGTTGTCTATAAAATAAGGCCACTTGTAGATCCACCTTAAAGAGTTGTTGGAGTTGTGAAGATTAAATGTATTATTGACGATGAAGCCTTTAATACGGCAATCCATAAGTGTGACAGTGGTGATGATATTTCTAGGAAAGGGCCATTGTGTGTGTGTGTGTGTGTGTGTGTGTGTGTGTGTGTGTGTGTGTTCGCGCGCGTGCACATGCACGCATGCAGAAAGCAGTGTATCCCTAAAAGACCTAAGCAGAAGATCCTAGGCATAAGGTTGCATGAAGCTATGATAGGAAATAACTCCATGGGATGAATTTGAACCTGGAGACAGTGCTGCTTGGCCAGAGATGGTAATGAAGTCCCAGGCCACTAATGTCCTTTTCTTTGGTGACTGTTGGTCTCCAGGGTTCAGAGGCAGGGCCTGTAGAGGTCACTGACGATTATGTAGCTGGGGGGCAAGGAAGGCACCAAATATGACACAAGAATGAGAAGCATTAAAGGGGATTGGGCTCCTTGGGGTTGGATGAGCGAGGATTTTAGCTTTCTCTTCTCAAGCAATGATAGAAATTAGCACATGGACCAGTGGGCTGTGTAAATACTCCTGGAGGTCTCAGAGAAAGCCAAGGTGGAGTAGCCTGGATATGGAAGAAATATTCTCTTCATGATCATTCTGAGACCCAGAAGCTTTGTAATGTGAATATTAGAAAGCATAACCCCAATACTCCAAGTTGGCAAAGTTGAGTCATGAGGTCTATTGGGGCGCAGGGGTGGGCACTGGCCATGAGTGTGGTTATTCCTCTCTCAGCCACAATAGGAAGGCTGCTGTAGATGTCTGCCAGTTCTTTGATACTTATCTGACTGCTCATGATTTATGCATCTGTTTTCTTTTTCTAAGTTTGCTTGTTATCCTTGGCATGAATGTCTGCATAGGAAAGAAGATAAATAAAAGGAAGGGTACCTTATATCTGTTCACTATATTACTTGAAGTTTGCTGTGAACCAGTCTTCAGGGTAAGAGAATTACTGACTGTTTAGGTTTGGAAGTTATCATTGACTGCATTTGTAATCTTTATTTTCTATAAGTACAAACAAATAACTTTAATCATTATATTTATGAATAAGAATATTTTTTAAAAATCCTTGATTTCTAAAAATATCTCTAGATAAATCAGATGGCATTTTTCTAGGAACTAAAATGCAGTAGCAGTGGACTTTTAGCATCTTTCCAAAAACACTTACGAAATAAAACATACCATATTTGTTTCCTTTTTAATGAAAATTACAGCATGGGTTGAATTTTTAGGAAGGTGGCAAGGTTGAAATATACCCATTGAAAGTAATCTTCAGTTGAGACTAGAAGGGAGGTTTGCCTTTTCCAGAGGGAAAGCTTTGGCTGACTTGTGCATAGTGGTTTGATTGGCCCATGTTATTGAGGAATGTTTGAGTGCCATAAGGAAACACTTAGACAATGGAAAGAGAGATTTGAGTTAATCTTATAATGAAATCAGTAAACAACAAACACAGACACAAAACACACACACACACACACACACACACACACACACACACAAAACAAAACCTGTTAGGGAAAGAGAATGCAATAGATTTATCATGTTTTGTAAATTGAATTGGCCAGCAAAATCTTCAATATTGAGCACATGCAACCCACATGCAACAGGGTATGTATAGAATTTCTAATGTTAACTAATATATGTATATGTTGAGTTTAAAATATTAACTAGTTTAGTAATTCAACAAATATTTGTATTTCTATAACACAAATCTCTGCATTTCCTTTGTCTTTTCTTTTGCCTACCCATATGCACTACAGTTTCCTAAGTACCAGGAGGTACTTTCTTGTTTTTCTTTTTTTAAAAATATATTTTATTGATTTTTTGCAGAGGGATAGAGAGCTAGAAACATTGATGAGAGAGAAACATCAATCAGCTACCTCTTGCACACCTCCTACTGGGGAGGTGCCCTTGACCAGAATCAAACCTGGGACCTTTCAGTCTGCAGGCTGATGCTCTATCCACTGAGCCAAACCAATCAGGGCTTGTTGTTTTTCTTGTTCGGTGTCATTTATTTTTATCTTTATTTATTTATTTTATTTTTTTATTGTATTACATGTATACATATCTCATTTATTTTTAATATACTTGATTTTTCAATATTCCTAATATTCTTGAATTTTCAGCTCATTGGATAAGTACAGTACTTTTTCAACCATTCGTATAGGAACCTAGAACCATCAGAGTTCAAGATACAGAATACTGTATGATTGCCCCTGAACTTGAACTTTATAATCTTACTGACAAAAACACACACAATGACTAGAACATATTGGTGTTGATTATATGTGTAATAGGATTTCCAAGAAGAAGATCAACTTAGCTAGGGTTGTCAAAGAGGGAACCCTGGGGGAGATAGGACCTTCAATGAAGAGTACTTGAAAGATAACATATAAAGTGAGGGGAAAGGGAGGAAGATTCTAGGCAGGCAGACTGGCATGACCTGAGATGTGTTTCAGTAATGCTAGTTTGATTGATTT
Organism: Lasiurus cinereus; assembly: GCA_011751065.1. Taxonomy (NCBI): domain Eukaryota; kingdom Metazoa; phylum Chordata; class Mammalia; order Chiroptera; family Vespertilionidae; genus Lasiurus; species Lasiurus cinereus. The sequence goes on from JAAGEH010000125.1 coordinate 19,281,433, forward strand.
CTCTGCCTTACTGAAGTAGTCTGCCTTATATGAATGGGACACACTCCTTCAAACCAAACCAATTTGAGTCTTAACCCTGTGATTTTAGACACCAACTATGGATAGAATCATTTTAGACCCTCTTAAAATCCCCAGAAAACTTGGCAAGTCACTTGTGAACATCAGAGTTTCCCAAGAGCTAAGACCACATCTTTTTCATTTCTGTGAGCACAGTGCTAGGCACAGAGAGGTTTCCAGTGAATGTGGATGGAGGGAAGGGATCTTGCAGAATGTTTGATTTCCAGTGCAGCTGGCCCGAGAAATGACCGCCGATCTCTGCTTGGACAGACCCATGGATTTGAAGGCCTCTTCTCCCACAGTCCATGCCATTGTAGGGCTCTTGATCTTTAGAAGCACTGTTCAAATCATGAATTGGAAATTACTTCCAGCAGCTTTTGCCCATTGGTTCTGGCTGTGCCTTCTCAAGCCAGTTTGGCCGTCTAACAGCTTATTTCAGGTGGTGAAACATGTTCGGCCTGGACCATTTTGGCTCCTGTTGTATAGACACACCCATGCGCTTGGCTTCCTCCTGGGTGTTTTGTGAAATTACCAATCAATAGGGTACAAAACCAGATAGGCTAGCCAAAATGGCCTGTCCTTTTTGTTCTCTCCGTGGTAGGAAAAAAAAAAAAAAGACACATTGACCCTCTTAAAATCCCCAGAAAACCTGGCAAGTCACTTGTTTTGCTGGGAATGCATTGACAGGAGTGAATCTAAGCATTAAGCATTCCACCTTTCAAATCCTGGGCCTTTTGAAGCTCAGTTGCCTGTTGACTTGGAAGAATAGCCTCCCTTCCCATGGGACAAGACAAGAGCCTCGTTCACATATTGCCTGGTCTGTATGTTTACTTTACATTCTTCATGACAGGTTTCAGTCACGTCTGGGAGTGTCAGCCTCCTGGCTGACAGTTTGTGACCTGGGTTGATACCAACCACTTTGGTCAGAATAGTCTTGCAGCAAGAGGCTCTAGTCAGGTGAGATGGGGCCGTAGAAGATTCTTCTCTTTCTCCTCCACTCCCACGATTCTTCCCAGGGAACATGTCAGCTGTAAAAGCAGGAATCCTGCCTCCTCTGCTCTCCACCTCCCAAACATATGCTGTTTATCAAGTCTAAGAATAAAGAGAATGCAATTTCAAGAAAGCTTTTTAAAGACTTCTATTTCCTGTAAAAGGAAACAGATAAAGGACATGTGATGGGTTCGAGGTGTCATGCTGAGTGTTTGCCATTCAACACTTAGCCGACATTAACAGCCAAGCGTGATTCCTATTTTGCAGGTAGGAAGAAATAATCAGGGTCTCCACACATGTCACATGTTTAAACCGGTGATATTAAGAGCCTCCTTTCAGTGAGGCTTGCTGACGGCCCTGAGCTCTCTGTGTGAAGCAGCTTTGCTTTGATTGGAGGGGAGGGGCGCTCTCGCCACGTCTGGTCTTGTCCATCGCTCCACGGTGATCATGGAGCACCTTGGGCAGCTCTCCAGTGTGGTAGCCACTAGCGCTTGAAATGTGGCTCAGGGCATTGCTCTAAGTCTGAAATAGGCACCAGATGTCAGGGACTGAGTATAAAAAATGTAAAATATCTCAATAGTAATGTTTTATATTGATAACAAGTTGAAATAATATTTGTGATATATTGAGTAAAATAAAATATTATTTAAATGATTCTCACCAATTTGTTTCTCCTGTAAATGTAGCTCCTAAAATATTTTAAATGATGTATGTGGCTCATGGTATTTTTTTCTATAGGACCATGCTGACCTTGAGAGACAGGGATGGTATTGCCAAAACAGAAATACATGATAATCCAGTGTAACCTCATGAATTTCATTTTTTTAAATTAATCCTCACCCAAGGATATTCTGTCCATTGATTTTTAGAGAGAGTGGTAGGGAGCGGGGGAGGGCTGAGAGAAACATATATCCATGTGACAGAGACACATCAATTGGTTGGCTCCTGTATGCACCACACCTCAACTCGGGCTGGGGATCAAGCTTGCAACCGAGGTAGATGCCCTTGACTGGAATTGAACCTAAGACACTTCAGTCTGCAGTCCAACACTCTAACTACTGAGCCAAACTGGCTAGGGCTGAATTTTATTTTTAAAAACATTAAGCAACATATTTTGTTTCGACTATATCATTTTTATGTTTAGCCAGAAATCTAGGACTGATTTATTCCCTGTTTTGGTACAAGTTAAAAGACAGTGATCTTTATTGGCTGTTCTAGTCCATGGAAATGCCATGTTTTGCTACCTTCATAGATGCAGTGTTATCAGCAGCCTCCCGAATTCCACAGACCCACCAAAGAGAGTCTTAACTCCCTCTTAACTCTGTGTTCCCAGATCTGGCCTGTTTTGTAAGATTCTGAGGATCCAAATCCACTGGACTAGAGATGAAGCACGCAGTTCTTTTAAATCATTCAACATACAGCATGACTCTCAGTGTCTGCTAAGTTATGAGACCTCCCATCACTGCACTTAAGACTCCAGCCTCTGGGTGACCCATCCAGCTTCCATTTTTCATCATACATGGTAATTGAGTTATAAGCTATATATTCTCACACATATACAATGGGCATTTCTCTTACAAATGTGAACATCAAGTGATTTTGTTTATTATTCTTGATGAATTATGAATTATTTTAATAACAGTGATTTACTACTCTATTAACCTGTTACTTGAAAATTATTAAAAGTGAGTAATGGCTGGGGAGTGTTGCTACATTTAGATCTTTTAATTAACCCATGATGCAGGCTCTTCAGGAACGGTCATCTACAGAGACTTTACATATTAACCCGAATTGTTCTAATTCCCTACAAATGGTTGTCTTCTTGCTCTCACTACTGACTGTAAACAGAGGCTTTTTAAAACTTCTTTCTTCATCTTCCTCTCTGGCCTGTAGCAGCTGGGAGCGTGTACTCTCCTTATACAATGACTATCTTCTTAACTCATTCTGAGGTCAGTCAAGGTAGGGTTGGTGGGATTGGTCTGGTTGCTCTGAAAAGAGGGAAAAGAGAAAATCTTGGTGTCTAAAGCTGCACAGTGCAGTCTGGTATCTTCTAGTCACATGTGGTTATTGACACTTAAAATGTGGCTAGTGATGTGCTGTAAATATAAAATATGCATCAGATTTCAAAGACAAATTTCAAACTAACAAAAAAGTAAAATAGCTCATTCTGGCAAACATAAGAATAGGACATAAACTGGGCTTCTAAAAATAACTCAATTTCTGTTTTGAGCCTCCATTCTGCAAAGAAAAGAAAACCATACATGTGGAGTCACCCTCCCCTTCTCTCATTTGCTGAGGGGTGTCATTGTTTTGGGGCTTACTCCATCTCTCAACACAGTGGGAAAGAGGGACCTAGCATCCCCTGACCTTGGCAAGGCCACTTAGGACTGGATATACCTCAGCTACTATCAGATCATTCCAGATCCTGGAATCTCAGGGAAGCTGTCCAAGGTTCTTTCCAACTTCCACGCTGCTCTCAAGCACATGGTTTAATTCTGAGTCTCCTGGAACATACTGGGATGCAGGAAGCCTTTGCAGGCTATCTGATGCTCTGTTTCAAAGTTTTTTTGAAACATAATCTTATTCATTCATTTACATGTTGTATGTGGCTACCGTTGTGCTAATGGCAGAATTGAGCAGTGTGACAGAGTCCGTAGGGCATGCAAAGGCTAAAATATTTACTCTCTGAACCTTTAAGAAAAAGGTTGCCAACTCCTCGCTCAGATGCACCATAGGACTGTATCCTCTCAGGTCTTCCTGCCTTTCCAGGGCCCTATTTGGGGACTGGGACATGGGTTCCTTATGGCTGCACATCCGTGAACTGGTCTTTCCCCCCTTTCTCCACCCTTAGACTCAGTAATAGAGGTATCAGAACCCAGGTTCATTTCTCAGAAGCTTTACCAGTATATGATCTCTCATGGACTCCCCCAGAAGGAAGAGGTGCTCCTAGTTCTCTGGTCATTGCTCCAAATCTTTTTCTATGCCAAGTGTCCTTTTATTTCCCCCAAAGTCTAGCGTTTAAAATTCAGATCTCAGACTTGTTTCTCAAACTTCCATTGTGCACCCCTTCCCTGAGGCAGTGAACAAAGAACGGTTTAGATCAGTGCTTCTCAAGGTGCAACCCATGATGGTCGCATCAGCAACACATGGGAATGTGTTAAAATGCAAATTATCAGGCCTCACCCCACACTTACTGAATCAGAAGGATGGGGCCCAGGAATCTGTGTTTTGACAACACCTTCAAGGGGTCCTGATGCGGGCTAAAATTTGGTAAGCCTTGGATGAGAATGAATGGTATGGCGAGTGGAGATTGGAAGAAAGCATTCGATCTAAAATGCAATCTGTTTAAGTACTCTGTCAGCATTTCACTCCCATCATTGCTGTGTTTCTGTCTATGTTCATTGTCCTTCTTTTCCATTCAGCAATTTACTTTAACACATCAGGATCATGCCTATTGCGGCCCAGAACCTTTGGTAAAATGTTCATAGAAGCTCAAGGCTCTTTGTTCCTCTAAGAAGTAGGTGCCTTTTTTACTCAAGTCTCTGAGAATGTCATTAATAGTAGCTGAGAACTCATTTCCTCTTCTCTTTTCACTGCCTCTCTAAACTGCAATACGGGTGGGTGCTCAGGGTTATAGTGTGTACTGAGGGCTGGGTGAAGCTATATCCTTACTGGGGAGCATTGGAGGAAACCTATAAGGATAAGTATGGGTAAAATTGGGATTGGAATATAAAAATGCATTTACTGTATTTGAAAGCTAAAACAACAGATTCCAGGGTTACTTTAGAATAGGCCATCAGGGCCTTCAGGGTGGATATATACTCGCCTTCATCAGGAGAAATGTTTGAGGAGTCCTGGTATAAGTAACCCGAGGGGTGGCCAGAATAGGACTTGGAGACTTAGTTTGTGCACTTAACCCGTTCACAAATTATGCAATGTGCCAGTTAGCCTCTTTATACTGTTACTCAGATATTCACCTTCCCCATACATACATATTAACTTCTTATTTATGTGCTATTATATTTGAATTTGTTGCTTCCTTCACGTTCATAGTTTTCTCTTTCTCTTTCCCCATTTCTAAACCCATTGGCCAAGTATACAAGAAAGCCATTGTTTAAGTCACTGTTGGATAGATGTTTTGGGGGGGCCGCTTAGGGATTCATTTTTGCATTAGTGTTTCAGCTGAACGATGGATCTGATTTATTGTAATACAAATGGATTTTTACTTTCAGCACTCACTGCTTACTTAAGTACCTCTGCCCCGCCTTCTGCCAAGCTCAGCATAACATGGGAATTTGCTGCAGGCTTAGGTCCTGCCCAGGGAACTCCTTGCTCCGAATTCTCCCCATTCACAACCTCTTAATCCCTGTTTGTGCCAAGAGCTGTATACTGATAAACGGTGGGATGCCTTGTAAGGTGCATGCCTTTGCTGCTTTTCTCCCATCAAAGTGACTGTGGGTGTAAGGCAGCACATTCACCCACATTTTGTAGACTTGTTTTGGAACCCTTTTAAAAATGGAACCCTGGAGGTTAATTCCTCCCCACATTTCCTTTAAGTTGGTTGGTTCTTTCTCCTGGTCTTTTATGACAGCCTTTCCATTTTCGAAAACTGATGAGACAGTAAGGAAATCTTATAGCCAAATGTAAAGGTGAATTTGAAAATTTCCCATGTAGGGTTTTCAGCAGTGCTTGATCATTTTTTTTTTCTGTGAGAGCAGTGGGATGATAAATGTATGAAAGGAAATGGACCTGTCCTTTTTGCTTTGTTTTGTTAAATAATTCATAGCAAAAATCCATGATTGTTTAAAGATCTTTTCCTATTTCGCATAGCCCTGAACTAAAGAATAGCAAATAAGAAAACATCAGCGGTTTGGCTTCCTTTTCTTTTGTTACCAGAAATATTCTTGACCAACCTTGTGTGTAAGTCCCCACTAACCAGCCCAAATTGTTACAGTCTGCTCCCCTTTAGTTGTAAGCAGAAAAAAGTTACAGTTGAAATATGTAGGCTTTGTGTTAATACTTTATGCTGATAACATTTTTCTAGGGCTTCCTTTGAAGGAAATACACTTGATCTTGTTGACATGTGATTCCTGTTTGAAAATAATAAAGGCATACTAGTAGGTATTCAACTAAGTTCTGAATTCCACCTTCCCCATTCCTCAAATATCTTATTGGAAAAAAAAAAACAGCCTCTCAAATGACTAATTAAAGAAAAAGAAACCATTCAACACAGTGAGATGTCCTGGCAGGTTTTACGGGCTCCAATCAATGAAATTGATCTCTCATCAATGAAAGCTCTGTCATCAGTTTTGATCACAACAGTTTGGAGCAAAGTATCAACTGATTAATTTCTCTCTATGTAAAAGACTAATATGATAAGTGTCCTTTCCTTCATGTGGGTAATGATGTCACATAGCAATGCCTGGCTTCTTCTACTTAGTGATAGCCTCCATGGAGTTCCAGGAACACAGGTGGAAATGTTTAACACTGTAACCAAATGTCTGTGAAGCATTTTTTCCATGCCTCATCTCATTCTACTCCTCATAGAAGTCCTAGAGTAGGCAGCAGATAGGAAACTTCGTGGAATCCTATTTTTTTTTTCATTAGCCAGAAAATGGAGATTTAGAAGCTTAGAAATTTGACCCAACTGAAAAAAAGTAAGAAATGGTGGACCTTACAAATGACTTCAGGTTTTGTCACTGTGCAGAATATAGTCAAACACTCCTGCAAATAAATATCTTACCCTATGTTCTCCCTGCATGATCCCTAATAATAATCTGCTTTGTGTTGATATTTACGGCTGTGTTGCTGACAATTACCTGAAAGAGAAGTTGGGGTGCTGATTGGGGCTGGAAAAAGTTTAGCTAAATCAGAAAGCAGGTCTAATTTTACAGGTTTCTTCTATATAAAAGGCTAAGTTGACTTGTGCATGTGCGATACATATAAAGCTCTCACTGGTACCAATCGCACACATGTGTTTCGATCTGTCATTGCCGATTGTGAATTTGGTTGACACTTCTATTATAGAGAAAGGGCAAATCGTGATATTAAAATATTTCTTCTAATTAATTGCCTTTCAATGTACACAATTGTGCACCAGGCCACTAGTACGATTATAAATGAATACGTACTTTTCACTTTAAGAAAGAAAAATCAGCAACTTGGATTTATAGGAATGAGAACTGTCATGGATTCCTGGATTTAAAGAATAGTTATCTAAGGAAAGTGGACAGTGATGAAAATAAAATATTCTCCATCAAAAAAAAGTATTTTGCTTTTTCCTGAGAAAATGATTGGAGAGGTATCATGTCCTATAACCTACTGTCGAGTTAATATGCTATAGACTGATTGAGAGACTGCATAATCCTACACACAGAAAGCCATTTGTGTAGCTGGGGTGGGTGCCCCTTACACTCAATAATTGCCAGATTTAGACATGATAAAGTATGACTGGGTACATCCTTTCAGCCATATGATTTCATATTATCATTAAAACATAATGGAATTCAGGGGGTGCTCCTGGAGGAAGGACCCCACTATTATTTGGCCACCATGGTGGATAGTGTCACTGTTGTTAGGTTGGGAGGAGGCAGAACTGTGACTCTCGTGGGGTGGACTATCATTGGTATCCCTGCATGGAAGTCTATGGAAATTCCCAGGCAAATGTCCCCACTTCCCCTTCTCTTCCTAAAAAGTTCATGAAACATGATTTCCCCAGTAGCCAATGCCCACTGTCATCACCCAGATTTATAGACTCTTTATCTAAAGGAACTGAGAATTTTCTCTCATTTGTTATGCTCATTACACTGAGCAAAACCACTAGGCCTAAATGATCGACCTCGCTGGCCCAAGATCTGACTGTGGTCAGGAGTGAAACTGGAAAAACCACTCTAGGGAGTTACCTCACTAAGAAGGAAAGAAGGGAGTGATAACATGTACAATGTTTAGAGAAAGTAAAAGAGCGACTCTAAAGTCAAAATCTACAACCACGAGGCATATATATGAGATTGCAAGATTAAAATAAAAGAAGCAAAAAAGAAAGAAGGAAACCTAAACCCTGGTGTGTATAAAAAGCTCAGGGCAAAATTCTCTCTCCAGCTACACCAAGGAGCTCTCAATCTTGCGTTCCAAACTCGTTATAGGAGCAGCACCCCACTGGTGTCAATGGGAGATCTGCACTCAAAAGCATCGAAGCAATGGCAATAAAGATCCACAGTGTACAAAGAAAACGTTACCAGCACCACCCAGTAAACAACAACACCCCCAAACAAAAAACTGCCTAATGTGGGGATCGAGCAGGGAATTGTGGCTCTTAGCAACCAGAACAGGCATGTAGGACAGGCACTTCATGAGCCCATCTCCCCAAGATCTTAGCTTGTGTCCTGTCCCCCTAAAATTTACAGCCTGAATCAATGAAAGAAAGCCTGGCAGTACACGTGAATCACCTGAGGGAGATTGTAAAGCATACTAGAACCCCAGAGATTTTGATTTAATGGATGTGAGGAGATGCTTGGACACTGGTGTCCTTAAAAGCTTCCCTGGTGAGTCTAATGTGTGGCCAGGTTGAGATCCACTGTTCCCATTAGGGACCTGCTCCGAACCTGACCTGTCTGTGCCACAGAGAGCAGAGTGGTCAGCAGATATGCTCCTTCTCTCTGCCTTGAGGGCAAAGGAGCACAGGTTGAATGAAATCTTTGGGTATGAAAACTGTTGAGAAAATAAAGTATGGATCATACATGAGAGAATTTTATGCCAGTCAAGCAAATTAATGCTGTACCTTTCTACTAGTAAAATAAGAGTGGCATTACTCTATGAAAATATAATATTCCATAACATTTTTATTGTCAGACAGGGGACGTGTGTTATTGCACTCAAATGTACAGTTTACGCACGACTGTAAAGTTAGCTGTAATCCATAAACAGGAGAGATAGATCTTCCATATCTCTTTTAAGATCAGTTGGAAGGAAGATTCCTTATTCCTTAGCAACACCGTAGGAAGCAGGATTGCCTCCAAGAAACACACACACATACACACACACACACACACACACACTCTCTCTCTCTCTCTCTCTTCTCTTTCCTAATTATTCCACATCAAAAGGCAATAGAACATTCCATTATTCTAATATTTGAAGGGGAACCAGTGCTTTCCTGATCATTCTCATGTACATTATTCAAGTATTGCAAGGAAAAACATGAAAAAATTATTTTTTATTATTTTTTTTTCAATGCCAGTCTCTGACCTCTTCTGGAACAGTAACCATGACATGTATATTTTCCCTGACTTTCATATGGCACAATAGAAAACAACACAATATGTGGGAAGGTTATGTTTTTCCTGGGTTGTTGGGGGGCTGACAGTAGCAAGCACAGTACAAATAGGCATATTACTCGAGCATTTTCACTTTAGGCTATTTGGAAATGTGTCATTTAAAACGTAGAATCCTGGCACAGGATTTTCACACTGAAATTTTTTCAAAATTATCTAAAATGTGTCTTATTTGTGAAAATGCATCTTATTAATCCATTGTGATATAAAATAACAGCTGCTAATATGATTTTAAAGTTTGTAATAAAGTGCATCAAAATGTCTATAGAACGGATCGTGACAGCACAGCCAACAAGCGATATTTCAGGGACTTTTAATATGTGCGTGAAATGCCAATGTGGTAGGAAATGAAGACTTCCAAATGTATCTTTTCTAATTTTGACATTTATTCTTCTAATTTGGACCCCTCACCCACTTGCTTCAGGCATTTATATTGTTAGAAAGAAAGAAGAAAGCAATAGTTATTTGATTCTAAAATAAGTGCTACAACCACTGATGTCAGCTGTATCAGTTAGCTGTTGCTACAATAATGCTGTGTAACAAGCCACTCTACCTGTTGCTTAAAATAATTTATCCCAGTGTATGTGGGTTAGCTGGGATTTGTCTGATCTAGTCTGGGTTCAGTCATGCTTGGTTCCATGATGTAAGTGATGATATTTCTATTTCAAGAGTCTCTCAGGCCCCTTGGATCACTGGCTACCCAAGGCATGTTCTTCTCAGGACAATGGTACATGTGTAAGAAACATGAGTTGAAACAATCTAAGCTGTAAGATTGGAATTGGCACATTGTCATGTATACTTGCCTTCCATTAGCCCAGTAGTTGGCAAATTGTGGCTTGCCAGCCATAGTTTGCCACTCTGTTGACTAATGAGTTTGCTTACCACTGCATTAGCCAAACAAATCATTTGGCCAAACCTGACATAAATGGTTAGGGTAAGGGACATCTATTTTTCCTCCAATGGGAAGAACTGTATCGCAATAATAATGCAATCTACCACATAGCCCATAACATATTTCCTCTCTGGCAAATGCCTCTGACTCTCCTTGGAGGAAAGCTGTTGGTGACAATTGCATCTCTCTCTTTTTTTAAAATATATTTTATTGACTTTTTACAGAGAGGAAGGGAGAGGAATAGAGAGTTAGAAACATCAACGAGAGAGAAACATCTAACAGCTGCCTCCTGCACACCCTCTACTGGGGATATGCCTGCAACCAAGGTACATGCCCTTGACCGAATGAACCTGCGACCCTTCAGTCTGTAGGCCGACACTCTATTCAATGAGCCACACCGGTTAGGGCAATTGCAGCTCTTTATGATGATGAGGCAGGGACCTTGCATGACTGTGGTTTTTCTTTATAAATTTATGATTTTATATCAACAGAGCCATATAGTCCTATTAGACATGGTATATTGCAGTTTCTGCTGCAAGATTGCCAGGGTTAAAATCCCCACTTCCAAAAGTTTCTGTTTTTGTGATTTTGAACAGTTTACTTATTTGCTCTCATCCTTGTTTTCCTCATCTATAAATGTAGAAAGCAATTATAATGAATTTGTAGAGTTGTTGCTAGGATTAGATGAGTTAATGTATGTAAGTATTGGCTTGAAAGATCAATAATCATCTTCACCCAAAGTAATATGTGGCCCTTGACATCTTCCCTGTTTGATTCATTATGTTGTTTTTGAAGGATAAACTTCTGGAGGGCAGGAGCGCTGCTTGCTTTACAGGTAGTGTGGCTTTTCAGTAAATCATCATATTTGGCAAGTGGCTTAACACTTTATGTGGCGGCCAAACACAAGTAAAGATTGTTTCCTTTCCATATCTACTCTCTCTGCCAAAATAGGTTTATGCCAGCCCCATGATCATTTATATCTCCTTGGTAAACCTTAGTAAATTACACTTAACCAAACAAAACAATAATCCATTCAACATATATTTAGAGGCACCTATTGTGAGTGAAGAACATTGCTAGATGTGGGCAACAGGGTCTGAGGGGTGTGAATTACAAAGATGCATAAAGAATATCCTGTTCTCTTAAAGAGCTTCATCTCTATCAGGAAAGATAAGGCCCACGGGAATGGGTATAGGTGAAGCCAAACAGAGAGGTACATGCCTGGAAAGGTAGTGGAAAACCTATGGGTGAGCTGAGCAAAGAGCTGTCTTCATTGTATATGAGTTAATTCATCTGTACAATGGAGATAATATTAGTGTTGATCTCACAATAAGGGTTGTTGTGAGGATTAATATGTAAAGCACTTTTATCATTGCTAAACACTATTATTGCTAGCAAGGTACCTTATGGCTATGGGGAAGATAGAAGTGGATGATACACAAAGGACACAGTAAATCTTGAAGTCCTCTACAAAGGGAAGAGACAAAGCACATCAGTAGGGTGGACTCGGATTTTGGTTTAAGCAGCTCGGCTTGAATCTTCACTCTTACCACTTAGGTAAACTTGGCAAGTGTCTTAATTTCTCTGGCTACCCTAACAGTTTTGGAAAGCGGCGTGTAAAAGTCTCCATCTATGTTTGAGGGTTTATCAACTTCTTAGGATTATATTTTTGTTTATATATGTTGGGAATCAGGATAGGCATGTATTTCTGGGAAGACTGTCCTTTAATATTAAGTCTCTCTTATTTATTCATCTCTAGGTTTAAAGTCTATTTTGTCTCATATTAATATTGTCTTAGTAGTTTATTTTGGCAGTGTTTTCTCAGCATGTATCTTCCTTCTTTAATGCCTACAGCCAGCCTTTCAGTTTGATTATATTTTAGGTATGCCTTTCAGAGAATATTTGTATTTTTTTTGGTATATTTATATTTATTGAAATATCCTTGGACTTATTTCTACTTGTACTTTGCATTTTACATTTACCATGAATTATCTTTGCTATGACTACATTCTCTATCTAATTGATTAGATTTCCCTTAAACTTTTTTAAAAATTTTATTTTTACTTTTAAGTATCTACCTTTGTATATTTAAAATGAAAAATTGATTTCAAAAAGGCTAACGTTTATACTTCAGTGATAAAATGTTATTAAAATCTGAAGATAATACCTTTATACTTCTCTCAATGCATTTACAAGAAATTTATAATCCTTTAAATTGACTCATATTCTCATCTTTCAAAATACTGTTCTAATATTTTTGTTCCACACTTAAACTATTACTATTGGTATGATTATTCTTTTTTATTATTGTTTTTCTTAAGTCAATGCTTATTTACATCCACACTCATTTAATTATTTCTTTATTTTTTCCCCATTACTTCATGTATTCTACTGCTTTTTCTGAGTTCAACTTATTTTCTTCTGATCATGAGTTAAATGTTCCTATTTCACACAACTCGTAATTTTTGATGGTATGATGAACATTTCAATCCAATATTCTTGAGTGTTTACATTTTGTCATCTATCTTTAAAAAGTCTTGAGGATTTTTCTGGAAAGCAGTTAATTTACTTGTAGGTCATCTGGATCTATTCCAGGCTTATTCTGAAACTTTGTAAGGGAGGATTTAGAGTAGACTTTCCCTTAAGGTTAAGCTAATTATGTTCCCAAGATGTAATCTTTCTACGGTCTCTACTGGATTTCTAGGGCATTCATTTGAGCTCCCCATACTCACTGGTTGGAATCAAAACATTGCTGAGGCCTGTGTGGTCTCCAGAATCTTCCGGGTAATTGCTCTTTTCTCAGTTGTTCTCTGTCCTGTCTCGTGGAGCTTCACCCTGCACAAGTGCAACTTAATATTAGTGCAAGACTCAAGGGAACCTCAAAACCTAGAGCTATTTCTCTGTGTAATTGTTCCTCTCTGGTACTTTGCCACATGTATTCCAGTTGCCCCAGTAGCCCTGAATCTGGTCTTCATTGGCTCAGTTCAGTGAGACTTCAGTTGTCTGATTGGACTTCTCCTGCCTGCACCACAAACCCAAGCAGTACTTCTGGACAGAAAACCGAAGTGATCATTTTTTTCTTTTCTCAGTGATCACAGTAGTGATCTTCCTGTTGTCCAATGTCTGAAAATAGTTGTTTTATATATTTTGTCTAGTCCCATAGTTGTCTATTCGGGGAAGACTACTTCAGGAGCATTTACTCCATCAGGGTAGAAACAGTTGTTGCTTTTACAACTTTTACTTTTCGGCAGTGCTATTTCAATGTGTCCAAGACTAAACATACTCTATACTCATGCTGACTGGAAGTGAGAGGACTTTTAAAATCTTAATCTCATATGTTTATTCAATAATGGAACATTTCACTCCTTTTTTTCCCCCTTAAGTATTATCTTCTTATTTGTCCTGAAAATTCTGTTAGACTTATGTTAGATTTCTTTCTAGCCTATATGTCTCAACTGCTTTCCCTTAAGGTTTACATTTCTCTCTCTGTGTTTTATTCTAAACAATATTTTCATTTTACTTCTCACCAATTCTTTCTTTAGCTATATCTATTTTGTTGTCTAACTTGTCCAGAGTTTTAATCTCAATGACTATAATTTTTAAATTCTAAATATTTTACTTGATTATTTTTATATTTAAAATGGAATACTGGTTTTTATTATAGTTTAAGTTTATTCTTTTTATTTGTTAATTATTAAACTTTTTCTTTTTTCTTAAGTTCTTTTTCTGTTACATCTGTTTGCTATACTTTTGAATCTTTCTCATGGTAAATTGTTTCCCCAAAGTGTTTGAATGTGTAAATTATATTGTGAGCTTATCTTTAGCAGAAACATTTTTTTTTGGAGGGGCGAGGGCGTCTTATGTGTTTTGGGGTTTTAGAAATTTCCTTGGGGTGGCTTTGTGTTTTTCTTGTCAGGATCCCATTGTTAGGATCTCCAAAGGAAGAACGCATGAGGCCAAAAGGGGTAAAGAATTGTGAATTTATTAGGTCACCTGGAAATCCAGATGGGCTGCACCCCAAATGGTGCTAGCACCCAAAGACTGGGAGTCAGAGGTTTTCAAAGGACTCTAGATGGGCTTTTTCTGGGTGGAGAATTTTCTGTGCAGGTCGGGATTCTAGGAAACTCCAGAGGGAAGAAATAATGGACTTAGCAGGTAGAATGTGGTCTAAGCAAATAGAATGTCCATTGTGAAGTGGCCTAAAGGTCAATTCCCAAGGGAGAAGGTATTGATTCAATTATTTGATCAAAACTAACACCCATATGTTCACGGCCAAAGCCATCACCACTTTAGGACAAATATTTATATTGATTATTTATTTTGACCTTTCTTCACTATTTATTATTTCTAAATTTAGATCCCATACCTGCATTTGGCACATGTTTGAAGTTTTAATTTCTCACTGGATAATTTTCTTTTAAACCAAGAGCTCTGAGCAGAGAATAAAATTCTTATTTGGTCAGCAAACAAAAAAATTCTAATCACTTCATTTCTTTTAAGCTACTAAGTTTTAGGCTCACTTATCACACAGCAATAAATAACCAAAATAAATAGTTGCTATTTTTAAATGCTTACTATGTGCCCTTTATTGTGATAAACACTTCATCTTTATTTTCTCAACTAATGTTGTGAATAACTTTATAATTCTTACTCCTATTTTCAAGATCAGGAAAATGTGCTCCTGGTCGTACAGTTAGGAGTCATTGGAGCTAGGATTGAAACTGAGGTCCATGTGACTACAGAGCCTCTACTTCCAAAGACCATACCTATTCCAGCCTGGGCTCTTGCAAAAGCCAGCTCTGAGGCAAGAATCGCAGTGAAACTACTTCAGTTGGAAGCTAGTAACAGCAAAGACAAGTAGGGTTGTAAAAGAAGTAAAACAGGGAGAGGGGAGGAGACCAATATGTGTAGATTATTATATAAATTTACCACTGCCAACTGGAGCTCCATCCTGCTGGGCCCCTCAGGGGGGCAGTGCAGAGCATGCTTCAGAGTCATCCCAGCTGGGGGGTGAAGAAGCTGGATTATCTATCCTCTAAATCCATATCTGTGATTGGTTGGGAGTGTTAACTCTCTGACACTTTTGGTGTGACCTGAAAATGGGTCAAGTCTGGCCCCCTGACCAGGAAAGTGCCCCCCAGGCAGAGAGCCAGAGGTGTCTGCAGGAAGCAGCCTTTAGCGTGCTGAGAAGATGCTGAGGGCGTATGAGATGGGCAATGCTGGCACCTGCCTGCAGTACTCTCACCCTCACATTCCTTCTGGCCTCATAGATATTAATTAAACAGAAATGTCATGGAAAAGGTGACAATAACAATAAAAGAGCTTCTCCCTTAGAGTGCTGTCATTTGAGGGAATGCGTGAATGTATATGCATGTATCTGTAAGTGTAGAACCACATGCACTTAAAATTTGCAAAGGAAGGTCAAGGGATTAGTGAGCTACTATCCCACTTCAGGAATGTCAAAGGAGGAGAGGATAGAATGCTTCTCTACTTCTGTTGAGTGGTCTCTTTCCATCTGGCTGCTTGTTTGTGTATGTTTCCACCAACCCTGGTGAGTAGATATACAGCTTAGATGTGGTCACTTGTGGTCAGGAGAAATTTATTTTATGGCCCATTTATTAGGCATTCAAATCCACTTACAACCAGCAGAGTAAATCTGTTGTAAAGAACCGGGCCTGTGTCAGCTCCCTGCTACATCTTCCCAAAATTCTAGAGCCACCAGTGCAGCTGTGCTTCAAGAAAGATTTTGAGATTCTCAGTCATTGTGAAAATCACACCAGATGTGTTCTTATCTACCTCTCAGTTTCCTTATAAGCACCTAGTGACATGTACACTACACACTCATTCTCATTATTTATTTTTTCCACTTCCAGGTTATTTTAGGATCAAGAGGACTCAGTAAAAGAGATTGGAACAAAGAATTGAGAAATTAATTTGGTCACTAATGACTTGTAGATTGGGGCTGTGTCCCTGAATTATAAAATGCAAAGATGGATGAAAATGATCATTAAGGACAGTAGTTGGGTGACTATTCGGGTGGTATTAAATCACCTTGGCCACATTTAAGTCTGGAGTGCAAATATGAGGGTCAAGTCAAAGAGATGATCTATGTCAACTCTGATAAATATGGTTCTAAATCTTAAAATCAAATAGGTAGTGAGCTTTATGAAAACAAAGTCTCCATTTCTCTAGTTTACTCTTATTTAGCCATTCCCCTACATATATATGTGAACATGGTATTCAGCTCCCTGATTGTAAACATTGTGTGTCCCAAAGTTTGCCTGTCTGTATTATATCTTTGTGTCCTTTTCTAAGGGGAAAATATTTTTTGTGTTTTTAAAAATCATCTCAATTGAGCAGAATGGAGAACAAATGATTGACATGGCACAGAGATGGCGCTGAAGTGCATGGACCAAGCCAAAATGTGCTCATTCAGATAAAAGGAATTTTGAGGTTTAATGAGTTTGTAAAAATTGATAATGTTTCTAGACAAAGTTTGGCTGACATGGAAAAATGAAAAGGCAAAGAAACAGGAGAAGTATGAATCTTGGACATTTTTCAGAGGCAAATACATATGCTTGTTTTTAATCCATAAGGCCAAATTCTTCCTCTCCTCACACTGGACCATATGCTTAATCCACCAAGACAAAGACCAGAGTAGTGAGTCTGAACCTCAAGGTCAGGAGAATCTATTACTGATTTTGGCACAAATTACCTGCGTGACCTTGGGTGAATCACATCACTGCCCTGGGTCTTCCCCCAAAACAAAGAACTGAAAAACAAAACAAAACAAAACAAAAACATGAAGGGTATACAGAGTCTTAAAGTTCTTTCCAGCATTTTGAATCTATAAAACTCTTCTTAACAGAAGCCTTGCCTGGAACAGAATTAAATCCAAAAGGAAAATAGCTTTCCTAATCATATCTGAACATTTAATTTGTCATTTGCTTTATGACATATGCATGAGGCTTGTTTAAAATAACTCTACAAGGTTAATTACCAGTGCAGAATACAGCGATGGTGTCGGTAGCACAATATTTTGTTAGGCATGTGTGACAACATTGCAAAGTGGATCAGCTGCATGACTGTTTGTGATTTGGCGGCCCCTTAGTTTAAAGTGGCCGCAGTCCTAAACATGCGCTCCCCCACGCCCCCACCTCTGTGGGCAAAGTGTATGCCATAGAAATTGTACCGAAGAGAATAAAGCGCATTGGGCTCTGTAGAAGGTACACAAAGGGTTGCAAAAAATGGGGACCAGTTTTCAGGTGGCTGTGATGCTTCCTAAGATGCCATTATTACGCTTTTTCATTTAAATTCCTTATTGTTTAAAAGTATTACATATGTCTCCTTTTCTCCCCATTGACCTCTCCTCAGCCACTCCCACCTCTCAGAGGAGCCATTATCTGATTCAACCACCGGCAGAAAAGCTTGTCCCAAACCAAGAGAGATGCTTGAATCGGTTAGGGATAATGTGGGAATGCATTAATTAGTTGTTTAAATACTTACTATCAGCCCTTGCTTTGCAATAAAATCAGTTTCTTCAAAAGAACTCTGTAAACTCACTTTCTGAATATCCTACAAATAGCACTTTAATATTGAAGGAGAGATGATTTACAGTCACAATTATCTGTGTTTGGGATACATGATGCCGATTTTCACTTGCAGAAGGAAATTTGTCACAGCGTTTCACTAGGCTAAGAAAATAGAGGTACCCGCCACAATGAGGCGCCTCGCCCTGAGAAGATTTTACTTCTCTCTCCTCTCCAGAGAGTCAAACCCTTTGCCGCTTAAAGGAATATTGAGCAAGTGCCATAAAAAGCAAAGGCCATTTTTTCCCCTGAGATTTTCAGCCTTAGGGACTATAATGTTGACTTTTATTGCAACTTATCTCTTTTCGTTTATATGACCCTAAATAAAACACGTAGAAGAAGGGCATTTTTGTCAGTCCAAACATACTCATATTTTGTCATGGTGCAATGTGGATTATTTAACACATTAGAATATTAAGACTTTAATCTATCTTTTACCACAAAATACCAATAATGGAAAAGTCTCATAATTTGGGTAAGGAATTTAATCTCTGTGGCCTTTCCAGAAAATGCTTCTAGTTAAAAAAAGGTAGCATAGCTGGCTGAAACCGGTTTGGCTCAGTGGATAGAGCATCTGCCTGTGGACTGAAAGGTCCCAGGTTTGAATCCGGTCAAGGGCATGTATCTTGGTTGTGGGTACATCCCCAGTAGGGGGTGTGCAGGAGGCGGCTGATCGATGCCTCTCTCACCGATGTTTCTGACTCTCTGTCCCTCTCCCTTCCTCTCTATAAAAAAAAAAAAATCAATAAAATATATTAAAAAAACAACAACATAGCCGGTCTATCCAGGTTGGTACAAAGAACAATTGGAAACTATGTTGGCTTGGCGACTTATCAAGGTCATTGTGACCTAGACTAGAGAGAGATATCTTGTCTTTTCCCTGAAAAGTGCCTGGTTAAGTGAGGTCAAATTTATTCTCATTGGTATAGCTGCTATGGTATTAAGACTTGACTAATAATTTGACACTATGTGTCAGCTACTAACGGTAAAGAAAACTTGATAAAATACTAAGTAGGAGGAAGAAATAATAGGCAGAAAGTCAAAGGAAACAGGACAAATTGGGTTTTACTTTTATTCTGTTCTGGAATGAAGGCTTCTTTTTGCAGACTCTTTGTCTTGAATGTCTGCACTCAAATATTCTTTCTCTGATATAAAATTTGGACATTGAAGACCTAGAATAAAAGGAGTAAATAAAAATTAAACCAGAATTCTGAACCAAACTTCAGAGAATTTTCTTCCTTTGAACACAAGCGATAGGAATTGGCATTGACATTTAGAAAATTACCCACATTTGATTGAATGAAATGGTTTCTACCTTTAGACCCATAGTTCAGTTCCTTATGCATCTTTGCCAACATACCAAAATGAAAGAGAATTGACTTAAGTATTTGAATAATATACATTTTTACAATCGGCATAGAACTCTATTCTTTGAAGTGACAACATTTCACAAAAAATATTACCAGGTATTTAGGCTATCAGCCTCCAACCCCCCCCTCCCCATGTTGCGAATATTAATATGAAGTTTGATTATCTTTGTTGAATAAGTGAATCATTAAGTGAATGAGAGACAGACAGTTTCTGCTACCCAAAATGTATAGATAAGAGAAGTAACCCCCCACCCCACTCTCTCTCCTTCTCTGCCTTGCTTTCTGCCACAGAAAGCTGGCCTGTTTGGACACAGCAAAAGGCTTCCTTGGTAGCTGATTTCTAGGTGGGATTGGCAACGGGAGGGGGAGCACTGGCAGAAGGCCAGAGGAGGAGAGGTCTAGGATTGGTGGCTTATTCCTTCCCCGCTCCCTCCCAGCAGGGTTATCTCAGGTTGGCTATCTCCCTTGACCCAGATCACAGCTCCTGCCAAGGCAGCCATCTGCCCAGGACTCTCTCCACATTCTGGTAGCCCGCTCCCTCTCCTCCGCCCTTCAGGTCTAGAGGAGATAGTAGCCCTGTGGTTTCTGCCTTCTGGGCCCTGGCAGTTTCCCTACTCCCTTTACCAAACCTCCCTCAAACTGTTCTCATCTGAACGTGCAATCAAATCTGCTTCCTGCTGGGGCACTGAAGTGTTAGCAGTATGAACTGCGCAGGAACCCTGACATTTTAGGAAGCGACACAAACCAACATTTTGCTCTTTCATGTGTTTTGTGTACAATGTGGTGGTAGTGGTGACATTTTTACCTCTAAAAATACTATATTCTTAGCAGAATTTCTCATAGATGGGCAATGTGCAATTCAATGGAAAGGAATAGTACTCTGAAATATTAAGTTGAAAAGTTATAAAACAATGCATTATATTATGTTATATTATATTATATTTATATTCGTCTTTTGTTACAACTATAGAGCACATATAAATATTTTTAAGAAAGTGGATTGTTAGAGACTTTGATTTTCTTTAAGTTTTCCTTCATGCTCCAAAGTTTTTACTATACATGTGCTGTTTTAAATAGTTAAAAATTATTAACCAGAAGAGCAGAATCTCAAATATATAGTCTTATATGCCAGCTTTAAGAAATGCAAAGTAGAAGGAGCCTTGTCACTGGGAGTGCTATTCACACATGGGCACATGTGTTCTTTATCTCTGTAGAGTTGTATTAAAAGTGCTTCTGGGCGGAAGCATGTTCCAAGGCCACAGGAGCCCCACTGGCTGCTGGCATTCCCAGATGAGGCCCCGACTTTGTGCCACTCTCCTCAGCACCCCTTCTTGCTCTTTTCCCTTCTTCTCTCCCTCGTTGCCTTTTTGTTCCTCAGGAAGATCCTCACTCTGGCCTCTTCTTCTCCTGACCATGCTTCTAGCAATGTCTGTGCTCCATAGGAGGCTTAGACTTGTCTGATAGTTTCCATCTCAGTTCTGCTTCCTGAGTCTGATCAGACTGTTACTATTGAGTGGTCTTCATGGTAACATCCCCGAGTTCAGGCCAGTCCCAGTCCCCAGTCCCTACCCCTTCCATACTCCACCATCCTGGGCCAACTTCTCACAAATCTGTTTCATCTTTATGGGTAGGCTTTGCGGGTCTGATTCATGCTCTTTACTTGGGATGTTGCATAAAGTCCTGACTTTCTCTGTTGTGTATGATCGGTGACAGGTGGATTCTATGCTAATTTTTATACGCTTAAATACAGCCATGTGGGGTTTTATTGTTTAACCATTTCATGTTTTAAGTACAATAAATCAACATATGCCCCCAACTTAGGTGAAAACTTCATGCTCGTTGTGGCCTTTCTCTTGATAGGTCTTAGCAACCTGGAAGATCCACATCTGGAGTTGCATGGAGCTCTGCATCTTTTCAATATAGGACGAGTCCATTAGTGGATTCAAATTTGGAGGTTTTTTTTTTTAAATCAGATTGTTCCATATGAAGTAAATCATGTGGCTAAAATAATCAAGCATACAGAGTAGCTTCTGTGAAAATCGAGACTAGTTCCCCTTTATCTCAAAATCATGGCAAAATCATTATTGAAATCCATTAAATCTTGAACTGAATAGGGAAGAATTCACCAAATTCTAGACAAGTTCCTCTTGCAGCAAGTAAGTGATATATTTGGGTGGGGGGAAAAGCTAAAAGGAGCGCTATACAATTAAAATTCTTTACCCTAAGAAACATTTCATATCATATTTATGTAGTATCATTTCATATCATATTTATGTCAATGCCCATATGCCCTCAGAACCTCCCACCCAGTGGTGCCTGGCAGCCTGAATTCTAACAGCCAGCGCCTGCACCTTTGTCAGAGAACTGCTCTTGGTTGAAAGAACCCCCTTCATCCTAGTGACATGTCTGGGAATTAGCATACTCGCTGAGGCATTCCTTAGCCAATGTTTAATAGCGATGAGGACCCAAGTATCTGTCCCTGATCCAGTATTTTACACTGTATCCCACCCCCAGCAGTAACTCCTTTAATAATGTACTTCTGTCACTAGCCTTTCCTTCCCTGTATCACCTGCCTCCTGGCACACCAGTGTGTCTGCCTCTCTCAAATAAACCATGTACACCCTTATTTCCAGTCTGCTTTCTAATACAAACAAGAATGTTATTTAAAGGATATTGAGGTTCCAGCCCAACATTGAGGGACCATGGTGAAGACTTCCATGGAGGTTGTCCCCTCATGTCTGTTTTTCCTGGTGGAGACAGCATTCAGAGGGAAGGGACTGCCGGAATGGCATGCCAGTTCTTGTATCTTTCTAAGAAACATTTTGTGGTAATGAAATTCTCCTTGTTGGTGGCGGTGACCTTTGGGAAACTCCGGATACTAAATTTGGAAACCAAACCTCAACTTCTGGTGGGAGGTTTTAGCTCTAGTTGGATTAGGAACGACATGTCACTCTCTCTATTTTTGTGATAGAAAGACAATCGGCGAGACTGTCAAACAACAGGCTTCATTAGTTACACAGTCCAGCCAACATTTAGGAATAAAAGCAGGTTATTTATTAAACATTCACTTGACCAACAATGGCTTAAGAGAAGAAAAATATCCCTTGAGGGGGGAAAAATAGAAAAATAGTTTCACAAAACTCCCAAGTTATTAAAGCTCTAAACCATTCAAAAACTTCCAATTCTGTTTTGTTTTTCCTGTCCTTGTTAATGGTAACACTTCACCACATGTTTCACTTTGGACAAAGCATTTTCATTGCGAAAGTGCTCTGTAATGAGCAGCAACTCGTGGCTCTGCGTGTGCACATTGCGTGTGATTTATAAACTCTCCTTAATATTTACATTTGGAAATGTTATGAGACTAGCCATTCCACACTTCCCTCCTTTTTCCCTCTCATATATATTTTTAGAAGCAATATATGTAGGAATGACAGACACCTCTTTCTTAATAATATCTAGTATGCTGGTGGGTGTGTGGTGTGTGTATGTAAGTGATTGCTAATATGAATATGTGTTACAGAGGAAGCAAGGTGGAATAAATGAAAGAGAGAGAGAGAGAGAGAGAGAGAGAGAGCACTTATGCTGGGAAAACATTAATGTTTTTACATGTAAACTTTAACATTAAAGGCATTTATCTTAAATAAATTGAGGATAAAGTGAAGTATAGAAGGATGTGAACTGAAATTCTAATGCTCCTTATGTGTTTAGAATTGTGCCACCCAGTATGGTGGGTACTAGCAGCAGGTGGTTAAATTTAAATTGCTTAAAATTAAACAAAATAAAAAACTAAGGTAGTCACTAAATGAGCCACATGGAGCAAGTGAACAGACCCAGGGCAGCAGACACCAAACATGTCCATCACCGAGGAGCACTCCAGTGGACAGAGCTGATCTAGAGAGAGTACACACTGTGGAATCCTGTACAACAGACAGAACCACATGCTATCATCTCATAAAGCAGATGGAAATTCCTTTGTCACCACCCCCTCTTTCTTCCAGGGACTTGAAATAGGAAGAAAAAAACCAACCCCACATAACTACAAAAAAGAGAGAGGGGGGGGAGAGAGGGAGAGAGAAAGAATAGACAAAGAACACTGTTGTAAAAATAAGAAGCTTTGAAGAATCTGAAGCAGATGTTATGCTGGGAGCTAATATATACTATAATACCACCTGTGCCCACTTAATTCTTTCCACAATCATTTCCTCCACGGTTACCATGAAGAAAGAGAGAGATTCAATGACTTAAGAACATTTGGTGGGGGAAAGAGAAGAATAAAATGAGAGTAAGACCTCTAGTTCAGATATGGAGTTCATCTGCTGATGGGAACAGTGATTTGCTGCCATTGGGTGCTCCTGGACTCCAGGGCAAGGCAAGTTTTCTCTGCTCAGAGCTTGACTGGTTGGCTGGATCACCATGCAACACCATGATATATGCACATGTTTTGACTAAGAAATTATATGTGAGCTACTACTAATATACACACATAAATATGTGTGTATGTGTGTGTATATATATATGTGTGTGTATATGTGTGTGTGTGTGTGTGTATGTGTGTATATATATGTATATATCCTATCTAATAAAAGAGTAATAGGCAAATTGACCAACACTCCAACATACAAAATGGCTAGTCCCATGTGGTCAAAGATGGCTGCCCCATGTGGACACAAGATGGCTGCCACAAGATGACCAGCAGGGGAGTGCAGTTGGGAGGGACCAGGCTTGCAAGGGAGGGCAGTTGGGGACAATCAAGCATGCAGGGGAGGGCAGTTAGGGGTAAGAGGCCAGCAGAAGAGTGAAGTTGGGGTGACCAGGCCTGTAAGGAAGGGCAGTTTGGGGTGATGAGGCTGGCAGGGGAGGGCATTTAGGGATGACTGGGTCAGCAGGGGAGGGCAGGTAGGGGTGACCAGGCTGGCAGGGGAGAGCAGTCAAGGACAATCGGGCCAACAGGGGAGAAGTTAGGCATCAATCAGGCTAGCAGGGGAGTGGTTAGGGGGTGATCAGGCTGGCAGGCAGAAGCGGTTAGGGGCAATCAGGAAGGCAGGCATGCGAGCAGTTGGGAGGCAGCAGTCCTGGATTGTGAGAGGAATCTGGTTTAGAGAGGGTACAGGCTGGGCTGAGGACACACACCCTCTCCGTGCATGAATTTTGTGCACCAGGCCTCTAGAGTGTGGTGTGTGTGTGTGTGTGTGTGTGTGTGTGTGTGTGTGTGTATGCATGCTTTGATTAAGGATATGGTGCAGAAGCTAAAGTTTTGTATGAAAAGAGTGTCAAGGGCCATTCTTCTATCCCTCTGACAATTTTTTTTTTTTTGCTGCATGTATTTCATAGTATTTCAGTGGCTCTGAGTTTGTCTCAGGTGACACTGCTTTAACCCTTTTTTTGCAATGATTTCCTCATTTTTCGGGCACAACTCTTCCTTGATTCTTCTGGGTGAAGGAAGCTGCCAGTTCTAACTAGTTGGTTCTAAGTACTCAAGGTATTCTGTTGCAGAACCCAGAAACACAGTGGATTATCTGATGAGTAATTTGAACTTTCTCTTCAAAAACAAATTGCCTGGAAAAAGATACATTCTTTAGAACATTTTTCTTCTAGAAAAGTTACTAGTTCTGATTAATGGATGTAAATCATAAAATCTAACTGCATCAGAAAAGAGAACATTTTGGTGTTAATGTTTGTGACTCAGTATTTTACTAAGCTAGTGTCATTGTTCTGGAAAGTGAATAGGAGATGATAGTTGACTGAAAACACATCTCATCTGAAGGCTCAAATAGAGAGGAAGCACTGTTCCAGATCTAGACTTGCTAGCATTTTTTTTTATTGTTCTCTTGGCTTGGTGTGATTCTTCTCTCTCTGCAGAAGAGGACTCATTTTTCACATTCTCTCAGCCAGTGTTTTCCCTTCTGATCCATCGAGAGAAACTCGAGATCATCGGCTTCATTTTCTGTTTGATTCTCCACATTTTGTGACTCCCGTGGAGGGAAGATAGACACTTCATATGAAGGCTGCAGGATGAAGTTTTGGATCTGAGTCACAGGTTCCTTAGTTCATGCATTTATTCATCTCTGTACTCATTCTACATAGGCTAGGCTCTGTGCTGCAAACTAGATAACAGTGCAAAAGAGACATATTTCCTCTCTCCTGAAGATTGCATTCTAGTAAAAGACAATAACCGGGGATATTAGTTTCCTATTGCTGTTGTAACAAGTTGTCACAAACTTAGTGGCTTAAAACTGTACAAGCTTATTATCTTAAAATTTGGTAAGGCAGAAGTCCAACACAGGTCTCACTGAGCTACAAGCTTCTTTCTGGAGACTCCAGGAGAAAATTCATCTTCTTACCTTTTCCACCTTCTTGAGGCCTTCTAGATTCCTTGGTCCATGGCCCTCTTCCTCTATCCTCAAAGCTGGCAATGTCTTAACAAGTCCTTCTCAAGTCACATTTCTTTAAGCCTTCTTTGTCATCTCATCTCCCCATGCGTATAGCCAGAAAGGGTCCTTTGCTTTTAAGTATTCATGTGATTAAATGGGACCCACCAGGATAATCTTCTCATTTCAAGGTCCAGTAGCCAAAGTTCCTTTTAGTTATGGAAGGTAATATTTTCACTGGTTCTGAGAGTTAGGACATGTGCATCTTTGGGGGACCATTATTCTTCCTCCCACCTCAGGTGAATGAGTAAATAAAAATAGAATAGTTCCATATTGTAGAGAGTATGGCAAAAGAAAGATAGAGGTTGATGTGAGAGAGGATCAGAGCAGGGCACCCACATCAGACAGTGTAGTTAGGAGAGACATTCCTGAGAAGGTGGTATTTAGGATGAGCACTGAAGGTGAGAAGGAACCTGCCTTAATTCAACTAATGGGCCTTGGCTTGGTGTCACCATCTTCTTACAGATCCAATCTCCCTCCCCGGCTACCCACTTTCAGTTGATTATCCCAGGGATGAGCACGTTCTCTGAGATTTTTAAACTTGGTATCCAGGAACCCTGTTTCCATTCCTCTCTGTGGTGAGGCTCTGAAATACAAAGTCTTAGAGCAGTCAGCAGTGTTTGTTGCCTTGTTGAAGACATATAAAAGAAGAAAGTTGGCACACAGAGTAAAACAGAGACAAAAGACAGCAAACTAGTCCTTTGTGCAAAGGAAAATTACTAATTGTATAACTTGGGATTTTTTTTTTTTGATTGAAAGCGTTAGACATTTAAATACCTAACTGAAGCCAAAAGCAAAAATCTTAAGCAAAATGAGTGAAAATGAACTCTTTGATTTTATTGGAAGTCACATTTTTTGCGGCTGGCTGCACCCATACCCTTCTCAGGGTCCCATGAATCTCCCAATGCATTTCACTCTTTTGCTTAAGATAGGTAGGCTTTTCAGGTTCTACCATTTACAACCAAAAGAATCTTAAATAATGCAATAGTCGTTTTACTTTGAGAAACCATGGCCATACCCAGGCCACCCCAGGGGAACTAATAAAACCCCATGAAAATGTTATCACTGGGTTATTGTTTTTTATTCCAAAACCACAAACACCTATTTATAGCACATTATAAAAGTTGGCTTTACTCATTTGTTCACTTGGAATATATTTGTGATCTCCACAAGTTAGCCACTTTTTTTTAAATGTGCGATACAACATACATATAGCATATGCATGTAAAATGTGTAAGTACAATTTAAAGAATAGTAATAGATAATAATTAAGTGAGCAAACTTGCAGTGACAGAGCCTAAGAACTAACATAATCCCTTACCTTTGAACCCCTCCTTTATGCCCCTCCATATATGTATCTCTCTGCCTCCCCTCCAAAAGTAACCGTTATCCTGAGTTTTCTGTTATCAATGCTTCCATTTTTCTTTAAAATATTACTATGTCTGTATATAATTGTAAGCAATATAGTTCTTAAATTTCCAATGTAAACATTTATATAATTATACTCATTCAAAAAATAGATTTGTCTATTAACTTGCTTTAATTATTTTCAAAATTGGATTTTTGAGACTCATTCACACTGATATGTATTATATAGATGCAGCTGGTTTCACTATTTTACACATACCATATTGTCAGTATACAACAATTTACTTATGCATTCTACTGTTGCTGGACAGTTAGATGGTTTTTAAACTATTTTTTTGCTATTATAAAATAACCATGTCACCTGGGGCACATGTGTATGTTTCTTTAGTAGTACAGTAATTGGGTCATAGGACAAGAAAATCTTTGGTCTCAGAGGCATGTCCAAGTGTGTTTCCAAAGTGGTAGCACCATTTTATAATCTAGCCAGCAGTGGACAAGCTATAACATGGCTTTATTTTTTGTGTTCTAAAGTTATTTTACTTTTTTAGGTATTTCTAAAATATGTGTTTGTGTTCAGTGAGCCTTTTTATTCTGAAGTCTTAAGTTATTCTTTAGCTCTAATCTTAATGTTCACTAATTTGCTCTTCATCTGTATTGATTCTAATTATTGTATTCACTGTTGTCTTAATTTTTATATTAATGCTTTTGAAATTTAGAGTTGTTTATTTTTTGTTTGTAACATCTTTTAGAATCTCTCTAAGGATATGCAAAATGGTTCTTTCAAAGCCTCCCCCCACTTTTTTTTTTGCCTCTTTTATTAGCTTTATTTCCTCATGAGTTAGTTCTGTTCATTCATCTCTTCCATAATGTTACATTTTCTTAAATGTTTGTGATTTTTTTATTGCTCATATTTGTGTTTGAAAATACCTGTTTGCTTCTGTGCAGATGCTGGCCTTGATATAAAGCACATATTCCCTGGTCTTTGGGACTGAGTTGGGTGTGCTTCAAATGGAACTCACCTCTGACATGTGTCATGTGTAGCAGCTTCCCATTTCTCCTGATTTTTCAGCTATCTGAAGCATTGCTCTGTCTCTTTGCCCAATCACCATACCACCTGCTTGGGACTGGAGGTATCAAGCACCAGTCATATCTATTGCTTTTTTCAAATGAAAGTCAGAGAGAGGGGCCAAAAGGCCATGCTGCCCCATATACATTTCTACTCTACTTAGATTTATATTTATCCCATGACACTCCTGCTCTTTATTTTTCAGTCTGATTAAGTATATTTGAAAATACATTTTTTTTCTTATTTCTAGGGGTGTGAGCCCAGACTTGCATTTTGAAAAATCTCCATGTTTTAGTTTTGTACATCTTAGGTTTCCATATAAGAGTTCACTTGAAAACAAGTAAATAAAAAATATCTCCAAAATGAACCTATATCCATGGATAATTTCACTCTAGGAGCAGCCTACTAACAACTTTTATTATGCCTTGTACATTGCTACATTCTTATTAATGATGCTACTAATGCATTTCAAGTCAATAGTTTCTGAAAGGCAGTAAGAAGAAACTTTGAATGGGCACCAGAAGAGGATTTAAGGAGTCTTAATGATAATGGGTCGCACTTATAAGAATAATTTATTCCCATAATGAAAAAATTGACATTAGTTTCTTACATATCCTCACTTGGTATTGTTATACGTACCTGCAAACTTAGATGTGATTAGGGTCCTGGGTAAACATAAAAGAATATAATTGATTGAGTGCCATCTTCCAATCTTTTAAGAGTTTTAGTAATGTGCTACACTCATTCAGATCAGGTTTAGCAGATAATCACACGTGGTGTAATGGGACCACTAGTAGGGCTAAGACATAGGCCTTCATGGGCATGTAAGAAGACATACTCTGTTCAATTTGCAATATTCTGCAGTGCGCTGTAAGCAACATTGGACAGGGAGGCGACTTTCTATTATTTGACTGGGGTGGGTGGAATAATTTTAATTGCTGAGAAATTGCATTTTCATTGTAAAGCAATTCAAGTTATAGCAGATTCATAATGCAGCTATTGTAAAAATGACATTTCAGTGACATTTCTGTGAGAAGAACATGGTGATTTTGCAAATGACATGGTGAGGGCATAGCAGTTACGCGAATAACACATTTTCACAATACGTGTGCTGGGAGCATAAATAATGGTGATGGAAATAATATTAATAATAAGGGCATTCTGTGAGAGAAAACCTTTTATATCTGCAATTCCAAAGTTCTTTAACTCACATCTCTCCACTTGTACCCTCCACTCCAATAATTTGGTCTGTATTCATTGATGGAAGGGAGCAAAGAAACCAAGTGCTTGCCCAACTCGGTAGCAAATTCATGGCAAACAGAGAATCAGAGCTCTACTTGCTTTTTAAAAGTCTTTGGGGGATGATGCACCTGAATGAGAATCAAGCAGGTACTGGGAATGATATTGTTCTGATTTTATTATAGATGAATTACGATCGGCTTCCTAGGTGAGTTGTAGGTGAGCAATTAGCATCTTCTCTCTTCACGGACATAAAAGAATATGTAGTCTTGTTTTATTTCAGGAGGAACTGAGTTGCTCATTTCGCATGTTTATAAAATGCTCTAATAACTTAAACAGGTAAGCTGCCTGTGTTAGCCCACGGGCATAATATTCCCACAGTGGATATATCATCACCATTTTATTTTCAAAATGTCATTATCGTGCCATTAATATAGAAATTTCTCATTTTTACCCCTCTACATATATTTTAAGAGGAAAATAGCTCCTTAGCAACTAAGTTGCCTGTGATTGGAAATAGGGATGGTGAAATGGCTGCTAGCTTGCATGACCCATGTGGTCAGCATTCTGCTATGAGGGTCATCAATATAATTGATTAAACAGGCTGTAAGCCAGAGGGAAAAACTAACTTTTTTTAAAAATATATATTTTTTTGATTTTTTACAGAGAGGAAGGGAAAGGGATAGAAAGTCAGAAACATCGATGAGAGACATAGATCAGTCGCCTCCTGCACGCCCCCTACTGGAGTTGTGCCCGCAAGCAAGGTACATGTCCCGGACTTGAATCGAACCTGGGACCTTTCAGTCTGCAGGCCAACGCTCTATCCACTTAGCCAAACAGGTCTCGGCAAAAAACTAACTTTTGATCAAATGCCTTAGCCACTAGTTTGTTGATTTCATCTGGGTCTGTGAGTGAAATGGCTTACTCAAATGTTGGAAATTGGAGTCAAAGCTTAATTAGACATTATTGACACCTTGTATTAAATTAATACCTTTTATTTGATCAATACTTTGTATTTAGGCTGGATTTATTTTATGTGTCATCATGCAAAACAGGTTAAAGCTGAGGCTCCTCTCCCAGGCTGGAGGGCAGTGAGTTATAGTGGCAGGAGCAACATTCAGAAGTTCCAGCTTAGATCCATTTGAAAGATGTTTGCCTGTAATCAGCCATTTACTTTGTTATGCGTGAAGTTGGCATTGGAAAGCAGAGTTTGAAAGTCACTTTATCATTATGTCGTGGCTCTTTTGGAAGGGTGGCTAGGCTTAGTAAATTTCAGAAGAAAAATAAATTTTAAAGATGTTTCCTTGCTTTTCATACAAGCCACTTACTCTTTTATAAAGCCAATTTTCTTTACTGGGAAAAGGATATATGATTCCAGGGTAATGCCATTACTGATCCGATGCTAGACTGAATACCGGGGAGCTAATGAATTCTTCTGATTCAGGGGCTGTGATTTACGTCTTGTTGGGATCACTTGGCCCTGTGATGTCAAGCTTTCAATCAGAATTCCAGAGTCTGACTTCTTCATTTCCACAGCTTGCAGGCAGTATCTCCTGCAATCTGCCTACACATGGCTCTGGTGACTTTTGTCAGTGTTCCTTTCAATGACTAAGTGGCAAGGATGTACCCATGCCTGTTAAAGCTACAATGCACATTTGCCACAAAACAGTGACATGGTAACATCTGCAGAGGAGCCGTCACCGCAGCAGTAACCATAAGTAACACTCCCATTTCTCTCCCATTGCTTCAGCTATGGAAGATACTGTTATGTGGCCAACTAGGGGCCTGATGCATGAACTTCTTTCAAGGGGCTCGGCCCTCACAGCCCCAGCTTTGTCCAGAAGGTCATCCCGATGGTCATTCTGCTGTTCGGTCTAATTAGCATATTAGCTCTTTATTATACAGTGGTACCTCGAGATACGAGTGCCCTAACATACGAGATTTTTGAGATACGAGCCATTGAGCAAGCGATTTTTGCTTTGAAATATGAGCAACATTTGAGATAGGAGTAATTGCCCGGATTGGCCAGTTGTACACG
Organism: Lasiurus cinereus; assembly: GCA_011751065.1. Lineage (NCBI taxonomy): Eukaryota > Metazoa > Chordata > Mammalia > Chiroptera > Vespertilionidae > Lasiurus > Lasiurus cinereus. The sequence goes on from JAAGEH010000125.1 coordinate 19,312,800, forward strand.
ACCCACCAGTTTACCACGACTCAAGGTTACGGAACGAATTAAACTCGTATCTCAAGGTACCACTGTATAGGCTATAGAAAAAGCTTTGTCTATGTTTCATTCTGGTTTTCCTAAATGGTCATTTGTAAACAAACAAAAAATGTATAAGAAGATATATCACATATTTAAAGGTAAATGCTCAATATGGTGATGGAATAAGATCCGAAGGGAACTGGAGAAGCTGTCTGGAGGTTGGATGAGAAAACTTATAAAATTAACACAATACCAAAAAAAAAAAATGGAACCTTTAGGCTCTCCCTCTGTTATTAAGATGACTGGTGATGTGATAGCCAAGACAAACGAAAAGGTCAGGCCTCATTGAAAACTTTTGTCTCACAGCCAGTTAGAAAGAAATGAAACAAAAACTGTGACTTAAGGACAACTAGAGCAGTCAGCCACTTCACACAATAGGCTGAAAAATGGCTGTCAGATTGGTGGCTGCCCTCCGGGAGACAAAAATCTCCTTGCCACTGAGTCTGAACTGGTGCTTGTAGAACCTGCAGCAGCTAGCATGTGTGAGACTGCTGGCATAGTTAGCCCCGTCACTAACCCTTCACTCTCCAACCAGGGATATTGGGGAAATCCGGGTCCTCAATCTCACTGTCAGTTGGAAAGGATGCTCAATCACATCTAGTTCAGCTATTTTATATCCAGTTTGGAGCAGTCTTGAAATTTGGTCAAAGCAGGTCAAGCTTCGTAACGAAGAGAGAGCTGAGTGGGAGCTCCATTCCCTCTTTGAAAAACAGAGCTGCTCCAATTCTTAGCTAATCTATTTGTAACAGGGGTTCCACTGCTAACATTTGTAAACTGCATATCCATTTCACCCTTCCTTTCATAGAAACCTGGATCAGAGAGGGGTAGTGATTTATCCAATGTCAAGGCCATGAGGCTAAATTCAGGTGGTTAAATAATATGGGAACTATTTTGCAGAATCAAGAGAGAAATAATAAATGTTGGGTCCAATTTGGTGGCTGGAGAATTAATGATTGGACAGTAACAGATAAACCACATATTTTTTATTGATATTCACATCCTTGCTTTACTGATGCTTAGCCAGAAAATGTGTTTTTTTTCTGCCAGGAATCTTAGGCTCCCTATACAAATCAGAAAATCCCTGTCCTGGTAACAGATTTCTCAATATGAGGTAGCCCCTTGTAGACAATAGAACCTTTCCCCATCCCTCAGGTGTTCTATTCAAAGAATTCATCTTGGTGCCAGAAAAAGAATTCTGCCCCTGGCAATACGTTGGCTGTGGGATCCAGGGTCTTCCTTGTGATGCTGATTGCTGACCTTGCCATCCAGGGTCAAGACCACTAGACAAAGAACAGAGGTTCTCATGCTGAGCTACCAGGCCTGTGGGCTGGAGAATCTGCATCTTATCAAGCTACCCGCATCCTTTGCTCCCGAGCCCAGATTCCTGATGTGCCCGTAGGATGCCTGTGACTTCATTTTGTGCAAGCCCCTCCTCTCTGTTGTCTGGCTTCCTTTATTCTTTCAGGGATAGCAGCTGCTGCCAGCCAGCCCACAGCACCATTCTGAGTTGCCTCAGGGAACAGCTGGAACTCTCCCAAGGGCTGATTTTACTCCTCCGAGTTTGGTACCAAATATTTCCCACTTCAGGGAAAAGATGGCAAATAAATTAAGGAAATACCACTCACAATCGGAAGTTCCAAAATTGACCAAATATTGTTGTGAGAATTGCCTGCGCTATTTATTTTTAGTCTATTAAGTCAATTTGTGGTGCTGAGCATTTGTGTATTAATGTATCATGTTTTTCTGAAGCTCCAATTGAGGTCACAGATTAGATTCCCTCACTGAAAAAAAACAATAACAATGAACAAAAAAAAGTGCAGCTTTCTTGCGGAGGAAGAAGAAATATTCCAGTTTCTCTTTAGATTCTAACTTATTTTTCCCCACCTAACCTCCCCCCTCACTTCCCTACCTTCCACCTTTGAAAGCTCAGAGATCTAGAGCTGGAGATTTAAATAATAAGGTGCTATACCTTTAAAACCAGGGCAAGCAAATGGGTTTTAATAACCCAACAGGATCTTGGTCCATCATAACATTTAATCTGCATTATATCTCACTTCCTAATCGCTACTTCCAATTGTAAGCAGAGAGGGTGGGTGAGCGAGGCATTTCAGATAAGTGCCAGTAAAACAAGTTTGCTTTACAGCTGGTGAGCCCCAAACACACGTTTCCCCGTGCCTTATGGCCAAATATTCAATCAGATGATCCCATAAATGAGAAGTAATCACCCCTAATACTAATACCTCTTCTCCTTCATTGTTGCCGGTCGCTATGGTGCTGCATTCGACTGTGAAGAATTTGCCGCCATTATTACCCTCAGTGTCTCTCTCTCTGAAATGTGATCTAATTGCAGAATCCACACCTGTTCCACAGTTCAATAGAATTCAGCTTTGATGGAGGCAGACTCTCAAATAACACACTGTGCGCGTACACACACACACACACACACACACACACACACACACACTGACAATCACCCAGGAGTTCAGTTGGGGTCAAAAATAAATAAATTAATACAGAGAGCGAGTTTATCAGAAAATAATATTATGGGGAGGAGGAGGGAGAGAAAGGCTGTGTTTTGTGGTCACTGGAAGATTGCTGATGGGTGCATAAATAAGGCATGCTGGAACATCTGTTCTTTGTTGTGCATTCAGCTTTTTAATGTGTTCAAAGAGCAGCTCTGACGCATCGCTGACTACCACTCCCCATCCGAGCTACATTTTACCAGAAAATAATAAACCTTCCTGGTGGGGTGCAGGGAGCCAAGGCATCCGGGCAATGCCATTAATTTGGAAATATCTCTTTTTCTGGGATTTTAAAATCTCTCTCCCTTTGAACATTGCGCAAATTTGGGACCCAGCCTAGCATCCCTCTCAGCCTAAACATTAAATCAGTCTGAATATCTAGTGAACCTTTTTTTTTAAGTCCAGAAAGGAAGGGAGGGGGGCAGTGAAGTCAAAGTTTATACATATTTTTCTCATTTTTATTTCTATTAATGTGAGCTCCCACCTACTGGAATTATTTTTACTATGTGCCAGTATTTATTTGTACTGATAAAAATTCGGAGGCAGCTGAGGCCCCTGACAGTTGAACAATATTGGCTGGTTATTTTGATACAGTGTGGTAGGCAGCAAAAGATTAAAAAACAGAGCATCCTAAACTGAGAAAAACCAGCTTGAATTCTAAAATAAAATTTTAGCAGCATGGATTTCTCTTGCCATCGGCTATGAGGCTACTATGAATTTCAGATGCATTTCCTGAGCTGTCAATGAGGTGGAAAGATGAGATTGGCATTACGAAGATTTGTTGTGGCTCCATTCAGTGTAACTGCAAGTGAAGGTATAGCAACATTAAACCGCCATCCAAGAAGAGCTGTTTATGTACATACCGTGTAGAAATAGCTCGCCAGCCAACAATAGGACCAGGGTGGGAATTTCTCCATGTCACCCTTATTGGGCTTCTGCATCTCCCCCTTTCTGGGTCACAGTTCAGAAGCACCGCAATACCCATTGGCTGCTGGAGGTGGCTTCCATAAAGACCCAGGCTAAATCTTGCGAGAGGGAGACAGGACCTTTTGGGCATAGTCATTTTAACTGTCTTTTCACTACATTCTAAGTTGGATATGTGGACTCTGCTCATCATATTCGTGTCTCAGTCAGTCCTTCCCACAGCATGGGTACCATTGCTTTATGTCAAGGGGAGTGGGTCACCAGCAGGCTCTGCTTCTGGGAAGCATCCTGGGTATAGTGACTCACTCAGAGTTTGAATCTATGATAGAAGAAGACAGATATTTGTAGTTAAATGGGTGAAATGTGGTCTTTTGTTTTTTTAATTCCATCCTTTGGTTGGCTTTGCATAATCACCTTTTGGGATAATTAGGGGGTTTACAATGATCAGTATCAAGATAATGTAATCTGAAGATATTTCATTTGTCACAGATGAAGCCCAATAATCTTGTATTTAAAGTCCAGTCGACTCTTTTTTTATTATTATTGATTTTTTTTTTTACAGAGAGGAAGAGAGAGGGATAGAGAGTTAGAAACATCGATGAGAGAGAGAGACATCGATCAGTTGCCTTTTGCATGCCCCCTACTGGGAATGTGCCCGCAACCAAGGTACATGCCCTTGACTGGAATCGAACCTGGAACCTTTCAGTCCGAAGATTGACACTCTATCTGCTGAGCCAAACTGGTTTCGGCAATAATCTTATATTTAAAGGTATCTTTGCTGCTTAGAAATCCCACAGAATGACTACTTTCAAAATGGTTCACTTAAGTGACCATTTCCAAGTGAGTGTTCTACTTACTCTGTACCTTTATCTACACTAGCCTGGAAGTCAATGATTTATAGACAGCTCTAGAAAATTTAAGAAATCTAATTATCTTAAACTTAGAAGTTGTATTTACTGCACATAACACTTGTTCAGTTAATGAACAAGGACCAAAACTGGCAGGTGATAATTTGGCACTTTGCCCTATTTTATGAATTAAAATTTAAATCCAATACACAAATAAAACTTTATGAAGATGATCTGTGCAATGGCTGCCCCCAGCCTGTGGTGGTAAATGGGTTATGATAGTGAGGCCTTCTAATTCCTAATGAGGAAAATACACGAAGTGGGGAAATCTGTAAATGGATTTATGATTCTTAATTATTCAATGAGAAAAACATTGGTCATTTCTAGTAAAACATCAAGCTGATTTACAATTTTAAGAGTATGAGCAGGTTATACATTAGTCCTCTGAGATGCTCTTGTAAGAAAATATTCTAGGTTTAGGCTATCATTCTCACGATAGCTCCATCATGAAAACTCAAGAGACATTTTAAATTTTCAAAGTTGCTCCTCCAAAAAAGGCATCTGCTATCACTCATTCTTCAGTTCAATATTTATTGTGTTTTAACTAGATGCCCAACACTATGTAAGGTGCACAACTACAGTACAATCCCTGTCTTTACAGAGCTTACATTCTAACAAGTAAGACTGAGAATAAATAAGTTAACAAATGAATTTAAAGTAAAATGATATAGCCCAGCTGGAGTGGCTCAGTGGTTGAGTGGCTACCTATGGATTAGGAGGTCGCAGTTCAATTCCTGGTTGGGGCACATGCCAGTTGTGGACTCGATCCCTCGCGTGGGCGTGCAGGAGGCAGCCAATATATGATTCTCTCTTGTCATTGATGTTTCTATCTCTCTTGCCATCTTTTTTCCTCTTTGAATAAAAAATACATGTAATTTTAAAAATAAGTACAAATTTTCTCACAATTCTAGGAAGGAAATGATCTGGGTAGTGAAACAGAGAAAAGCCAAGGTTTACTAAGAATGAGTGGCCAGGAACATCTCCTCTCTGAGTAGCTGGAAGGATTTCTGGGACCTAACAGAAGGACTGTGCTAAGGGAGAGAGGAGCCCAGATAAAGGTGGGGATGCAAGCAGAAACCAGATTATGTGGGGCTTTGTTGGCCATGATTCGAGTTTAGATTTTATTCTAAGATCAGTAAGAAACAACTGAGGAATATTAATATTAACAGGGGACTAACATGATCTGCTTTACATTTTAAAGTAGTTTATTACATTTAATTATGGCTTTCAGGCTTCTGGCTTTAGTAATTGGATGGGCAGTTAATGTCATTACTGAGATAGGGAAGACTTGGGCAGGACCTGATTTATGGGGGAAGATCAAAAGTTCCTGATGAGACATCCAAGGCAAATGTCAAGAAGACACTGAGGATGCATGAATCTTCGATGTAGAGGCAATGTTTGGTAAGGAGAGAAAATTGGGGAGTTGACAGCATATCAAGGACACAAGATGGTTGAGATCATCTAGGGATAAAGTACAAATAGAGAAGAGATCTCAATACTGGGCTCAGTAGAATCCCAACAGTAAATGGTGGGAAAGAGGCAGAGAAGTCGGCAACCAAAAGAAGAAGGAGCAGTCCAAGAGGTGAAAAACAAAAACAAAATGTAGGGCCACAGAGGAGAATTTTCAAAAATGAAAGGAGTGACCAACTCAGTGGAATACAGCTCCATTCCATATGGGGCACAGATAGGTTTACAGTTCTCAGTATGCCAAACACAGAGTTTATTCTTGTATTATTATTTATGAATTATTGTATTACTAGAGGCCTGATGCAAAAAGATTCATACAAGAATAGGCCTTCCTTCCCCTGGCTGCTGGCACCACCTTCACTCCAGCCTGGAGCTGCCTTTTCACCTTTGCTTCAGCCAGAGCTGCCTTCTGATGCTCGCCTTGTCATGTAAATTTGCATATTCCCTCCTTATTGGCTGTGGGTGCCGCCATCTTCGTTGCACAGTTACAGTCAATTTGCATATTCTATCTTTATTAGATAGGATTTTCCATATGAACAACTGTATACCTACTTTTGCCCTACCCTGAATTTTTTATTAATGTATTACATGTGTACATATCTTTCCATTGCCCCCGCCCCCACTCCCATGCATGCCCTAACCCCCCAGTGTCTTGTGTCCATTGGAAATGCTTATATAAATGTACACAAATCCTTCGGTTGATCTCTTATCTACCGCACCTCTCCCTAACCTTCCCACTGTAATTTGACAGTCTATTTGATGCGTTACTACCTCTGTATCTATCTTTTGTTCATCAGTTTATAATGTTCTTTATTATCCATAAATGAGTGAGATCATGTATTTTTCTTTCATTCACTGGCTTATTTCACTTAGCATAATGCTCTCCAGTCCATCCAGGTTGCTGCAAATGGTAAGAATTATTTCTTTTTATGGCAGCATAGTATTCCATTGTGTAGATATACCATAGTTTTCTGATCCACTCCTCTGCTGACAGGCACCTAGGCTGTTTCCAAATCTTAGCTATTATAAATTGTGCTGCTATGAATATAGGGGTGCATATATCCTTTCTGATTGGTGTTTCTAGTTTCTTAGGACATATTTCTAGGAATGGGATAATTGGGTCAAATGGGAGTTCCATTTTTAGTTTTTTTGAGGAAATTCCATACTGTTCTCCACAGTGGCTGCACCAAGTCTGCATTCCCACCAGCAGTGCACGAGGGTTTCTTTTTCTCCGCATCCTTTCCAGCACTTTTGCCCTACCCTGAATTTAAGTAAGCAGGACAAAAAATATTTGCTGGACTTGGAAATGTAGAGATTGCTGGTGATTGCTCATGATCAGTTTCAGAGGGGAATTATGGGAAAATGAAGCCACTTTGGAGTGGAGTCAAAGCTGTTGAGAATAGAAAGAAGTAGAGAGTGGGTTTATAAAAGCTTTTTGAGAAGTTTTTCTATGAAGGAGTTAGGGCAATAGAAGTATGAAGGGGGGATGTGGGAGTTAGAAGAGGTTTATTAAAGATAAGAGGTAGTAGATATCATTGAAATGATCCAGTTTAAAAACAAACAAACAAGAAAGTTTGCTGATGCAGGAAGAATAAGAGAGAAGGAGATGACAAGGGATGGAGTCTGAAGGGCTCAGCCTTTCAGGGGAAGAGGTAACTCCACTGCTATGGTTGAAGATGTGGTGATAGAAGATGAAGACGTTTTTCCTCTTTGATGGCTTATGTTTTGCAATAAAATGTAAAGAATGCTCATTAGCTAATGTCAAGGGGGTGTAGGAAGTGTTAAGGAGAGAATGCTTTTATCATTTAGGGTTCAATTAAAGAAGAATTGCTTTGGGTGGTTTAAAATAGGGGATTTATTATAGTGATTAGACCTTACCCAGTTGTGGGAACTGATGGGGAAGTCCATGTAAGGCTGTAGATGTTGTATCTGGTATTAGGATGAAATCACTTTAGGTCAGCAGGGATGATGCTTGGGAAGGAAAGTTAGGAAATTGGACATGAAGTGGGAAAGAGCAAGAACAAACTGGAATGCATGGAAACAAACCAGACCCACAAAAGCCAACTGGAACCCATGAAGACAAATTGAAACCTTTGTCTCTCACCACCTCCAACCTCAGTGATGAAGGGGTTCTTCTGCACCACAGAACCATATAAGCACCTGGCCTGGCACTCAGAGAAGCTGAAGGAGGAGATCTGGTAAAAGCAGGTGCTTGATGACATGGAGCAGGTGCTAGATGAGCCACAGGTTTAGGTGAGCCAACAAGATGAGGCAGGAGTCCAGTGGCATCGTGTGGGAGCAGTGACTGTGCTTGAATCTCTACACTGACCTTTAGACACAATGGCTGCTGCATCACTTCCGCCTTCCAAATTCCACACATATTCCTTGTGGTCAACTCTAAGCTGCTACTGTCCAGGAAAGGGCATTCTGAGAAACATAGAGCTTAGCTATGTTAGTTCTAGCAGAACCACCAAAATGGTGAAACAAATTAAATAAAGGAAACACAGCAATGTTATTGCAAATGTCTATTGGTTCTTGTGTTCATTGATTTAAAGTGAAATCAATCAGATTGGTTGTGATCTCTAGCAACATTTGGGAGGACAATAAGGATTCATTTTAAAGTGGAACCATGGATTCTGGGGAAAGAGATAAATGATTGGTGGGTTAATCTATTAGAAGGCTCAATGTGGTTGAAAAATAGCAGAGATCAGAAAGTAGACTAAGTGAACTGGGAAGATACCACTAAAGAACAGAATAGTTCACTATCAAAGTTGAAAAAATTGTTAGTGATGAGAAGACTAGGACCAGCTGGTCAGTAAGGAGCTGTGGGGAGGAAGCCAAATAACCAAGAAGCTAGGCTCAATTGCTTATTGATATAATAATAAAAAAAAATGACAGCCCTGACCAGTTTGGCTCAGTGGATAGAGCATTGGCCTGCGGACTGAAAGGTCCTAGGTTCAATTCTGGTCAAGGGCATGTACCTTGGTTGTGGGCACATCCTCAGTAGGAGGTGTGCAGAAGGCAGCTGATGGATGTTTCTCTCTCATCGATGTTTCTGGCTCTATTGCTCTCCATTCCTCTCCGTGAAAAAAATCAATAAAATATATTTTAAAAATTTTAAAAAAGAAATAAATGATGAATGTTGTGAGTATGTTGAGGAACACTAAGTGAGGGCCTCACATGAGTTTCAAAAATGAGAGGAAGTGACTGAGAGAGAACAGATACCATGAGGGAAGAGGGTAGGATAGCCAAATGGTAAGAGCCTCAAAGGAAATTTTGTTTTGTTTTGGGTTTTGTAATAAGCAGAGAAAGAAACAGTAATGGGGAGCTCAGAGGACCATGGGAGGATAAATGGTTATCTGGGGAAAATGTAAAAGTGGAGAGACCTAACAATAAAGGTGAAAATAGGGAGGTATGCATATATGTGTTATATATTTTTTGAGGCAGAACTGTGACAACTTGCTGAAGGATTGGATGTGAAGGTTAAAGGCAGGGACAGATTCAAGAATAGTTAGTAAAAGGTCATGCTTGGCATTAGTGGACACCTTATCTGGAGTTTCAGATGGCACCAGTGGAAGGGTCTGGGAGAGAGGAGAGGTACAGGGAGTGTATCAGGTTTGGACTTGTCTACAACCACACAGGGAGGAGAAGCTGCATGGTGATAGATGAGCACCCAGGCTCAACATGTGGTGTCAATGTGGTAAGCGGAATATCAGGCATAGCTGGTAGGAAGATTATAGGGTGGTGGCACATGGTCCTAGAATTTCACCCCTAGTACAGGGTAGGGCAAAAGTAGGTTTACAGTTGTATGTGAAACAATGACTCTTTGGGTGATCCATTGTGAGGATCCCCCCCGCCCAGTGCATGAATTTCATGCACCAGGCATCTAGTATTTAGAATAAATATACAGATGGAAAGTTCCTTGTATTTAAAAAAGAGTCAAGGAGATGACAAAACTTCCAAGGGCATCTACAATTTTATTAAATAATCGATTGGAAAATATATACTGAGTTAGTGATATGTGCTGGTTCATCTACTACTCATGTCCTTGTTTAGTACTTTGTTGGTGATAAAATATAATGAATCCCTAATGTAAAGCTGTTTTCACAAGCTTGTAACTCTTTCTGTATTTTGGAGCCACAAAAGAGGAAAAAAAAAATGATCAAACTGATGAAGAGAGAATAGGGAAATAAATGGGAGTAATTATGAACTAGAGTAACAAATACTACTTAGGCATATACCAATTATTTTTGCAAAATCCACAATTTATGGAAAGAAATCTCAATGTTTACATATTGATCAGCTTTTATTCATACCAAAAGAGAATACTTTGTAATAAAGATTTTTCACTGATTTGGAGGAAAGTGTATTCTACTAAAGTGTTAGATTACTGCTTTATCTCATCATCTCTCTTTTTTTTTTACCACCACAACAAAAACAGCTCATGTGAATGAAATTATTGTACTGTCTAAATTTCTTCCCAAATGAATGAGCCTAAATTATCCAGGTTCTATTTACTATCTGGTTATTCATGTTCATGTATTGTCTGAAGTGAAAGTGGATTTGAGTAACTTGTACCAAAGCCACTGACAAAGATTTATATGGTTTCACCACAATCATTTGACTTCTCTTTGAATAGTGACAGTGACTAATGCTAGCCCTGCCGTGGAGGAAGCATTTTTAATCTGATCCATGTTTTATGGAAGGTGATCTTTGGTTTGCAGAATTATGGAAGTAAAAAATAAACTTAGAGATCATCTCATCCATTTCTTCCTTATTATGAGTGAGAAAACTGAGGCGAGAGAGATTAAATGAGACTTGGTAGGCTAATGGCAAAGGACTATCTAGAACTCGAGTCTTCTTATTCCACATACTGGAGGCCCTGTGCATGAAATTCATGCATGGGGATTGACGAGGGGTGTATCCCTCAGCCTGTAATCTCTTCAATCTGGGACATCCCTCTCACAATCCAGGACTGCTGGCTCCCAACCGCTCGCCTGCCTACCTGATTGCCCCTAACTGCTTCTGCCTGCCAGTCTGATCACTGCCCAATCCCTCACCTGCCAGCCTGATCAATGCCTAACGGTTCTCCAGCTGGCCCAATTTCCCCTAACTTCCTTCCCTTGCAGGCCTAGACCTCCGCAACTGTCCTCCCCTACAGGCCTGCCCTCCCCTCAACTGCCCTCCCCTGCTGGCTGCCCCTGCCCCACAACTGCCCTCTCCTGCAGGCCTGGTCCTCCCCAACTGCCCTAACCTGCAGGCCTAGCGCCCCCCCACCCACAACTGCTCTCCCCTGCAGGCCTGGTTTCCCTCCCAACTTCCCTCCCCTACAGAACTGCCCCCCCCAACTGTTCTTTGTCCTGCATGACTGGGTGTTGCTCAACTGCCCTCTCCTGCAAACCTGGGTCTCCTGCAACTGCCCTTCCTTGCTGGCCTGTTCTCCCCAACTGCCCTCTCCTGCAGGCCATCTTGTGGTGGCCATCTTGTGTCCACATGGGGGCAGCCATCTTTGACCACATCGGGGTGATCATCTTGTGTCTTGGAGTGACAGTCAATTTGCATATCACTCTTTTATTAGATAGGAGGATATCAATCTTTCCCACTGCACCATGCTGGGAAGAATAATTCCAGTTAGTTCTTGCTCTAACCCTAAAGAGGCATTATCACATACTCACTGAAATAGACAGGTGCTGGTTAAAATACATGGGGTGTTCCTGTCATAAGTGAAACACAGGACTTTTTATTTCCCAAATGAGAAAGGGAGTCAGATTTCAGTTTTTACTTTATATTTGCTCAAGAATTCTTTCCCTTATATCGGGTGATCTCAACCAGATAGTGATAATGATGAACCAAACCAAAGATGCTCATAAATAAGCATTTGTTCTTCCTAGTTATCCATGAGTATCACCACAAGCTGGTGCACTAGGATGTCCATATAAACATCTGGAGCACTACCCTACAAGAAAGATCATCAGTCTAATTAATCAATCTAGTCACACTGTAACTGAAAATGCAATTTTCCATTCTAGTTCTCAATTCTTGATGAAATGCAACTCTATCTTTATTGTTACCACTTTCCACTTAGGGTGGTGGTAGTTACCCTACCTACAAAGGTGAATTTTTTACATTTGTAAAGAAAAGTTGTCATTTCAAAGTATCTGTATGTAGCTAAAGAGGGCTAAATAGCTTTGTTGCTTGAAGAGGTCCTTGTGTACCAGTAAGCCTGCAGTTATGGCCTGGAAGTCTGAGATTGAATAAAGGGAAACCTATGATGCCCCACACCACAAAGGAAAGCATTTTTATATTTGCTGGGCACAAAGAAGATGCCATGTGTACATGGGCATTTTCCCTTTTTTTGTAATAGAGATTTGAACTGCACTGTTTCTGAGAATTAGTTTTATCTTGAGTGACATATGGGTTAGATGAGAGGGCGGTTATCCTCATGAATATTACAGAAGATGAAGCAACATTGCCAGTACACGTGGGTGAAGAGACCTTGAAGGAGGCTAGGAATTGAATGCCATGGTGTACCAAGCTGTGTTAGAGATATGAAGTGTTCCAGAAAGGGGGTTAATAGTTGCCCTAGGAAGATGTTAGAAATTCATTCTCTCTCTCTCTCTCTCTCTCTCTCTTTCTATTTAGGAATTGGAGACTACTCTTAGGGAAATTTCATGAAGAGCCTAAGTTTTTATCCTTTATCCTTAGACAGCAATTTTCAACCAAGAGTGATTTTGCCCTACAAGGGCCATTTGGCAACATTTGGAGATATTTCTTGTTGTTGTTACAACGTGGGCCACGGTGCTGCTGGCGTCTAGTGGGTGGAAGCCAGGGATGACTAAGCAAACTTTAATGCTCAGGACAGTCCTTTACAACAAAGGATTGTATAGAGAGCACCAAATCTCATAGGGCCAAGGATGAGAAACCCTACCTTACATTAAAAATAGCTACATTATGCATCCTAATGTAAATTCTTTCCCGTCTGATTGAATCCTGAACCCATCTTTAGAGTGTGTTCTGCACATAGTGTTATGTGTTTATATCATTATGAAAGATGACCCGGAAGGGAGTATTGGGAAATGGAGTCTTCTCCATATTGCCCCTTCTTGAGGACTCTGCATTTGTAGTAGCATAAAACCTAGAGAAAAAGAGTCTCTGGTTCCAGAAACTAGCTACAGAGGACTCAATGACTGACTGTGCCATTTATTTCCATATTAGCGGTCTGGTAGCAGTCTCTTGGCCTGGACCGGCTCTTTAATATCCCCCAAAGGAGTCCCAGATGAAGAAAGGTTGCAGGCCAGGCTGAGGGACCCCACTGTTGCGCCAGAGAAGGACTGCAGGAGGGCTCAGGGAGTGTCTGGCCCATTTTACCGAGTCTCGATGGGCAGGATCCCAACAGTAAGTTAACCTGCTAGTCAGAGTCTGCCCCCTGGTGGTCAGTGTGCATCATAGCAACTGGTTGAACAGTCGAACAAACAGTTGGACACTTAGCATATTAGGCTTTTACTATATAGGACTAGAGGCCCGGTGCATAAAATTTGTGCATGGGGTGGGGGGTGGGGGTCCTTCAGCCCAGCCTACTCCCTCTCCAATCTGGGACCCCTTGAGGGATGTCTGACTGCCCATTTAGGCCCGATCCAGATAGGACAGACAGTCCAACATAATACAGGACTACTGACTCCCAACTGCTCGCCTGCCTGCCTTTCTGATTGCCCCTAACCATTCTACCTGCCAGCCTGACCTCCCCCTAACCATTCCTCTGCCAGCCTGATTGATGCCTAACTGCTCCTCTGCCAGTCTGTTTGCCCCTAACTGCCCTCCCCTGCAGGCCTGGGTCACCCCCAACTGCTCTTGTCTACAGGCCTGGTCACTCCCAACTTCCCTTCTCTGCTGGCCTGGTCACCCCTAACTGCCCTTCCTTGCAGGCCTGGTCCCTGATAACTGCCTTCCCCTACTGGCCATCTTGTGGTAGCCATCTTGTGTCCACATGGGGCAGGATCTTTTGACCACATGGGGGCAGTCATCTTGTGTGTTGGAGTGATGGTCAATCTGCATATTACTCTTTTATTAGATAGGATAGAGGCAGGGTGCATGGGTGGGAGCCAGCTGGTTTGCCCTGAAGGGTGTCCTGGATCAGGGTGGGGGTTCCTTTGGGCATGGGGTGGCCTGGGTGAGGGGCCTGTGATGGTTTGCAAGCTGGCCATGCCCCCGGCAACCCAAGCGGAGGCCCTGGGATTTGTGCACCAGTAGGGTCACTCGGCTTGGCCTGCAGGGATCAGGCCAAAACCAGCTCTCTGACATCCCTTAGGGGTCCTGGATTGTGATAGGGCACAGATCAGGCTGAGGGACCCCAGTGGTGAATGATTAAGGCTGGGGAGGGACTGCAGGAGGGCTCCAGGGAGTGTGTGGCCCATTTCACCCAGTCCCAATGGGCTGGACCCCAGCAGCAAGCTAACCTACCTGTTGGAATGTCTGCCCACTGGTGGTCAGTGCACATCATAGCAACTGGTCAAATGGTTGAACAAATGGTCAGACATTTGCATATTAGGCTTTTATTATGTAGGATGAGTGTCTATCATTTTGAGAAAGAAGGAGTCATTCTTTTTATGAGTTAATGGTTGAGTTCTACATAATAGCAGGTTTTCTCTTCTCTTTCTCCAATAGTTGGCTATGATCACTTGGACACAGGCATAGAACATCATGGGTTATCCCCAGCAACACTACCAGAGGAAGAAGTTACCATGTGGCTCCAGATCTACATGACAAGGTAAGATAACTGAGATACCTAGCCTGGTGGCAGCAGTGATGGACCCTGGAGAGTCAGGTGAGTCATTCAAAACTATTATTGTGGTCTTTAAAGAGCTTACAGTCTTGGGAGATCAAGAAGTGAGCAAACACACTATTAAGATATATGCTGATTACTGATATAGGAATGTGTACACCAGGTTCTGTGGGAGCATAAAGAAATGATATATTAAGTGTTTCTGGGAAGCAAGGTCAAAATGGATGTGATATTTGGGTTGAGTAGTGATGAATGACTGGGAATTTCTCAAAAATACAAGGTTGTAAGGGAAGAAGGGTAACTACCAGGAATAAAGTATGGCATGTACAAAGGCAGGGCACAAGACAATATATGGGCATTGTCAATATGCAGGAAGTTTAATATGCATCTTAAGGAGTATGAATATTATACTGAAGATAATAGGATCTAAAGACATAATCTGCATTAGCCATCATGGCTCAGTGGTTGAGTGTCGACCTATGAAGTAGAAGCTCCTGGCTCAATTCCCATTCAGGGCACATGCCTGGGTTGCAGGTTTGATCCCCAGTGTAGGGTGTACAGGAGTCAGCCAATCAATGATTCTCTTCCATCACTGATGTTTTTTTCTCTCTCTCTACCTCTCCCTTCCTCTCTGAAATAAATAAAAATATATTTAAAAATAAAAATAAGTTATTTCCAACATAACCACTTTTATAGAATTATGAACAAGTTGGACATTCTAATTGGAAGTAAAAATTTAATTTAAGGAAGGAGGATAGGGACCAGAATTAAGCAGAGATGGGAAAAAGTTACTAACTCAAAAAATGAAAAAATAATGTGATAACTATGTTGCCAGGTGGGTACTTAAAACATCAGGGGAATCAATTTGTAAATGATATGATTGTCTAACCACTATGCTGTACACCTGAAACTAATACAAAATAACATTTAATGTTAACTGTAATTGAAAAGTAAAAAATTTTAATGACAAAAACAGTAGAAAATGCAGAATTTGGTGACTGGTTCAATGTAGGGATTTGTGGAGAGGAAGATGATTGTGTGGATGACATTACTAGTACTTTCAATCAGGAACCCAAGTCTATGGAGGGAAAAAAATATAACTGCTTGTTTCAATAGAAGTATAGTTTTAGAGCATAGAGATAGGGTCAGGCTTCTGGGCATAGATTTGAAGGCAATCAGCATTAAAATGTTACTTGAGGCTTTGAACATAAATGAGATTATTTTATGATTTAAGAGAAGAAAAAAGAAGCCCAAGAATGGAATGCTGGAACATTTTGAACAACCATTTGCATAGAAGGAAAAACTGAAAAATAGAAAGTAACACAGGGGGGGGGGGGGGGAGAAGCTCATGGAGGCAGGAGACAGAACAGAGTGGAGTCATGGAAACAAGGTAGAAGAAAATTTTATAAAGAAAGCAGTCAGTGTTACCACACGTAACAGATAATCAAAATGTAAGCTCACCATGGGAAGCCACGGGTCATCTTAGCTTTGGCATGTTGGTGGGGTTGTTATGGCTTAGAATTATATGAATTATGGGGGGGGGGGGGGGAGGAGAGAAGGAACAGAAAAAGCTAGTGCCAGCTAGTTTCCCATGACCATGGAAGGCAATGTTTGATAGTGATGGGAAAGAAAATGAGTCATGCTTTGAGGTCAATGCCATGTGGAGAAGACATGGGAGAGACTTGAACATGTTGATGTGCTGAGAGGAGAGAGCAAGTAGAGAGAGAACAGCTCATCTGGCCCCTTGGCGCATTGGCTTTGCCATAACACACAGAAAGCTAGGACCTCAGCTCCCATAAGGTCAGAGTAAATCTCTCATCAGAATGTTATGAACCTGGAAGTCATGGTTTAATTCCTGGCCAGGGCACAAGCCCAGGTTGCAGGTGTGATCCCCAGTGTAGAGAGTGCAGGAGGAAGCTGATGAATGATCCTCTCTCATCATTGACATTTCTATCAATAAAAAAAGGAGGGGGACAGAAGGAAGAAGAAAGGGAGTAGAATATTGAGCACACAGGGGTGTAGGTTCTCTGGAAGAAAGATGACTTTTATTGGGATAAGGGGAAAGAATTGGTTTAATGTACAGATTCATCTAGGAGACCTTTGGCCCATGGAGAGAGGGTATAAATGTGATGGCAGGAATCTAAATGATTGCCAATATTCATGATTAAGGTGGAAAATCTATCTAGTTTTTTGGGGGGGAAAATTCTCCAGCTAGGGAAGACTTTTGAAATACTCAATATAAACATGGGCTTTAGAGGGTGACAAGCCAATGAGTGCTCAGTAACTTTGAATTATATAAATCTTTTTCTAGGCTTCAATTTTCCTTCATTTGTACATTGGGAATTATAATAGCATCTATGTGATACCATTTTGTGAAGATTAAATGAAATAATACATGTAAAGTGGCTGGCACCTCATAACTACTCATAACTGGGCTAGAAAACAAAAGTGAAAACCAAGATATATATATATAGAGAGAGAGAGAGAGAGACCAGGCCAGCTTGGAAACAGGAAAGAATAATGATTAGAATTTAGTGGAATTTGCTGGCCAGGATTCTCAGCAAAACACTTCTGAGAGCCACTTGGGAGTCTCTCAGTTATGACTGTCCTGTGGGTAATAGATCTGCATTCACACCCATAATATAAGCCCCATCAGAGAGACTGCCACAGCCTCTGAGACACATTCCGCTTACTTATAAAGACATTCCTGCCTTGCTTCTGGGTAAGATGGCATCTTAAGCACAGGTGCCTTCCAAATTCCAATTAAACCATCGAAGGGAACATGAGACTTGGGAAATCTTGCATGAGTGCTGGGAGCTAGGGAAGAACACCTTTCACATGCAGAAATGTCAAGTGACTTTTTGCAAATCAACCCTATTTATGAAAGACACTGGGAGTTACCTATAGGGAGAAGGTTAGGGCCTTGAGAGAAGAAAAAGTGAAGAAGAGACTGAGAACATGGAAAGGATTCCCTAAAACAGAGGATCCCCGGTGGGAAGACAAATTTTCCGTTGGCATATCCAACAGAACCAGAGAGAAGTCACAGCTTGAGGCTAGGTACTTGTGGTGGCATTATATGGCCAGCAGTTGGGTTATTTATTGAGTAGGGGACTCTCCATTAAGTTGAAAGGTTCCTTTTTTAACCTGTTTTGTGGTAGCAGAAAGAATAAGGCCATGACCTTCAAGATCTGGCCCCTTGATGCAGTGGCTTTGCCATAACACACAGAAAGCTAGGACCTCAGCTCCCATAAGGTCAGAGTAAATCTCTCATCAGGATGTTTAATAACTGGATAGGTAAATGTCACCGAGCATAAAATCTCAGAGAGGATGAGAACAAAAACCAAGTAAAGTGTGGTGGGATTCAAGAGAAATTTATTCGCTCTGTTTTGCAGAGAAATAACAGGCCAGATAAAATAGTCGTTATTCAAGGATGGATAAACAGGCAGAATAAAACCTCATTAGGAGGCACATGAAAAAAATGTGTGACTTTAAGAAATGAACATTCAGCACTCAAGAGGCAGAGGAAGCGCATACTTTTGAAAAAGATTTACTATGGAAAATGGGAGTAAATTTTAAACGGCATATGTTTTGTGATCTAAATAACATTCAAGGACCCCGTGAAGCAGGAGATGAAAAATGAGAGAAGAAAAAAACATATTGAGGTGAGAAAGAAACTGATTGAGAAACCAGAATATAGAAAGAGGGTAAGGTGAAATAAGGAAAATGGTGTAATACTGAATGTGAAATATCAAAATTGAAAATACATTAGAAGCAATAAAGTGCTTAATCAGCAGTGCTCATAATGAAATCTATAATGTAGAAGACAAATTTGAAGCACTCGTCCAGAATGAAAACAAAAATGTGATAACAATGTTAAAAGAGATGATAGATTCAGAGAATAGAAATCCAACATGAAGAAAACTAGTGTCCCCAAAGAAGACACGGAACAAAACAAAACAATATTCTTAACATACAATTCTGGGTCCAATAGAAGATTAAAAATATAATTACAAAATACTTAGAAAATTATCATTATAAATACAGTACATATCAAAGCTATGGTTGGGCAAATTTACAAAACACATTTTTACATAATAAAAGAAACAAATGAATTAAGCCATTAACTTTAGAAGCTAAGAGCAAAACAAAGCAAGCCTAAGGATAAAAGAAGTAGAAATTATTGCAGATGAAACCAGAAATTAAAATGAACTAAATAAAAAGGAATAAAATAGATAAATAAATTTTAGAGTGGCTCTTCAGAAAAAAAAGCAAACACTAAATAGAACAAAAAGGATAAAAGATACAAACCTGTATTTATTATTATCAAGGAAAACATAAGAGACGAGAAAAAATTATGGATAAAAAAGCAGGTGTCATCTTAGATACAAAAACATTTGAAAATCTTGATATAATGAGTTATTCTCATTTATACCAAATATGAATATTAACTGTTGAAGAAGCAGAACATTTATTCTGAATAAAACATTAAAAAACAATGTAAACATTTATCTGTTCGGAGGATTTACTTTTTTTAAACAAAAATTATTTCAAATTTTAAAAATAGTTTTCTGACTTGTTAAGTCTTCAAGGACATTATAATACATCGTGGCGGGGGGGGGGGGCGGGGGCGGGGAAGAAATTCCAATTTAAATATTGGCCAACTCCAACACCAAAAACTTACAAAACTAAGACATACAAAAGAGAAAACAACAACAAAGTAGTCTCACAAATATTTAGATTTTGATGCCAAAATATAAAATGCAGTACTAAATTTATCTAGCTGTTTTTAAAATAATGAAAATAAGTTTATTTCAAGTATGCAGAGATAATTTAATATTATGGGTTCATTAATATAATTTTAACATCAATTTGTCAAAGATGAAAAAGGAAGTGATTATTCCAAAGTATGCCAAAAATTATTTTGAAAAAGTGCAACATCCAGTCTAGCCAGCATGGCTTAGTGGTTTAGTGTTGACCCATGAACCAGGAGGTCAAGGTTCAGTTCCAGGTCAGGGCATATGCCTGAGTTGTAGGCTCATTCCCCAGTAGGGGGTGTGCAGAAGGCAGTATCAGTGATCCTCTATTATTACTAATGTTTCTCTCTCTCTTCCTCCCTCCCTCCCCTTTTCCTCTCTGAAATCAATCCTATCTAATAAAAGAGTAATATGCAAATTGACCATACCTCCACTATACCCACAAGCCAACTACACCAGCCAATCAGGAGCAAGTATGCAAATTAATCCAACCAAGATGGCTGCAGCTTGAGAGAGCAGGAGGCATGGGTTGCCCCTGGCAATGGAGGAAGCCAAGCTTTCCACTTGCCTTGGCAGGCCCAAGCCTCCCCTCAAGGCTACAAAGTTTCAATTATAGAAGATAAATAAATCCCAATAAAAATGGCTGAGGCCACAGAGTGAGCAGGAGGCTTGGCTCCACTCAATGCTACAAAGTTTCAATTGTAGAAAATAAATAAATCCCAGATACTAGGGCCTCTGCTTGGGTTGCTGGGGGTATGGCTGGCCTGCGAATCACCACAGGCACCTCACCCAGGCAGCCCCATGCCCCAAGGGACCCCCCCACCCTGATCCAGGACACCCTTCAGGGCAAACCAGCCAGCCCCCACCTGTGTACCAGGCCTCTGTTCTATCTAATTCTATCTAATAAAAGGATTATATGCAAATTGATCATCACTCTAACACACAAGATGGCTGCCCCCATGTGGTCAAAGATGACTGCCCCATGTGGACACAAGATGACCACCACAAGATGGCCAGCAGGGGAGGGGAGTTGGGATGGACCAGGCCTACAGGGGAGAGCAGTTAGGTGTGACCAACCCTGCAGGGGAGGACAGTTAGGAGTGACCAGGCCTGCAGGGGATGGCAGTTAGGGGCAAACAGGCTGGCAGGGGAGTGGTTAGGGGATAATCAGGCTGGCAATCAGAAGAGATTAGGGGCAATCAGGAAGGCAGGCAAACGAGCAGTTGGGAGCCTGCAGTCCTGAAAATTATGAGAGGGATGTCTGACTGTCCGTTTAGGCCCGATACTACGAGGGGTCCCAGATTGGAGAGTGTGCAGGCTGGGCTGAGAGACACATACCTCCATGCACAAATTTTGTGCACTGGACCTCTAGTAAAAATATATTTCTTAATAATGCAAAATCTACTTTTAGTAAAAGTACCTGACAATTCTGCCCAGATTATAAATGAAATCTTCTTTCCCACGTTGGTACAGATTATTTCTCTAAATAAGTGATAGCTAATAATAAAACTCTAGGAACATTCACTTTAAAAATAACTCAAGGATTTTCCTTATTATAAATATTATTCAATATTGCTCTGAGATTTCTAACCCATGAAATAAGATCAAGCAGAGGAAAGAAAAAGTTTAGTTCTTTAAGAGAGGAAAGTATTATTATTTACTGATATTATGACTACCCAGAACTCTCAAAAACAAGGGGAAAAAGCAGTTAAAAAACTAATAGCTTTAATCATAAACCAAATATACAAAATTAATCCATTTTATATGTACAAGCAATAATTAATTAGAAGATTTCATTTAAACATCCCACTCATAATGAAATGAATAAATTATCTAGGAATATATTTAATAAGAAATGTTTAAGACCCACAGGAAGAAAACTACAATATTATGAATTTAAAAGAAGATTTGAATAAATGGAGAGAAACACTACACTTTGCTCCAATTTTAGTTTACTGAAAACTTATAAAACTGGATGGGGCCCAGAGCAATATAATCTGGTTCTACTCATGAACATAAATGCAAAATCCTATGCAAAACAGTATCCAATCAAGTTCGGCAGCATATTAGAGAGGAACACATCTAGAGCAAACAGGGTTTGCCCTGGGAGGGCAACGATTGATCAACTTCAGAGCAGAAAACAGGTCTGTCTTGTTCTCATTTTTACTCCTGACATTTATCATAGTTCTTGGGACATAATAGGTGCTCAGTAAATATGTTGGCTGGATGAACATTAAGCAATCTTTTATTTTGCTACAGATTAAAGGAGAAAATCCATTTAACATCTTTATGGGATCCCCCCAAAAAAGCATTAGAGCAAGAAAAGTGCTTTATCATCTTGACTTGTCCAAATTTACTGGAAGTCTTGGTTAATAATTTAATAAACTAAAAAAAAATAAGAACTGTGAATTTAGGGGGACAATGAGACAAAACAGTCATTTTTCACAGATGATATTATTTTATACTCAGAAACCCAAAGAAGATGAAGTGACACCTGATAAGTAAAACGATTAAACCCAAGATCAACATACAGAAATCGATGGCTTTTTCATGTCCTAGCAAAAACGAAATAGAACTTTAATAATTGATCCACTCACAATTGTAACAAAAACAATTACATTCTTATAAAAGAAACAGAATTATGCCAAGATCTAGAAAATATTATAAAACTTGATAGAACACTTGGGTAAATGAAGAAGAAAACATATTCCTGAGTTGCAAAGGTATCACTTCTCTATAACTTATCTCTCAATTCAATTACATCTTCATAAAAATCCTATAGGAATTTTTTGAAAGTAACTCAATAAGCCACTTTCAAACTTCGGGTGAGAACAATAAAAACCTAGGTATTTTTGAAAACGAAGAACATGCCATGGCAAACATGAAAATAAACTCTATAGTAACTAAAAGAGTGCAATTTAGTCAGGAACTGAGAACCAATCAATAGACCAAAAAGAAAAGGAAATCTAGATGCTTACCACATCCCGTTCACTAAAAGGTCATATGCATTAAAAAAATGAGTTTTTTTTCTAAAAAATTTAAATATAGAGGAGAACAAAGCTACTGTTTTTATAACTTTGGCATAAAGGCCTTCATAAGCAAACTATAAAATCCAAAAGACATGAATTAACAGATGGACAGATTTGCCCACATAAAAAATGAAAATATTCTGTATTATAAAAAGCAATATGTAGCTTAAAAGTAGGTTTAGATTCAAACTGGGTGTTTTTTTTTACCATATTTAATAAAGGATTCATAATTAGACTTAAGTAGAAGGGCCTTTAAATAGTTAAAAACAACCAATTTTTTAAATGGGCGAAGTTAATGAATAAACAGTTCAATTGGGGGAATCTATTAAGATATTTAACCTCACATTGGGGGTCATGTGAATTATTCCCAAAAACTGACTCAAGAGGATCCCGGGATAGCATTCTCATGTGCTGCTGGTGGGAGTAAAATTGGTGAAGACAGTATCAGAATTAAATATGCAATTTCCCCCAATTGTATTTCTTGGGCTTCCTATTAAGAGAAAATACATGCATATACTTAGACAGTGTTTGCATAGACAAATAGTAGATACATCATGTATGCCTGACATTAGGGATTACCTCTAGTACTATATGAGAAGAACAAAAGGAATACTATATGGGCAGAGAAAAGGAATTCTATGGACCTGGATCCATGACCATATAAAGCAAGACCTTGTTATGGAGACATGAGCTTCATGACTTTAGGGCTTTGTTTAGTTCATCCTGCATCCTCATCACCTAAGCCATGCTTGGCATGTAGGAGATTCTCAATCAAAAATCTCTTGAGTAAATGAGTGTGAAAGAAGCAGGTGTGCCAACAATTTAAACCTAATGATCCTATTAATGTTTAAAACCGAGTAAGTACATATGTTTAAAAGTATAGAAGAGGCATTGGAAATATATAACAGGAGACTATTTCCGGTGCTTACTTTAGCAATTGTTGGTGAAAGAGGGTCTCAGTTATACTCTCCCGTGTAACAAATCCCTCCTTGGAGCAGGAACAGCTTTAGTTCTGAGTCATTCCTTGGTTGGAAAACCATCTCAGTCACCTACTGTTTAGACTTGTTATGACTTTAGTAAGTTAACACAGGAATGACACTTGGTATTTACCAAATTCAGTGTTTAGTAAAAGTTAACTTTATTGTTCTAGCCAAAAGTAGTTGGTTTATTATTAGTTTGACTGGTCATATTTACCTTTTCTGTGCCCATAGTGTATATTGTGGGCTGCTATGCTTTAGATCAGAAAATTTCAAAAAATACACATTTGTAGAAAGTGTAAGTGTAGAGTGGCAATGAAATTCCTGGTTGTTCTTCACTTTAGAAAGTACAAAGCATGCATTTCTCTGCCCAAAGAACTCTCCACAGTGGTTCTTTTCAAATGAATAAATGTCTCGTTTCCAGCTTTTAGGTTAGTCTAGTTTCAAGAAAAAAAAAATCTCTGTTCAAGTTGAATGCATAATCCTCCCTTTCTCTTTCTAAAGCAAGTTGGTATTATGGCAGGTATCTAGAAAATTCGGCATTTACATCGAAACCCTCCTCAAGATTCACAGTGCAGTTCTCTTTTCTCATGCCTAGATGGTGAGCAAGGGCTCATAAAATGCCTATCACATCATTATATTATGTTTAAACATTTTTATTTCTCCAGAGAATTTAAAATATACAAACATGTGACTCCATGAGGAAATGATCCAAAAAAGATTATAAATACAGCCATAAATGTCAAAGTTCCTAAAACATTTCACTGGCTCTATCTTCAGAAGAAAGTGTTTACACAGAGAACACACGCCAGCGTGTTTTATTATTGTTATTGTGGGCATTAAATGCTACAAATGCAATCTGTTTGACATACCCATAAACGATGGTCTCCACAAACCTGTAGGAATCACCTCTAACTCTGAGGGCTGATCCCCAAGAGCAAATTTGTAAGGTCCGGGCCACTGTCTCTCCAGGCAAGCAAGATATTGCCACCGCCAGGAGGCAGTTAGCAATTCCTCTTCAGGATTTATCTTCATAAATGTTAAATTTTAGAATGTTGCCTGTTTCACTTGCAGATTTTTTAGTAAGTAATACATAGTGAGTGGTTCATCATCATTTGCTTTCTGTTTGACCCATTCAGGATGATCAAGATTTCTTCTCTTAAAAAAAAAAAGATAGGAAAGGAAGAAGATAATAGAGAGAGTGAAAAAGGAGGGGGGTAGAGAGGAGGGGGTAGGAGAAAGAGAAGGAGATGCTGTCCAGTCTAGACTTGTGGTATCTAGCTGGTGTTTTCCTTCTTGGTTTCTCTTTCCCACTGGTGGGTCAGCAGTAAATTATCTCTTGTCAGGTCCATGCTCTCTTCCAATAGGAACTGCTCCAACTCCTGCTCCTTCCTGTTTCTTTGTACAATGAAAATCCCCTCTCCTAACCTACTAGTATACCACATTAGCAATGTCTCTAGAGTTATTGCTACCCAATAGAAATATACCGTCAGCCACATATGGGATTGTACATTTTCCCGTGTCCACATCAAGAAGAGTTAAAAGAAATAGGTGAAATTAATTTGAATAATGTACTAGTATTTAATTTAAGCCAAAATAGTATCATATCAACTTGTCATCAATATACAAAGAAAATATTTTACATTCTGTTTTTATACTGACTTTTTGAAATCCAATGCGTATTTTATACTTGTAGTATATCTCAGTGAAAGCTAGCCACATTTCCATTATATCCTATCATTCCTATTGCTTCTTATTCTTTAAAATAAACCTCCTTTAACCTAAACCAGCTTGAATTGGGCTCTGCTTTTTAAAAACCAAACAAAGCTGAATACAACAGCAAGGGGAGGGTTTGGTCATTGCATCTTATTTGCTTATCTCCTCTATTTCAAGGAATTATTTGGTATGGCACCCGACTATTTTTATTCAGTTATGTGCCGTTGGAGATGTTTGGGATTATATGTGCTTTATGGGATGATAGAGCTTAACTTTATTTTTCCTACCCCTTTCTATGCGATGTTACATTTTGTTTGCAAAAATACTGGCACAGTGCAATTTTTCATTAGGCAATTCAAGTTCCTCTTAACAATGCCCTTTGAGACTATTATGAAAGTTGTTAACATTAAACTGCCCTAGCGAAGTGCTGTTTTTGATACCGTATAATTTCATTAATTTAAATCCAAGTAAAGATCAAATTTTCCAATTCATCTAAGCCATTTATTAGCCCTAGCTTTCTTGGTGATTAACTTTGATGACAATAGCATTTTATGCAATGTTCAAACATGAACTCTGCTTCTTACATTACAGTGGGGTTATCTTTTGGTTAACATTTTATTCCAGAGGAGTTTAGAGAAACCTCAAGTCTGTGAGTTAATGACTCAAGCCTCAGTTTACCTGTTAATTAAATGGAAGAGTTTCTTGAGTGTAAAATGTGCTAAAAACAACAGATCTTAATTATGCCTATGAATGGTGGATGGATGCAACATGGCACAAGTATTATAATTATTTTAAAAATCATTGTAATGCCGTTGATAATATTGAAAGATTAAGACAATTGCTTGGGGGAAATAAACACTTTTGATTTCTGTAACTTTCCTAATCGTAATTATTTCCTTGTATGTCCAGCACGGTTGGGACTAGAATCTGGAATGCAAAATCCAAGGGATTCATTCCCCAAAACTCAGTAATCAAGATAAATTTTATTAAAATATTTTTGAAATTACAAATTCATGTCAAAATTTATGATGAAAGAAAGCAGAATTTTAAATAAAGACAGGATCAGATATTACAGTGAGCAGAGAACACTGTTCCCAGACATTTAGTAAGATTTAGTTATCAAACCACATGACTACAGTTTGTATATTAAATTCAGAAGCTTTTACCATACATAGAACTCAATCAATTTTAAGCTCTTAAGTAATCACTGTGTTTTAATATCCTTTCTTAGATATTGTTGTTCTCCTCTTAATCTTCACACTTTGGGGTTCTCCCCAAATATTATATTAGGAAATTCAAATGTGTTTCGCTTCTCAGATCAGAATTAAAGTAGTACATATTCTGTTTGTGCTGCATAATTTCTAAATAACTGTGAAACCTACTTTTAGGCAGAGTATAAATAACGTGGATTAGAACAGAAATCTATGAATAGTGCTTTGTGTGAAAGGACGGTGTAGCCAACTTCACTCCATTGAGAGGACATTAAACAAGATGAGCCTGTTTTATTTCATACAGAGGAATGACCAAATTAAGCATAAGAAAGTGTGAGAAGATTGTCAATCATGACCTTTTTTTTTTTCAGCTTGGATTTTTACTCTTCTGAACTGCCAGAACGAGAATTTTCAAGAGTTACCCTTTCTTTCATGAGCCTTGGAAAAATTAGTTTGATTTAGACCTGACTTTATCAGTGGCCTTAGGGTGCTTTGTGGATCTCGTCACTGTTCTAGATGCTCATGCCAAATGGGAAGAAGGAAGTAGTAAGCATAGTAATCTGGGTCTAAAAGGCAAGCCAGCACTTAAACTTCATAATTATGTGGGATGTCATTAAAATGCAGAGTCTAGGATGGGAATTAAAATTCTGCATTTCTAACAAGTTCACCAAACTTTGAATAGGAAGGATCTATGTTTTGGTGAGTTTCTATTGTTGCTTTTGAGACTGAACGTTTAAGAGATTATTCTATTGGAAATATAAATTAAGTTATATTTAACCTAAACCAGGAGTACATAACATTTTTGAAAATAGGAATTTATCTTATTTGTTCTTATACCTAGTGCTTAGAATATTACAGGGCATATTGAAGGTCCTTAAATGTTGTTGGTTATTGTTGAATGAAGGAATAAATTAAATTTGGGGTCACTTTTGGGACAGGGGTTCTTAATTTCCTTTTTGGTGCCATATATCCAATCTCTTTGGCAACATGGTAAAAACTATGGACCCCTTCTCAGGATAATTTTTTTAAATGCATAAAGTAAAATGGATAGCAATTACAAAGAAAACCAATGATATGAAATTATAGTTATCAAAATCTGTAAAAGTCAAACGTGTAATGTAATAATGTACGTGCTTTTAAAAAACAAAATCTAGCAGTAGATCTAATAATTACTATAATTTTGAATAAGTGATGACTATAAACAATGTTTTCAGATATCTGCAACAACTGTAATTTGATAGGAAAATATCTGTGATTTCTTTTGGCGATAAAGAGACAGGTGCTGCTAGTAGTACTCTAGTTTGATGCCTATATTCATAATTGGAGTATATGGTCAATTTCAGTTGGAGGTAAGTGAAAATAATATTGTAATTGTTCTCACATTCAAATTCACAGACATTCTAAATTCTCTTTATGACCCTCTATAGGGTCTCTGAACACCAGCTTAAGAACCTGCTTTTGGACTGTCTACTGATCTTTTCTTTTCAAGCTTTTCCTATGTTGGCTAAGTATTAATTAATAAATTAAAATAATATTATGAAACTTAAATCACACAAATTATCAAGCTTTTCCAATATTGGCTAAATATTATTTTATGAAAATAAAAAGAGGGTGACACTTTGGATGCTTTTATTTTATTCAACAGAGTATCTAGTGCCAGACATACTATTCCATTTTTTAACATAAAAATCTGAAGTTACTCTTTCCAGCGATTATTTTCCTCCCTTCCATTCATGCCTTTGGCAGTGACAAAAGTATAATGAGTACCCATATTCACTGAGTAAACAACTCACAAATGCAACTCCGTAAAGCGCATTCCCAGGAAACAGATCCATAAACCTGGTAAGCGCACCAAGACCCGTCAGGAATGTTTGAACTAAATCTTAATTTGTTATTCACGAACACTTCACATGGCCCTCTAAATGAGTTATGTGCTGTCTCATTGACAAGAACTGTAACAGACGGCACATTGGAGAGACAGAACTGGGCTTGTGGGATTGTTTTATGGAACAATTTCACAGGTGTTAACCATAGAGGTGGGCTGAAGAGTTGCAACCGAGAGAAGGGAATTCTGAGCCCAGAGTTACTCAAACACCTGTTGGCAAGTTGTATTCTTGTTTCTACCTTAGTTCCTTTGTAATAATTTTGTAGGGTCACCTTATGGGTCTTTTCCTTTACAAGTCAGAGAGGGAGGGGAGGGGAGTGAAGAAATAGAGAAAAGAAAGAAAAAGCAAGAGGGAACTAGCAAGGATTCAAGTCTGGCACAGTGCCAATGACAACCTAACCCCTAGAAGAGAGGTCTCATACACTATTGTTTCATATACCAGTCTTTGTCCCCTACACCATTCCTGAACATGGCATTTGAATGCTCTTAGGCAGAAAGATGCAGGTAATTGCTTAGTAACCAGCTCTTTGGGGGTGCGAGATGGGTGGGAGCCCTGATTTGTAGTATTTGCCAATTTCTGTGGTGTTAATGGCTGATGTCAAGCTACTATGGTGAGGACACTAAGAGGGGATTCGGGCAGAGATGCGTGCAATTGGCTCCAATGCTCCTGCGAGCTGGCTCCAGCATAGCACCTTTCAGCAAGGCAAGCCCTCTCTGGGGCTCCCACCTCTTCATGGCGCCTCACTCTGCCAGAGTTCCCTCTTCCCACACATGGGTCCCAGCCCACAGTGGAATCCATGACTTCTGCCTGGAGTTCCTTTGGGCACCTGACTCTGGCCACAAAGCCAGTGAGGAACGTGGGGGCCATATTGAGGTGTGAGCAGAGACCTTCACGCATAGTGTTGGAAAGCAGAGGGCTTTGGCAGAAAACAGCAAGAACATGCAGCGGCTCCAGGAAGTAAGTGGCTCAGGTGTCACTTGACAGGCTGTCTGTTTTTCCATCTATTCAGAGTGCTGGGAGGTCTAAATGAAAGGCGGAAAAATAAGTTGAAAATATAATGGGGCCGCACAGAAAGAGAAACTATTACTATTCCTTCTTTCCTTCGGCTTCCCCACAATCTCCAGAATGAGACATTGTGTAAGGCTTGGATGCTATTTCCATCTCTTCACACTTCTTCTCTTGGTAATTTTCAGTGGGCTTCCGAGATCTGATATAAATGTGCGGGTGGTGTGGAAACTGATGGAGTGGCAGAGATTTATATTAAAAGTTATAGACGTGTATTTTACCACCCATTTTAATGTTGTGATTTTGGTGATGATCCAGTAGTTTAAAAGGAAATAAAGACTTTAAGAACATATTAGTTTAAAAAAAAATCATATCATATGTCTCTTTGCTTCACACTGAGAACAAAAAATAAAACCCAGGATGACTGGTGGAAATGCTTAGAAAAGAAGTGAAAGATTTTGTTCAGACTTCCCACATCAAGAGATCACGGCCAGTCATTCATCGTGAGATGGCGAAGTCTTAACGAATTCCAAAACAGTTACCAAAAAATAGCCCTATCTTCCCTGCTGCCCAACATGTACTTCCCTCCTGCCTGATTGATGGAGATGCTCTGTTAGGGAGGAAGTAATGAAGCCAGCTGTGTGCTTCTCCATAGCCCACTGTTCTCCCCCCTCACCTCAACCCCTATGAAGTTACTATCAACGGCCTGGTGACCTTAACAGGGCTCCCAACAGCAAGTTGGGGATGCTGGTTTATTTCCATGGTCCTCTCTTCCTTCAGTCCTCATTCCAGCTTTAGCCATCTCCTGCCCTGCCTGCTACCAGAGGAATAAAGAAGCATGCAGCAAGATGTCAATAAGCATTTAGAGTAATATAAAGGTACTTCAGGGAGATAAACAGTAAGCCGGACTTAAATCATGGTGCTAGGAATTCTAGAAGCCACATCCTCCTACTTTGTGGTAGACACATTATCTCATTTAATTTCTCCTTCAGATGCTTGTGGTCTGGGGAGGGGGGAATGGGTCTGAAGACAGAGTCTTATGGACACTTAGGCAGAAGAAGTGACAGTGAGAAATGAACCTACTACACTAGAGTCTCCCGGCTTGGCACTGGCCTCCGTCCCTCCGATGCCCAGCCTGGCCAACTTGGACTCATCTTTTAAGACTCATCTCAGACACTGTAATGTTCAGGAACCTTCCACGTTAGGTTCCCACTGGCACCTCTCTAGGTGTACTCCTCTGTTCATGGCAGTTGCCACAATGCAGTGTCCCCAGTGCTATTTTTTGCCTTGTATATAGTAAGCGCTCAGAAATGTTTAAAGAAGACAAGGTTTGGAGTAGGAAGACAATGCATCCATGGGGAAACTGAGATGTAAATAAGATATTTGTAAGGTTGGGGTAGGAGTGAATCATTTTGTTCAACTAAGGTCTGACTTCCAGGTAAACAGGAAATAAGGGCCATTGGAAGGACAGTAATTGGAAGCCACCCTGCAGAGGAATTTAGCCACTGATGCGACCGTGAAAATGGACGTGTGGTGCATGTTGAAGGCTTAGATGCATGCCAGGTTGTCTTGCAAAGTCACAATTCTCAAGAGTCCTGATAGGCACATGAGGAAGGAATGAAGTCAGCTTTTGGCCTTCACTTGGGACTGCCTCATTCAGCTGTCTTTCGACTGGAAAAGGGAGCCTGTGGTCTGAGGGGCGAGCCCATTGTAAGACAGAGTCTTATGGACACTCAGGCAAAAGGAGCAACAGTGAGAGGTGGAGCTGCTGTTTCCATTCTCCCTCATTCCTTGTAAATACAGTTTAACTCCATAAAAGTTACTTTCAGTAGATTATCGATGGCATGAGAAAATGGGGCATTTTCACTTTTCATGGTTAAATTTCATCTTTCATGAAAATCATGTGCAGGTGCTTCAAAGGTAGTGGGCCAAACAGCATGGAACCTCAGACACCCCTATGTTTTAGATTCTTTGTTCTCTCATTAGCACTTTTGAGGAAGGTTACTCCATTTCTTCCATGTATACAGGATCTCTCTCTCTCTCTTCCTCCCGCCATGTACACACTCACACACACCCTTATGTCATCACGCTGTCTTTAATATCATCTATAGCAAGCCTGCTTTGTATTTTTTTAAAATATGTTTTTTATTGATTTCAGGAGAAAGGGAGAGGGGTAGAGAGATAGAAACATCAATGATGAGAGAGAATCATTGGTCAGTTGCCTCCTGCATGCCCCGAGCCCGAAACCTGGGCATGTTCCCTGACCCAAAGTAGAACTGTGACCTCTTGGTTCATAGGCCAATGTTCAATTACTGAGCCACATTGGCCAGACCTGTCCTATATTTTTAAAAATGTTGGCCTCATGGCTGTTGTTGCTGACTTAGTAAAAAGGGCCACAAGAAATCATTTCGGGCATCAGAAGCAACCAACCAAAACCCTGTACTGCTTCTTCAACCCTCTTCCCCTGTTTTCCCCTTTAAGAAAGCCTGCCCCTTTCTATCTAATTTATTATCTTAAGGACTTTGCTATTTTCCCCTTAAGGGGAGAGAAAAGAAACTCACTCTTCAAGATGTTACTTTGTTTACTCCAGTTAATTATTTAAGAGGATTCTTTAAGCCCTCACCACTCAACCTTTTCAATTCCACACAGAAACAAAGATAATTTAGAGGGCTGGGGATCTTTATGCAAATTGAGACTTTCAGAGCTGAAAAGGGCACACGCCAGCGCCAGCCCAGGGAGGGTAGGACACCGGGGCATAGTGGCGTTCGGTAGCTCATGATGATGGGAATTCGGGCCACAAACCTGGAGCCATGTGTTGAACATGTAAACACATTTTAATAATACAGCATTAATGTATTGCTTCTGCAGATTATTTCTAATACCGACATGCTGACTTGTACATGTATAATACATAAACACATCCATAAAAGTTTAATGCCTTCGGAGGAGTACTTTCACCCACAGCACTGCCTGTTGACACATTTTCCCTCTTCTGAGCGCTGCTTCCCCGAGGAGTCATGGTGTCAAGGTGGCGGAATTAAGAATGACACGGGGGGGTGGGGGGGAGTGGAGGAGGATGGTCAGAACATGAACTTTTCAAAACTTCCGTGTCCGTCAGACATTTGGATAGGCATCCGGCTTAACCGTGGTGATCATGAATGTGGCTTTAGTTTACTTTGAATTACCAATAGGAGCAGCAAAAGACTCTGTCTACACTCCAAGGGCAAATCACACTGATTTCAGAAGCTATTATGCAGAGTCCCCTAAATGTTTGGCTAAAAGCATTTTGCACCATTTGACAGAACATAGTCCATCCTAAAGAAAAATTTCAACCCACACATTTCCGTTCAAAATGCACCTTATAGAGAGGGAGAAGAATTGAGCGAGAGTGGCGTTTTGTTGTTGTTGTTGTTGTTTTTGTTTTGTTTGTTTGTTTGTTTTCAGGATCTGACTCCTAAAGTTTGGGAGCACACAATCCCTTCTTCTCTCTCTGTTCCAGCAGCTGAGGCAAGAACCCTGCCTTAGTGAGAACTCAGATGTCTGAGGATAAGCTCTTAATTCCTTACAGGAAAAAGGGACACCCAGACACACATTCAAATCATTTCCTTTTAATCCTTTGCTGATTGGAAACTAGACTCACTCATAGTTCAGCTTTTTTTTTTTTAAAGGCATTTGAATATACACCCTTTTCTTTTCAACTTCAACTTCCGTGTGTGTGTTGCAGAAATGGAAGTTGGAACTAGCCAGCTCCATCCGTCGTCTACCCTCAAACAGTCTCTGAAATTTCTGTTCCTCTCTCGATAGTGGATGTTCAGTCATTTTGCAGCACTCAGCTCGGCTCTAATAACAACTCGATTATGGCCCTGCGGCCTTTTCCATAACATTTATTTTCAGGTCTGCCATGTGTTGGGCACTCATAACAGCCGGGCTGACTATCTCTCTGTGGCTCCAAAGGCGTCGGCAGTGAGAGGGGATCTGGACTCCTGCAAAGTGTAATGGAGTTGGCTGCAGTTCCTGTGACAACCTCGGATTATGGTCCTTTGTCCAGAGCAGGCATGAACGAAGCAGAAAGGCATGATACCAGGCCTGCTTCCTAAGGACATGTAAAGGGCCATTTGGGGTGATTTTTTAGACGAAAGCTCAGCCTTTTCTCTGTTCTGAAGCTCTGTCCATTAGGTAGGCAACTTGCTTTAACTGGGAATTTTGGGGGATCAATAGTTATTAAAGAAACTTATTGCTCAAGTACAGCTGGTTCCAGCTTATGCCTGAAATTAACATTTGGGCAGCACCTTAGAAACATACCTTCTTTGGAATCGATTATGATCACAGTCCCTAAAATCTGGGTCCAGTATCTTTTTATGGAAATTTGAAAATCACATGCTTAGAGGCAGGTATAAAACATTATCTATATCTACCAGTGAGTGATTAACTAATTAATAGATCTTACATCTTTTTTTTAAACTTAACTATTTTTATCTAATCATTGCACTTATCAAAAGCTTTGATCATACCAAAAGGATATGTGAAAATTCCTAAAATATTAGCCTTGGGAAAAAGTAAGTATAATTATAATTTATCAATGTTCCTAGACTACCTGTTTTAATATTTGTATAGTGCATAGTACTGTATCCATCTACATATATATATATATATATATATATATATATATATATATATATAAAAGCCTCAGTGACCCTTCCAAGAGAACAACCAGAACGACTGGTCGCTATGATGTGTACTGACCACCAGGGGAAAGATGCTCAAAACAGGAGCTGCCCCCAGCCCACAGGCCCTGATTGCCCAATGGGGCCTGCCGGCCAACCTCCTGGTCCTTCCCTGGGTTGGCAAGCCCAGATCACCCAATTGGGGCCAGGCCTGGGGCTGGGACAGGGAATGGAGATGGGTGGCAGCGACCAACTTCCTGAGGTACCTGGGTGAAAGGCTGCAACATCTCACCAGCTACCTGGGGGTGGGGGTGACAAGGATAGAGGTGCAGTGAGAATGCACCATCACCTAGCCAAGTTGCCATGTAGCATTTAATCATTACAGTACTCATCATTTGTGGCCATACACAGGCATTGATTTACTTGTTTATAACCAATGAAAGTGAAAATCTTATCTGTTTGATTCAACACCATATTTCAGTACCTATGGTAATATCTGACAATGGTAGATGCTGGATAAATATATGTGTTGGCCTTCTTTCTTGTCTTACATGAAACAGCTTCCTCTGATCAGAGTCACAGACAGTGTTTTGATAGTCACAGCTATTGAACAAAGAAGTATCAATCCCTGAGAAGTTACAGAAAATAGCCCTTCTCATGTGCCATTATGTATTTGTGCACCTACACAAGGTGAGCAGGAGACCTGGTAATAGAAGAAAAAGTTGACAACTGATAAGAAAGAGCTAGTCAATTTTAATCAACCATTGTTTTGAACATCAGTTATTTAATTTGAACTCGAAAGAAGAAACCTCATATTGGACATTAATTTTCTGTTTTTGCAAAATAGTAAGACAAGTCCTATACCAAATATCATTCATAATAATAATATAGAAAATCAAGAGGCCTATTCAACTACTGAAGTTATTTAATTTTAATTTTGAGGTTTGGGGGATTATATAACCAAGTTGATAGTTTTGATTAAACATTTTAAGAACTTCATATCTGTCTCTATGAAAAGACTTTTTTCCTCCATTAATTTGATAGAAGATGGAAGTCACAAGCAACAAGGAACGATGAAGTTTTAGGCCAGGCACCTGGCAGAAAGTAGGACAGAGCATGCTCTAGGGGTGAAGTCAGGTGGGTTTGAGATTACATATTTTCCAAGTTGTAATGTGGCTTTGCCAAGGCAAGATGGAGAAAGGCAGCAGAAACACTTCAGTATATCTGATCTTTTTTTTTTTTAATTGATTTTTTAGAGAGGAAGGGAGAGGGATAGAAAGTCAGAAACATCGATGAGAGAGAGAGAGACATCGATCAGCTGCCTCCTGCACACTCCCTACTGGGGATGTGCCCTCAACCAAGACACATGCCCCCGACTGGAATCGAACCTGGGACCCCTCAGTCCGCACGCCGACACTCTATCCACTGAGCCAAACCGGTCTCGGCAGTATATTTGATCTTGATAGTTATTAAGATATTTAGCAAAAATGGACCCTACAAGTTTGGGGATTGAGAATGGGACTAATATTCAGGGATTAGGGAATCTTATGGGTATCTTTTGAAGTTAGTCATGTGAGATTCATGAACTTCAGCTTGATAATAAAGATATCAAAGATTTTTAAGA
Source organism: Lasiurus cinereus (assembly GCA_011751065.1). NCBI lineage: Eukaryota > Metazoa > Chordata > Mammalia > Chiroptera > Vespertilionidae > Lasiurus > Lasiurus cinereus. Next base: position 19,348,338 of record JAAGEH010000125.1, read on the forward strand.
CTTCCATGCTCTTTGACCTTCCAATTCCATATTCAGGAACTGATTTAAAATATTGAAGGGTATATGCAAAGGCTTAGTTACATGGCTATTTAATGAACATTGTTTAGAAGAGTAAAATTTTGAAATAAACTAAATAGTTAGTGTTAAGAGATTGGTTAAGTACATTATGATACATCCTGCCTTCAGATTACTGTGCATCCATTTAAGAGAGAAGATGAAGGAAAAAATACATGGCACAAGAGAAAAATGTTTAAGATATATATTTTAAATTTAAACATTTAAATAGAAATATGTACAGTAGTATCTCACTTTTTTAAAGCAGGTATAGAAACAAAATACTATAAAATTATACACAATTTTAATAGTAGATTGCCTCAGATATAGGCTTATAGATGATAATATACTTTTTAGCTGTAGCTTGTTTTTTATACTCTTTATATTATTTTTGTAAAGAGAAAAGGTAGAAGTTAGTAAAAATCACCAACCTTTGATTTAGTAGGTCCTGACTGATTATGAGTGATTTATTTTATATGAAAGCATGTATTATTATGGTCATTCTCTCTTCCAGGATATTTCACAAACTGACTTGAAGGTACAATTTTTTAAAACCACTAGGTTTTTTAAAATGATGTTTTATAAGACACCAAGAAACCACCTTAAAATATATCATTTTAAAATGTTCCAAACTTCTTTTAAGAATTGCAACTGGGTTTTTCTTTCTTTCTTTTTCTATTGTGGTATTAGTCTTGGGCAGCAGGACCTACACTTAGCAAGGGAAGAAACATTTGTAGGGGCACATTTCAGTAATTCTGAAATGATTAAGCTTAAGTGGAGCCTAATAGTTTGAACACATAGGATTGAGTAACTGTTTTCATGTTGTTGGATTTAAGACACCAAAGGAATATGTCACAATCTTAGGATTATGAAAATTTGGGAATTTAGAGTTGAGTAACACTGGTTGGATCTTTTATCCTCATTTTGTAGATAGGAGACCAGTGGCCCACTCAGGCTAAGTGATGCATTTGAGACCCAGACCAACTAAATGTCAAAGTCAGGATTAGATTTCTGATTCTCTAACTGGTAGCTTTTCACGGAATCAGGGTTCAAGTACCAGGACTGTGCCATAAATGCATAATTTTAAGCAAGTTATTTAGCATCCCTGAACCATGATATTCTTACCTGTAAAGTGTATACAATGTTTACTGGTAGAGTGGTGGAGGCAATGAAATATGTTAAATACATAGCCTAGCATTGTGTCTAGAATATAGTAGGTGCTGAAAAAATTGTAGCTATTATTAGTACTAGTATTATTCATCTGAGATCCAGATGAAAGTTGGATTTATAAGGTGGGGTTTGAAAGAGATGTTTGAGCTTGTCTAAGGATTCTCTGCATGGTGGTGGCATTTGGAACGAGACAGGTATAAAAGATGGTTGACAGAAAGCATAGAGAGAAGGGAGCAGTGTTGAGGATAGGACCTTGAGTAAAGTTTGCATTGGGAGTTTAAAGGATAGATGGGAAACTAGTTAAAAAGATGAAAGAACCAAGATGGTGCAGGATCACAGAAACCAAGGGCATAGTGGCCCTGGGTTTGCCATTTTCGTTGGTAATAATTAAGTAAATGGTTTTTCTTGGAAGAGAAGTTGAATTCAGATGAAAAAACAAAGGAAAACAATATAGTAAGTGTTGAGATATTTTTCAATGAATTTGGTTGTTAAAGGCCAGGGTATATTGCTAATTGAAGATGGTTATAGGGTCAAAGAAAGCTTTTCCTTTTTAAATGTAAGGAAGATCAGAGCATGTAGAGCAGCGGTTCTCAACCTGTGGGTCGAGACCCCTTTGGGGATCAAATGACCCTTTCACAGGGGTCGCCTAAGACTATTGGAAAACACCTATTTCCCACGGTCTTATGAACCAACACACCGCTCCTCAGTGTAGTAAAATGTAGCAATGTAGTTTACTGTTGTCATATTAAGACTGTTACCCAAGCTACACCACGATTCAAGACAAAATTTCATTTATTTGTAATTAGAAATAAATATTTCACAATATATAATTACATATTGTTTTTGTGATTAATCACTATGCTTTAATTATGTTCAATTTGTAACAACGAAAATACATCCTGCATATCAGATATTTACATTACATTTCATAACAGTAGCAAAATTACAGCTATGAAGTAGCAATGAAAATAATTTTATGGTTGGGGGTCACCACAACATGAGGAGCTGTCATAAAGGGTCGCGGCATTAGGAAGGTTGAGAACCACTGATGTAGAGGAATTGGCAATCAGGCTGACCTAATAGAAAGAGATATTGGAGATGAGATTAATAATAACTGAAGCTGTAACCATAGGAGAGGTCATAGGATAAGATTGAGTGAGCCTTGATAGAAAAGAGAAATCTCTTCCTCCGAAATAGTGCTTAGGGAAACTGAGGGCAAAGTGGGTTGGAGGTGAAGAGGAGAGAAAATGAGGATTCTTGTACTGTATGCTCTCAGTCGTCAGGGCAATCTAAGCAATCAGGTCTCTTCTCTCTACTGAAGAGCCAGGGGCAGGAGGGGAATCTTAGAGTGAAAAGATTTGGAACAAAGCACTGGGGGGAATTTATCAGAACCAACTGGAGAGCAACAGAATATGTTGGTATCAGCTAGAAGCCACCTGAGGTCAAACATCATGTCTCGGTGAGACCTCATCAGCCCAATATCAATATCTTGACCTCCTGGGATTTGACATTCCACATTGTTTCCAGAAAGAACATTTTGGAAACATCAAGGGAGCAAGAAGTGTAAGCTGAAGGAGAGTGAACTGAAATCAGAACTGTGGTTTTGAAGCTGGAAGCGGCCACAAGGTGTACAGGATGAGTGCTCATGGACATCTGGTGGCAGGAGCTGAGAGAGTGAGTGAGTCTGGGCAGTGGACTGGTTCTGAAAGGGCCTGTGTAAGGTCTGTGACTGAGGTAAAGGGAGGCAGAGATCAGAGAGTTTGGAATCCAGCAGGTTAAGAATGTGAAATCAGAGGCTCCATCAATGTCACATCTGAGATTGGGCACCAGCAGAAGGCCGCAAGTCAGGACCACTCAAATGGATGTAGGAATGAGGTGCAGTGCCCTGAGTCAGGGGTCCTGTAAGCATCCTCAGATCTGCTGAGAGTGTTTCTGTTCACTTGCCCACTCACACAGAGACTGGGTATCTCCTCCCCGTAATCCTGACAGGCTGGTGTTTAGGGTCCTGGTTGTCCTATTCATCTCAAGAGACCCTGCGCTTCGGGGTCTCCCTGCGGGGAGACAACGTGCCTACCTACATTTCCTCCGAGGTGCTTGTTTGCGCACTGCCCGCATTCCCCAATACCATCAGCCTCCCCGTTGTGCCAGCCTGCGCCTCTCATTCACAGCCCAGTGTGGTGCCACTACCCATTCTGCAGTCTCTGTACACATCAAAACAAACAGAGACCCAAACACACCCCAGCAGGCGCCATTGTCAGGGAATCAGCTCTCATGCTGGTGCAGCCCAACGAATTCAGATAGGAGTAGCTTAAAATAAATCCTCCCAGGCCAACTGGTCACAGGCCAGAGCCATGGGATCACTTCTTGCTATAGCCCCATTCTGTACCCATGTGCTGTGACCCTCAAAGATGTGAGTTTCCTGTTTTAAAAGGAGCCAGAGGTAATAGGGAAGTGAATTACAATAGCCTTCTCCCAACTTAAAGCTGAGATAGTTGAGGAGGCTTTTGGTTGAGGAGGCAGGCAGCATGGCTGAACATTCAAGAGCACCTGTTGATGATGGTGTTCCACCTTCAGGTGAATAGAAATGTGAGCTGCTTCCGCTGGAGGCTTTCGCCTCCTGCAAACATTAGCCACGTGCATGGGTTGGCAGGCATTCCATTCCTTGGTCAAGCCTGTGGTTCCCTCCTCCACAGCCTTGAAAGCTGCCCATGAACACTCCTTGATATGTGGTACCAGTTCAACATAGTAAACATCTTTGGGGACTACCGCAGTCATCTCAGAAAGAAAAATAATTTTTGTATTATAGTTAGCTCTAGTGGATTGGAAGCTGTGTTTAGGTTTTGTTTTTTTTTAATTTATTGTCCTGTCCAACTTCCCAACCTATTTATCAACATGTTTCTTTAAAAAAATGTATATTTTTTACTGATGTTAGAGGAGAAAGGGGTGGGGTAGAGAGAAACATCAAGGATGAGAATCATTGATCAGCTGCCTCCTACACACCCCCTTCTGGGGATCGAGCCCGCAGCCCAGGCAAGTAATTGAACCTGGGATCTTTTGGTTTTCAGGTTGACACTCTATCTACTGAGCCAAACTGGCTAGGACCTATGTTATTTTTCCATACTTCTTCCTTCAGGGAAATCTGAATCTAGCACTGTGACATTGCATAGGCCAGTGTCAGATGATTATTATGAGTGTTAATTTCAGCATGCCCATGTCTGGCTGTGTGGATAGATGGTGACTCAGCAAGGGAACAAGGTGTAGGACCAGGAGTAAGATGAGTGCTTTTCAGCTGGTGATGCAGACACTATGTACGAGCCTCCCTCATGGCTGTTCTGTTTTCCGAGTGAGTTTTTACAAATTGGAAATCATCTTGATTTTCTAAACAGAGAAAGGGGTTATCATGCAGCAAGCTCTGATTCATTTCATGGACCAGTAAGTGAGACTCTTATTCTAAAACTACATTTCTATATAAAAAATCATTTGATTTCTCTTAGTTCTCCTAATTCCCAATCCGTGGGACCTCAATCTATTCTGAATTGAGTTGTAAGGTTGGGCAGGAGTATGGTGAAATATAAAGGGGTTGTGTTTATTGGGTCAGGCAGATCTGCATTTAAATCTCAACTCAATCACTGAGTAGTCTTGAGCAAGTCATTTAAACTCTAGTGTTTTAGTTTTGTCCTTTATAAAAATATCCTAACATTTTCTGTGTGGATTGAATGAAATAATGTATATAACACAGTTACTACAATGCTTGTTTGATATCAGTGATGTTTGAGAGTGATGCTGACGATATAGAAGGCATGGTGCTAACTTCTTCATGCAGAGTAGCTCATCTAATCTTCACAATAAACTAAGACATAGTGCATATTATGAAGATCTATTTTTCATACAGAAACACAAAAAGGTCTGGCATGTTAATGGTAAGAGGAGAGGTATACAAATAAACCATTTGTATAGGAGTAAAAAGTGTGATGGTGCCCTGGCTGGTGTGGTTCAGTTGGTTGAGCATCATTCTGAGCACTGAAAGGTTGCCGGCTTGATTTCTGGTCAAGGCACCTGCCTAGGTTGTGGATTTGATCCCTAGTTGTGGTGCATGCCAGAGGCAACTGATTGATGTTTCTCTTCCACGTTGATGTATCTATCCACCTAAAACCAATTTTTAAAAAAATTAAAAAGTGTGATGAAGATGGTGGCAATGATGGTTGTGGTGGTTGTGGTTGTGGTGATGGTAGCAACTACTAGTACATTTGTTGAATGCTTGTTAAGTACCATGTTCTGTGCTAATTTTAAAAATATGCATTAGCGTGCTCATGCCATATAATAACTAAAATGTGTAATCTTTAGCCCAGTCTATACTGAAGTACAGAGGAGATTAAAAACATTCTTAAGATCACATTGGCTGACAGGAACTTGAATTTAGTTCTCTGTGACTTCAGAAACTGTGGTCTTAATTACTGACCAGTGATTCTCAAAGCAGCGTCAGCATCGCCTGAGGATGTATAAGAAAGGCAAATTGTTGGCCCCACCCAGACCTACTGAATCAGAAACTATAGGGGTAGAGTCCAGTGATCTGTGTGTCAAGGAGCTCTCTGGGTGATTCTGATGCAAGATCAGGTTTGAGAGCCCGGCACTAGCCTATATTGCCTACCTTCAAGGAAAGGCTTGAAGAAAGCAATCCACGGACTGGATTTGGATTGATCTAAAATCCGGTGAATTTAGTCTTTGCCTCGAGCTGTCTCCAGAGAAAATTCCCATCATCCCATTCAGCCTTCCATCACCATCCTCACTCATTGCTATGTGGTGCCAGTGACAGACCCTGTAGGGTTCATATTTGTTACTAGTGAGCCGCTCCTGGTAGAGCTGTATTTGGTTTCCACTAGAGGTGATGGGGCAAGGTTATGCTTCCCACCTTATTAGCTGTGTGTGAGTAATTGAGTCAACTTCTCTGTACCTCAGTTTCCTCAGCTGTATATGGAGATAATCGCATCACCTCTAGGGGCTTAATCACAAGGAACAACAACAGCCTACGATTATTGGAATTGAGAGTCTAGGTCAGCGGTCGGCAAACTCAGTCAACAGAATGGCAAATCTTGGCTCTCGAGCCACTGTTTGTCATCCACTGACGTATTCCAAATGGATGGAATGAAGATTGAGTGTGACAATCTTTGTATCAAGCGGGATCTCTGAGCTTAGCACTCAATAACTACTCGAGAAATACTTGCTACTTTTATTAGGGGAAAAAATCCTTTCTGAAGAGTTGGGCCTCATTCTAAAAAATGTATTTAGGGCGAGTAAAAGTTTACATTCTAATTTATAGAGATAAACCTCAGAGAAGAACAGTCAGGGGCAGGAGTACCTTGTTCCCCAGGTCCTGTCCATTTCAGGAAAGCTGCGTGGGTAGTAACTAACTGTGATTCCTCTATTCTAATTTCAGTCAAGGCCGCAGACTGCTTAAACAGGCTGGGGGCAAACCGAGAACTGTGGCTTTCACTGCTCCAAGTCACTAACGAGTGATAGAATAAGAAATGGATGCTATTTCAAGTACATTTTTTTCCTTTTAATTTCACTAGGGCAAACTGCCTCTAAACAGCCCATTAGTTAAAACACTTGAGTAGAACCGAGAAGGAAGGATAATGGGGTTTGTTTCATCAGCCACCCTTTCTCCATACCCAACTGCTTCCCACTTCTATTTAAAGGCAGAGAGAGCTAAATGTGCTCCACGGTGTCAGTGTGGTAAGCGTGCCAACAGCTGAGAGCCTTTGGAGGTGCACGTGACCCTGTGAAAAGTGAAGAACGTGCAGAAGGCGCTGAGACTGCCTGAGGGGGGTAGATCTTGTGTCCTATTTATTCCCCCTATATTTTTATGATCCATATGATAAACCCGAGCGTGTCTTTTCTAGGACACCACATGCCTAGACCCTCCATCATGGGACACCTGTGGGCTGCTCGATGACGAGGGCTTCCCTAATAAATACCACAGACTAGTGGCTTACATTTTGTTTTTTTACAATTCTAGAGGTTAAAAGTCTGAGACCAAGGTGTCGGCAGGGTTGGTTCCTTCTGAGAATTGGGAAGTCAGATCTGTTCCAGGCCTCTCACCCAGCTTCTGGTGGTTTGCTGGCAACATCTGGCACAACTTGGCTTCTGCAAAATCTTCCTATGATGTTCTCCTGTGTGAGTGTTCTCCTATGATGTTTCCTGTCTGTGGCCAGATTTCCCTTTTATAGAGAAGACTCCAATCACATTGGATTAAGGGCTCACCCTTTACTCCAGTCTGACCTCATCTTAGCTAATACATCTGAAGCAATACTGTTTCCAAGAAAGATCACATTCCGGTGTCCTAGGCTTAGGGTTTTCACCTGTGAATTTTGAAACACCACAATTCAACTCATGATAGAGGGTAAATGACACTCTTGGTCCACCAAACAGCTCTGGCTTATTTGGGCAGGATTAGAGGAGTACTTCTCAACTGTAATGACCACATGAATCATGTAGGAATCTCATTGAAATTCAGTAAGTCTGGGGTAAGGGACATGATTCTGCATTTCTGCTACTTGGAGTAGCAAGGTCCTGGCAGACTCTCCTGACAGTTTACTCTTACCTCCCATGTTTCATGTCTGTTGTGCCCGAGCTTACTGTGCTCCTTTCCAAGGCCTTGAAGGTTCGCCTCCTCACTGGAGCCATATTCTAGGGGTAGCAACTGTTCAGGGCATACACATGATCAGATGCACAGAACTCAGAAGTTCTTAGAATCATCCCTGTCTGAACCAGTGGAGGCCAGATGTTGTCTAATGTACAAGTTATTTTCTGAACTGTGTCCATAGCCCCTGGCTCATCCGTGCCATCTTTCAACCTCTATTAGAGCCACAGCCATTGTGGCCTCTGTGGTTTCATTCTCCTGAGATCCCACTGAGGGCAGGACTAGTTGAAGACAGATTAGGTGTACTTAGAATGCTTTAATAAATTAATACTTAGACCAGGGATAAACGTTTGAGGCATATCACAAACCAAGTGTTAGCATGCAGGATATATAAAGAAGCTGTGCAAATGGAAGATTCAAAGTGAAAATGGCCAAAATTTATGAGGACAGAATCCACCTGAGAAAAACTCTAATGACCAATAAACATGAAAATAATTTAGTTCCCATTTGTAATTTGAGAAATTCCAATGAAAACATTAAGACAAGATCATTTCTTGATCTTTAGAGAAATAAAGATTTAAAATATTAATTGATGGCAAGAATATGGAGAGTAATGCATGGACAGAAATATAAATTGGAGGCCAACTTGGTATTTCTGCCACATCTGAATCTGTAATTCCTACGTCTGTGGAATGCCACTTTTGGTATCTACACCACAGAAACACATGGATACATAAGGGAGCATATTTAGGGCATTCATTGAAGTACTTATTCATTATTAATAATAGTAAAATTGTTGATAATCTAAATGTACAGCAGTAGGAAAATCAAGTTTTGTGTAGATGTATCACATAGCTATTAAAATGAATAATAGCAGATAACATTTCTTGTCTACTTACAACCTACCAAATCCTATTGTAAGTCTTTTCATATATTAACTTTTAAATATGTCATATGTACTATCCTTATCCCTGGTTTAGAGATGCAGAAACCAAGGCACGGAAAGATTAAGTACTGTATCTTGCTCAAGGTTACCCAGCTGAGACAGAGCTGAGATTTGCATCTGTATAATCTAGCTGCATAAGATAAACTCTGAACCATTTCAGGGTACCACATCTAGATCACTAGAATGGGATGGTCTCTCTGTCCTGATGTACAAAGATATCTGAGCAATATGATCATATATAATCAAATATATGGGGACATATAAATAATGTAATAGACATGATAGTGAATGAATGAGTCATAGGATCTAACACTCTCTACCGTATGTAAGAAAACTCCAAACACATACTTCGTGGGAACTTGTGTATGCATGTAATTGCAGGGAAAGGCTCTGGGATGTGTCACAACCAACTTACCAGCTATTTCTGAAAAGAGGGAAGGGGTGGCTGTGGAGATTATGGGTGTGGTACAAAGGACATTTTTATTTTATTGGCAGTAAGGTTTTTTGAAAGATTATATGTTAATGATTATTTTGTAGTTAATATTAATTTTAGAACATTAATGGGTGGTATCAATTCTCAGTCTTGCACTGACTTGGCTCTGTCTCAGAAGCACACAAGCATCCACTAAGATCCACTAAGCATTCCCTTTGGCCTGATGGATAAATCCTTCCCTCCCCCCTCAATCACCCAGCCATTTGAGCAGAGCCATCCTCTAAGCACATTACCTTTCCTTTATCACTCTCATCATCATCGCAGTTTGTTTATCTTTCATGAAGGTGTTATTTATTAGCCCTGAGGCGGTTATTTATCAATGTTCCCATTATAATTGGGAAGAATATGAAAACTGGAGTTTGAGAGAGGCTCCCAATCTAATGGTTATAGCATGGTTTAAAGTGACTTTTGTCTGGGGAAGAAAGGGTATTTTCAAAAATTCCTAAGTTCTTCTTGAAATTATGTGTCTTTCCACGGGCCTAACACAAAATCCTCTCTTTCCCTGATAAGTCAAAATGATTTGCATCTTAAGTATAGTTGATCACCTTGTCCACCAATTCCCAAAACACCCTCATAATTAAATGAACACAGACTTGTGAGAAGAAATGGAATTTATAGTTGATTTTTATTTATTGACCAAACAGATATACTAGGCGATGCTTAACACATATAGACAGTACATTTAAATAGTCACTTTTCATTTTTAGGCTGAAACCAGATGGCCAGTCCCACTTGCTGTTGCATCTAGCGCATTCTCATAGGCTGACCTGGAAAAGGACATGCTTGCAGCATATCCCAGCTTTGGGCTCTCCTCCTCTGCACGTATTTCAAACTCACACAAAGAAACCACTTTCCCCAGCAAACTCATGCTCACCCTCTAGGACTCATTTTCAGGGATTCTTTTGTGCTTGACCTCTGGGACACATTTGAAAGACATTAGATTCTCTGTAATCCCATTAAACACAGCTTTGCTTCTATATTTCTTAGGTAGGCATTGAAAAGGAAAAAATATATATGTATGCAAAAAAAATTGATTTAAATCCATACCCCATAAAAAATGGATTGTAGACCTCAGTATAAGAGTGAAAAAATATAACTTCTGGGAGAAAAATCTTTATAATTTTGGGTTAGGCAAAGAATTTTTAGCTACTCTACCAAACGCTTGACTCTTAAAAGAAAAAAAAAACAAAAACTGGTAAGTTTGACTTTATTAAACTTGAAAATGTTTGTGCTTCAGAAGATTCCATTAAAACAAGGAAAAAATAGATTATAGACGAGACCAAAATATTGACAAATCATATGTTTAATAAAGGACTTTATTCAAAATATATAAACAAGTATTGCAACTTAATAATAAGACAAACAACTCAATTTTAAATTGGGCAAAATATTTGGCAGACATTTCACAAAGACACAGAATCATAAAGTGACCAAAGGGATTGTTGCTAAAGAAGAGGGGATGGTTGGATGGGTGAAAAAGTGAAGGGAAATAGTCAATAACATTGTAATAAGTTTGCATGGTAACAGATGATTACTAGAATTAGTGGGGTATCCCATTGTAAGGTATAACAATGTTGAATCACTGTGTTATACACATAAAAGTAACAGAACTAATAAAATATTGTATACAAACTAAAAAATTAAATGTGAATGGTTAATAAGCATATAAAATATACTCAACATTATTAGTCATTATAGAAATAAAAATTACAATAACAATGAGTTACCCCTCTCTACACACTAATAAGCCCTAATCAAAAACACACGTGTTACCAGATGTTGGGAAGGATGTGTGTGGAGAAACTGGAACCCTCATGCATTGCTGGTGGACACGTAAAATGGCACAGCTCTTCTAGGACCAGTTTGGCAGACTCTTACCAAATTAAATAATTTTTCCATACCTCAGAGAAATTCCACTTCTAGGTATCTACACTAGTGAAATGAAAACATAGGTCCATGCACAAACATGTATGCAAATGTTCATAACAGCATTATTCACAATAACCCCAAATTAGAAATGTCCATCAACTGGTGATTGGATAACCAAGTATGATATATCTATACTGTGGAATGTTAGTTAGCAATAAAAAAATCAAGTACTGATACTTGCTACAACATGGAAGGACATTATAAAGCATATTAAGTGAAAGAAGTCAGGTGTAAAAGACTGCATATTGTAAGATTCTATTTATATGAAATGTTTAGAAAAGGCAAATTCGGACAGAAAGCAGGTCAATGATTGCCTAGGGCTGGGATGATTGCAGGGATTAAATGGAAATGGGCATGAGGAAACTTTTGGGATAAGAGAAATTGGAAAATTCTAGAATGTGGTGATGGTTGCAAAACTATAAATTTACTAAAAATAAATAAATAGTATATTTGCGATTGGTGAATTGTTTGCTATGTAAATTACTCCTTAGTAGAGCTATTTTTAAAAAAGAAGACTAATAGTATATTCCCATGTGCCTGGCTGGGACTGGGTCATTTGCTCACTCCAATGCTAGCTTAGTTATTTGCTAGCCACATTAACCAAGACCTTTTGTCCCCAGAGAAGTGTTTTATTCACTCTCGGGACTGACCAGTGTTCTGTGTCTCGTTTTGAAGACAGAGTACCAAAATAGTAAAGGGCAGAGCAGATAAGCAAGATGCCTACTTTATCTTTTGGTGGTTACAATTCCGAGAAAATTCAACTTACAGGAAAAGTAGCTGCCAACCTATAGTTACTTAAGGAACCCTTTATAAGTGCTACTGACATTTTTGTAGACAAATACTCCCTTCTCAGCCATGGCTGAAACTCTTCTTCCAAATTAGCTTGGCCATTTTATACCTTCATTTCACTTCACTGGGAACAGAGGCCCAGCAAGCTGCTTGGTCAATATGGAACCAAGATGGAGTTAGAAGTCATAGGTTTAAATTCCAACTCCAACAACTCAGTGTTTGGAGCTTTATAAAGATCTCTATGCATATTAGCTGGTATTAAAATCTAATATTTCTACAGTGTTTAAAAGTTATTACCAATATAAGTCCATATTGATTATCATCCTGAATTGAACTATCCTCAAAACTTTTAACTTGTCCATTTGCTTTAGGATTTTCTAAAATCTCAAGGGTAAACTTCATCCCCCACATCCTGACTATTCACCTTTGGACATACTCACCCAGTTCCTTTTCTTTGCTCCATTTCAGTGGTCACTACTCCAATGAGTTCATCAGCATCTAAGCTTGTGACAGAATCTTTTATTTTGCTTCTTCCTTTTATGCCATCCCTACTGCTATTCTGGATCCAACACTTTTCTAGACCATCAATATACAGTGGCCCACTCAGACCTTTAGTCTTACTTTCCATTGATTCATCACCTAGAAGATAAGTCTCATCTCATCCAACACGTCCCAGTCTCACCCCTCTCAACATGAATCCACTTCTCCAAACACACCAACTCCTTTACTGTCCACTCAGTCTTGTCCTCTTGGTTATGTCAGGAATGTCCTCTTTTTATTTCTAAATGTTCCTTCAAGGGTTACAAGGCTTGCTTGTAAATGGTGAAGTAAGATCTTGATCCCATATGCTCCTCAACCTATTTTCTCAGACTCAAAATGCCCCATGATTCTGAGTTTCCCCCTGAGGGTGTTTTCAAGTTATCCCACTCCTATGAGTTCATCTATAGTTCCATTTCCTGGATGTTCAGATCTCGGGTGCTTTTAGGATCTTAAATGGCCTGATAAAATAGTTCACATTGTGGAATAAATAGGCATTTTTTGAACCCTCATTTTTAAAAGGGATAGTGTGTGACACAATGCAATAGCCCAGCAATCACTAATAATATAGACTTGCATGCACTTGAGAAGGGAAACAAGGTGGGAAATGAAAAGAGTAAGTAGGAACATCATCGCAATGTCCTTGACATCATTCTTTGTAAGCTTCCACTTAACCCTGCCTTCTAAAATTCTGCCTCACCTTCTGTAGGGTAGGTTTGACAGGTTTAGGAATCAAAAAGACCTGGATCTAAAGCCTGGCTCTGCCACTGACTAGCTGTGTGATCTTGGGAAAATCACTCAATCTCAGTAAGATGAGAATACAGAGATAATCTATTATCTTATGAAGTCTTGTTCTTGAATAATTCCATGAATTCATGCTGTATGTCCTCAGACTGTTCTCAACAACAGGGACTTTGTTTTGTTTCTTTTTTCACAATTTCAGTAGTTCCCTCTTTTGTGTGTGTATATATATGTATATTCCCATATCATCTCATAAGGTATTCAATGTTGCTTTTCTTCTAACTGAAGCATTAAAATAACCTTGAATTCACATTTAGTTGTAAATTAATATAAATCTATATATAAAGACAAAACTCAAGAAGTCATTTAATCCACCCAGGAAAGGCTATTGTCTGGCTTTGTGTTTTTTTTTTCTTTTTAAATCCAGAATATCTCTAGTAACATAGTGCATCACCATATGGACTTTTATGAGGTCAGTGTACGTCTAAATGCATTCTTATTTCAATCCAAACACTTTCTTCTCTTTTGAATAAAAATACTCAATCTTTTATCTACTAGTGTTTTTCCATAACAGATTTAAGTCAGTCTCATTTTCCAACCAATATATAATACGAGCCTTTGGGATTAAAAGACAAATAAATATGTACTAACAGTGTATTATAGTGTGGTAGTTAAGAGCACAGTTTTGGTTTGAATCTCAGTTCATACTCTCTCAGAAGTCCTATGCTTCTCTGCCTCAGTTTCCTCATCAGAAAACTGGAATTGTACATCAACCTAATAGAGTTAAAATGAGGATAAATGGAAATAATGAACATGAAGTAATCAGCACAATGTTCAGCACATAGCAAATTCTCAATTAGCACTCTGTGTATAAAGTTACCATTTCAGTAGTCAAATGTTATTCTAGATGCTTTCACATACATCCACCTCAGGAACCTGGGACTTACCAGGTCCCAGAGATCTAGGGGAAAAGACAGTTGACAGTAACAGCCAGCATTTCTTTGATTCTCCTTCCCCTCATTCTGAGGCCTCTTGAGACACTTAAATATTTTTTCTATTGCTAACTTTTTGAAATTAAGGCAAAATGCACATAGCATGAAATTCATCGTCTTAATCATTTCTAAATGTATATTTTAATAATATGTAGTACATTCACATTGTTGTACAACCAATCTCCAGAACTCTTTTCATCTTACAAAATGAAAACTCCATATTTATTAAACATTTCCTTATCTTCTTCCACAGCCCTTGACAACTGTCATTTTACTTTCTATCTTTATGAATTTGACTATTCTATATGCTTCATATAAGTGTAATATGCAGTATTTGTCTCTTTATGATTGTCTAATTTCACTTAACACAGTGTCCTCCAAGTTCATCTGATAGCATATGTCAGAATTTCCTTCTTTCTTAGGATGAATACTATTCCATTGTGTGAATATACCATATTTTATTAATCCATTCATGCACTGATAGACACATGTTTGCTTCTACCTTTTGGCGACTGTAAATAAGGTTGCTGTGAAGATGAGTGTAGAGATATCTCTTCAAGATCCTGCTTTCAGGAGAAACCAAGATGGCAGCATAGGTGAACACCTAAACTGCTGCCTCACACAATGATTTCAAAACTACAGCTAAACTACAGAATGGACATCATCCAGAACCATAGGAAAGCTGGCTGAGTGGAAATTCTACAATTAGAAGGAAAGAGAGGGGCTCATGGAGATTCAGAGGAGCTGCAAAAAGCTGAGGTCTGGAAACACACACTTGGAGGGAGATGGAAACTTCTGACTGCACCGATCCCCAGTTCTGGGTGAGACTCATACAGGGAGAGTCTGGACTGTTGGGAAAAGAGAGGAGTGCACGGAAATTCAGGGGAGCCACGAAAGGCAGAGGTCTGAAGGTGCGCGCATGAGTGCATGCAGAGAGGACTGACTGCTGAGTGTGCCGCTAGCTTTCTCTAGTGGGAGGAAGACAGAAACTCTCAACAGTGCTGAACTCCAGTTCTGAATGCACTGAACTCAAGTTTTGGGCAAAACCCTTGGGACCTAGACTCATATGGGTCCGTGGAACACATAGAAACTCAGGGGAGCCATGAAAGGCAGAGGTCTGGTGGCGCATGGGCGAGTGCATGCAGAGTAAACTGCAGCAATTACTGAAGGACACTAAGACCCAGGGGCTTCATAGGGCAGGGCTGACAGGAAGCCAAGGTTGTCTGTTCAGCCCTGAGACTCCGCCCCATCCAAGCTAAGCACAGAGGCTTTTGCAATTTTGCAAGTCTTGTCTCATAAAACTATCTCCAGCACAGAAGTTCTCCCAGTGTAGACACAGCTGATCCTCACAGCCAATTGACCTGGAGGTCAATTCCCCTCAGTGATACCAACATCAATCAAGACTTGACTACAACAAGGCTGTACGCACAGTCCACAAAGTGATGCACCACGAGTGTCCATCCACCTCAGGTAACTGGAGAGGTGGAGCTACTGGATCATATAGGAAACCTAGCACACAAAGCTACTCTACCAACTCAGGGAAGCAGCGAAAATGCAGAGACAAAGAAACAGATCACAAATAAAAGAAATGGAGGAAAACAAATTACTGGATATAGAGTTCAAAACCACAGTTATAAGGTTTTTCAAGAATTTCCCAGAAAAGGCCGATAAGTTTAGCAAGACCTTCAAGGATATGAAAAAAGTACCAACTAGAAATTAAACATACACTGACTGAAATATTATATAGAGACCTAACAGCAAACTAGAGGACAGCAAGAATCAAGTCAAAGATTTGAAATATAAAGAATCATAAAACACTCAACTGGAAAAGAAAAAAGAAAAAAGAATCCAAAAATTTGAAGATAGTGTAAGGAGACTTTGGGACAACTTCAAGCGTACTAACATCAGAATTATGGGGGTGCCAGAAGAAGAGAGAGAGCAAGATACTGAAAATCTATTTGAAGAAATAATGACTGAAAACTTTCCCAACCTGGTGAAAGAAATAGACTTACAAGTCCAGGAAGCGCACAGCACCCCAAACAAAAGGAATCCAAAGAGGACCACACCAAGACACACCATAATTAAAATGCCAAGAGCAAAAGACAAACAAAGAATCTTAAAAGCAGTAAGAGAAAAAACAATTAGTTACCTACAAGGGAGCACCCATATAATTGTCAGCTGATTTCTCAACAGAAACTATGCAGGCCAGACAGGAGTGGCAAGAAATATTCAAAGTGATGAATAGCAATAACCAAGATTACTCTACCCAGCAAAGCTATCATTCAGAATTGAAGATCAGATAAAGAACTTCACAGATAAGAAAAAGTTAAAGGAATTCATCAACACCAAACCGGTATTATATGAAATGCTGAAAGGTACTCTTTTTTTTTTTTAATATATTGATTTTTCACAGAGAGGAAGGGAGCGGGATAGGGAGTTAGAAACATCGATGAGAGAGAAACATCGATCAGCTGCCTCCTGCACACCCCTACTGGGGATGTACCTGCAACCAAGGTATATGCCCTTGACCAGAATCGAACCTGGACCCTTCAGTTAGCAGGCCAACACTATCTACTGAGCCAAACCAGTTAGGGCTGAAAGGTACTCTTTAAGAAGAGGAGGAAGAAGGAAAAGGTAAAGATAAAAATTATGAACAACAAATACATATCTATCAACAAGTGAATAAAAAATCTGATGAACATAATAAACTGGTGAATATAATAGAATCAGGGGCATAGAAAGGGAGTGGACTGACAATTCTCAGGGGGAAAGGGGTGGGGAGGTGGAAGGAGAGACTGGACAAAAATCATACACCTATGGATGAGGACAATGAGGTAAGGGCAGAGGGTAGGGTTGGAATCAGGTGGATGGAGCTACGGGGTGGGGTGGGGGTGGAGGGTGGGGGAGAGGAACAATTGTAATAATCTAAACAATAAAGGTTTATTAAGTTAAAAAAAATCCTGCTTTCAATTCTTTTGAGTATATTCCTAAAACTATAATTGCTGGATCATGTGCTAATTTTATTTTAACTTTTTGATAAAATGCCACACTGTTTTTCATAGTGTTAGCCACTCTTTTAGGGTTCCTTCTCAAGTTCAAGAATCCTCAAGGGCTATGACACATGACTTCACAGCTGCCCCATTTCTTTCTCACTTATTCTCACCTAGCGGTATCTGCTGTGTCTCTAACATGAGCCCATGTGTCCTCTGTCCTGCCACTGACCTGATATCTGCCACAACTGATCTTGTGGGATGTGTTGTCTGTGCCTTGGGGTGGTATACGTTGTTATAGCCAAAGCTGCTTATATGGGTCAAGGGTTCTTGAAGGACCACTTTGTGGGCTAAGTACTTTACTACATTATCTCATTTAATCCCCCACGAGAGCCTTCTGGAGTAGACCCCTTAGACCAGAGTGTTTCTGTCAATTGGCTGTACATTGAACTTGTGGTGGTAGTGGTGATTGGTGTAAGGATATGTATAAAGGTTGAATATATTCCAGTGCATAATTTTTAAAAAAGTTCTTCAGCTGATTCCTGTGTGTAGCTAGCAACATTGAAGTACTAAGAGCTTGTCAGAAATGCAGACACCTTAGCCACACCCTACACCTGCTGAATCAGAACCTTCATTTTAACAAGAACCTGATGGATTTGTGTGCCTGCTCAAGTTTGAGAAACATGGTCCTAGCCCACAGAACATTTAACTCAGACAAATAAACCCAATAGAGCACTTAAGCTCCCACTGAGGGTTCTAAAGTGCCTCCAGTCCTGAGCTCACTCATCTCCCTATTTTAGAGATGCGTAAAGAAAGGTATATTTGCAATTTTTAAAAAATATATTTTACTGATTTTTTACAGAGCAGAAGAGAGAGGGATAGAAAGTTAGAAACATCGGTGAGAGAGAAATATCGATCAACTGCCTCCTGCACACCTCCCACTGGGGATGTGCCCACAACCAAGATACATGCCCTTGACCGGAATCAAACCTGGGACCTTTCAGTCCACAGGCTGATGCTCTAACCACTGAGCCAAACTGGTTTCGGCAATTTGCAATTTTTAATCATTTGATTTTCATTGTCGGGTATTTTCATTATTTATTGAGTCGTAAGGCTAAAGCATTACGACTCCATAAATAATTCCCTCTCTTATAATCCTGAAACCAATTTCTCAAGTAAAAACCCAGTGCAATGAGTGAGCAAATGGCGGCATATACACATAGAAAAATAGGCCCTTGCCTGTTTTTCTTGTTGCGTGTTCTCTTTACCTGATAACCAAACACCAGAAGTGCTTGCTCTGAGGTTTTCTGCGAGCTTCTACTGTGGAGTCCTAACTACAGGAGCGTTGGTTTCTCCCAAGATTCTAGTACATCGGGTGCTTGGAGGACTAGTTTCTTAGCTCTCTCTTCACCTTCCCAGCTTTATGCTAAAACAGTAAACGAATACTCACCTTTGCCAAACCCACACATTTTGTACAATGAAGTTGCAAGCTTGGTAGTTAGAAATGGAAGAGGGTTCCTTTATATTCTTTGTGGCCAAAAAGCCTTATTTATGTATTATGTATTTATTTATGTATGTATAGATGTATGTATGCATGTATATATGTATTTTTGGGTCAGCTAGATCAAGTCAGATGAGCAATTGTCAAGGTATTCAACAAGCAATTGAAGCATTCTATGTAAGGAATGTATAATTCAACAGCTATGATCTCTGGGAGTTCTCATAAACCCCCAGGGAGGAGGCCTACAGACAAATTCATCAGTAAGTCACCAGAACAAGAAGTTGTCCTGGATTTCAGAAAATGAACCATCGAGACAAAAGTAACCAAGGGGAGGGCTTTCTGCCCCCCCCCCCCAGCCCTATCGAGCTCTGTATTTCCAAGGGGATTGTGAGCCAATCTTCTGGAAAGGATCTATGTGAGCTCCATTCGGTGCTCCTGGCCAGGCCACAGGTTTTGGTTTCTGGAGCCCGTGGCCAGTCACAGTGCTGACCCAGGCTGGAGTGCTATGGGAGCTCGACCCCATGCCTGGAGCAGACAGGGTGTGTCCCTTCCGCTTCCCATGCTTCTCTAAGAGTAACTGAGCATTTGCCTCAGCCTTTTTGGAGGAGTGGAATGTATTATCCTTAAGATAAATGTCTATCTTAACACAAGGCTTTGTGAACAAAACCTCACCTCTTTTGAAGGGAGAGTAAAAAAGGGGAGGGTGGAACAGAGTAGAAGTTCGGGTGGAGGGGAGGAGAACATACGCTGCACACTTGAAGTAAAAATCTATTTGAAATATCCTGCAGGATACTGAATGTCTCAGAAAAATCCACTGGATCAGAGAAACAAAGATCTCTAAAGCCCCCTGTCAGGAAAGAAGACCTCTGAGATAAATTACTGGGGGTTGGGGGTAGGAAGAGCCAGGACTCTGTTGAGTGGTTTAAAGAACAGTCCCCACAGCCCATGTGTATCTGCCATGCCTAGCACAGGCCTGCACCTTGACGAAAGAGCAATGTGAATGACTGCAAAGAGCACCGGAGTCCCCAGAAAAATGTCCTGGGCTGGGCGTTGACCCCCATCACATTTGGAAAGAGATATGGAGGCTTGCATCGCAATGTACACCAGTGGCAGCGACAGCAACCAAGACGGGAAGATGAAGCTCGTTTTGATGGGCCACACTGTGGGCTTCAGCCGCTATGGTTGCAGCCGCAGAGAGAATCTGTTGGCGCCACAGGGGTTTGCTTTGACAACGGGTCATCAGAGGTTTCTGCGAGCAGTGCACCCCCAGCCTCAGCAGGACTCTGTGAATCACAGCTCCTCTGCTGATGCGGAGCAAACAGGACTGGTTATTGTGGAGCACTTGTGGCCATCCTTGGAGTTTCCTGGACATATCAGCAATATAGTGCAGCGAGAGAGTTTTTTATTAGATTTTATTTTTTAAAGAATAAGACTTTACCATCCAGTAAGCATGAGTTCCCTGGCAACTTACTCTTGGGGGAAAATTATTCTACTTCTCTGTTCCCATCTCTAACTTGTAACCCTGGGACCGTGTGCCCTCTCTCTGTGATTGTAGTCTGTAGTTAATGTGATATTGTGTTCTAATTCATGAATTCAAGGTCTGGTGCATCAACAGCTGACAAATGATAGAAGTATTCTGAGCATTATTTCTTAAATCTATCTTACCTTCATTTTCTTATCTATCAAATGGTGTTGCCTCCCAAGATTCTAGAACAAGAATAAAGACAATAATTAAAAGTGAGACATACAATTGGTTGTATATCATGCCAGGCACTGAAGGGTTGTGGGTTCGATTCCTGGTTAGGGCAGATACCCAGGTTGGAGGTTCCATCCCTGGTCAGAGCACATATGGGGGCAGCTGATCCATGTTTCTTTCCCACAATGATGTTTCTCTCCTGTCCTCTCCCTTCCTCTCTCAGTTTAATAAAACATTCCTGGGTGAGGATTAAAAAAATAATAATTCAAAGTGCCTTGGAGAGAAGGCACCAACACTATATACATTTCTAGAAGCAAAACCAGCCCCGCTTCTGCACCCACCTCTCCTCCTCCAGCACACCATAGATTTTTTTCATGAGGCCTTGCTGAAGAATTATTCAATTTTCTCATTCTGTTGGAACTTTTTTGAAAGGAGAAATACAATGAAACCTTGGTTTATTGCTTGTCTATTCCCACATTCAACATTTTCCTGCCTGTAATGTTCCCAGTTCCTTGAAAAATGAAAACAACATGGTTTCCTGTGTGGCTCTCCGTCTTCAAAGAACTCTCCTGCCTGCCCCTGGCAGTGGAGGCCCAGGACATGTCTCTTTATGCTGTTGTTTAGCGATGTTTTGCATGCTCTCTAACAGCATCGGCCTCTCCACCTGCGCGGGTTCTAGCTATTTTGGCAATGGAGGGGATGTTTTCTGTTGTTCTTGTGGAAAGCAGATCTTTTGGCTGCTTCCATTGCAGCTGCTCAGCTTCAGAAAAGAAAGAAATGTGAGGGTCTGAGACAGACTTCCTTCCTTCTTTTTACGCCGAGGTTGAGTCTTTGAGGATCAACAATTGTAATTACATTGTGGTTTTAATGTGATCATAAAGCAGTAATTCCACTGTTGTTTTTTTTTTTAGAAGAACTTTATGGGCTCCAGGGTAATTGTAACACTGCCGATCATTTATTTGACTCACAGCATTCAAATTTGACCCCTAGGTGTCTGTGCCAATAAAGAGTTTAAACAGAAAGCAGAAGAACATTTAATTAGTCTTCACTTATAACAATTGAATGAGTTGGGTTAGCTTTGAAATGAAGAGATTCAGTTACCAAAGAAGGGTGCTAATTTTATACATACATGCAGAGAAAGTCCAGAAATAGCCTCCTTACAACATGCTAGTTGGAAGCCAAGCATTTCACGTCCACTAAATTAAAAGGTATAAGCAATCCTGGTCAAATTTAGAAAGCTACTAAAATCTTATGAACCAGTTTTTGAAAGCCTATTTTTGAGCAATGCTCTCCACTGGCTTTTACTTAAGCCTAAATGCATAGATTAAAAATTGTATTCAATTTTTATAAGCTTGCTAAAGTTGTCCTGCCCTTCTTGGCTGTTAATGGGGATAAGACTTTCCTTAGCGTTATCATATTTTTTAAAATATATTTTGATTGATTTCAGAGAGGAAGGGATAGAGAGATAAACACATCAATGATGAGCCCTAACCGGTTTGTCTCAGTGGATAGAGTGTCAGTCTACAGATTGAAGGGTCCCAGGGTCAATTCTGGTCAAGGGCATGTACCTTGGTTGCGGGCACATCCCCAGTAGGGGGTGTGCAGGAGGCAGCTGATCGATGTTTCTCTCTCATTGAAGTTTCTAACTCCTTATCCCTCTCTTTTCCTCTCTGTAAAAAATCAATAAACTATATTTTTTAAAAATCAATGATGAGAAAGAATCATTGATCAGCTGCCTCCTGCATGCCCCTAATGGGAATAAGCCTGCAACCCAGGCATGTGGTCTGACCAGGAATCAAAGTGTGACAACTATTGAGCCACATTGGCTGGGTTAGAGTTATTGTATTTTGATAACAGCAATTTACGCATCCCATGGCATGTTATGTTCCAAAGTGTTATAGAACATACAATATGGCGCTCCTTGTGGACCACTTTCGATTTGACAGAGATAATGCCTTTAGAATCTAAATCCTATACATGAAGATTTTTAATAAACTGTCTAATTTATTATTTGGTGGGGGGAAGTAGTTAGATAAAATTGAATAGAATATGAACACAGACATATGTAAATATATACAGACTAGAGGCTGAATTCATGGACAGGTGTGGTCCCTCAACCTGGATGGCAATCAGGGCTGTCTTGCCTTGTCCTGATTGGGGTCTGCCATCCAGGAAGAGGGACTATGGGAGGTTTGCTAGCCAGCCAGGGAGAGGGGCCATGGGAGGTTGGCCAGCTATGGGAGGTTGGCTGTGGGAGTGGTGTACTGACCACCAATGGGCAGCTCCTGTGTTGAGCATCTGCCCCCTGGTGGTCAGTGCATGTCATAGTGACTGGTTGACCAGTCATTTGATCAGTCAAAACAGTCACTGAGGCTTTTATATATAGATTCTTAAGAAGAGATAAGTTCTGTAAGCAAAGTAAGTTATGTTATAAAAAAGTATTTGCATCTTACAAAAATAATAGCAATACTGAATAAAAATAATGATTTTACTGAATGCTAGGCATTTATCTAAATTATATATGAATATTATTTATTTTTCACAAACCCTCAGTAAGGTTTTACTATTCCCATTTTGTGGGTAAGCAAAATAACTTACCCAGTGGCATATAACAAGCAGAAATTCTGGAATTCGACCCCTCTTGCATAAGAAGACATCAGCATAGACAGAGCAAAGGTAGGAAGAATAGGAAGATATTCCTCTTCATTTTTGCAGAGGAAGTGAAGTGAGAAGGCAAAAGAATCACCAGAAAAATTTTTACTTTGAATCAATCTTTACTAAATTTAAACAATATAGGAAAAATATGATGTTTCCATATATAAAAATAACATGCTAATTCATGATAACTTTAATATGGTTCTTAAGTATGAATAGCAAAATTTCAAGGGTAACAAACGAAATAATAGAATTAAAGTAACTTCCAAACCAATAGAAGAGGAAATATTCAATGAGAAACAAAGAAATGAAAAAAAAGTATTAAATAATTTTTGAAAGGGTAAAAAGGAGAAAATGGAATGTAAAAAAGCAGAGAAAAGAACATAGCAAATCCAAGTTCAAACACATTAGTAATTACAATAAATGTAACTGAACAAAATTCTAAAGTTAAAAGACAAATATTTTTAAAGATAACGATATTAAAAATTTAGTATTTGCAGCTTACAAAAATATAAAAATATGGGAAGACTGAAAATAAGGAGATGGAAAACATATACTCATATAGTATGCTATAACTATAATAGTAACAAAGAAAATATATGTTAAAACAAAAAAATTCTAAAGGATAAGAGTACATTAATTTTCTATTGTTGGGTCACAAATTACTACAAACTTGGGCTTTTAAAACCCTAATTTATTATCTCAGTTTCCATGGGCCAGAAGTCTGGCACAGCTTGAATAGGCTCTGTGTTTGGAATTTCATGAAGTTGACATTAAGGTATTGGCAAATTGCATCCCCATTTGGAGGCTTGGCTAGGGAGAGATTTGCTGCAAGCCCCTTCTGGTTCTTGGGAGAATTGATTTTTTTGTTGCTCTAGGAATGAGGTCTGTGATACCTTGCTAGTCATTAACCAGGGACATTTTCAACTCTTAGAGGCCACACTCAGGTCCTTGTTTGTCCTGTGGTTCCTTCCATGTCAGCAACAGATCTTGAATTAGATCTCTCTCATGCTTCAGGTCTGACTTCTACTTCGGCTCCCAGCCAGAGAAACCTCTTGACTTTTAAAAGGCTTGTGTGGTCAGTGTAGTCCCACTCATATCATCTCCCTTTCTAAAGGTGAACTGCGCCATAACATAATCAGGAGTAAAAGCCATCCATTTCTCAGTTCTAGGAATTAATGCTGGGTGTGTATGGCACAGGAGTGGAAGATCTTGAGGGACATTTTAGAATTCTGCCAACCACAAAAGGTGCTATAATCAATAAAAGTGGATTATGCCAGGGAAGGGGGTCTACTCTTGCACTAAAAGGTTCAATTTGCCAGAGATATATAAACATCTAAAAGTATATGGCTCACCAAAATTATTTAAAAATAAATAAATCAGCATTCTGTAGATCCGGGGAGAAAATGCCATATCCATGATTATAGCAGAATGTGTCCTTATGCCTCCTCCAAATGGCCAACACATTAGTCAAGCTAGACCTGCTCATGTTGTTCAGTGGTTGAGCATTGGTCTATGAACCAGGAGGTCATGCTTTGATTCCCTTTCAGGGCACATGCCTGGGTTGCGGGCAGCCGACAATGATTCTTTCTCATCTTTTGATGTTTCTATCTATCTCTCCCTCTCTCTTCTTCTATCTGAAATCAATAAAAATATTTTTTTAAATATTAGTAAAGCTAGACTATTTGAAAAGCACAAATTCAGAAGTTTGTGATTCTGAGCATTTGTGGAATATTTCAATCAAAGAAACGCATTTTTTTCAAACATACCTAGATCCACTGCATCCTAGCAATGAATTTAAAGCTTATGCAAGATGTGAGACTTCTTAGAAAATTTTAACTTTCCAAATTTTTTCAAGGTGGATTAGAAAGTTTACATAACCCAATTGAGAGTTAAAATATTTCTACCAAACAAACAAACAAAAACAACCAAAAAACAAACAAACAGAAAATCCCACTAGTTCTAGATGGGTTCTTTGAGTATACTAAACTCCCCCACACCCAAAAAAATTATTCCAAACATAACCTAAACTTTCTAGTTTGTAGAAAAAAAGATTAAATATTTTCCAAGTCAATTTATGAGTCTAGTAAAACTTTAATATCAAAGCCAGACACAGGAGAGTATAAGAGAAGTCATTTTTATATGTGAGCATAGATTTAAAATTTTTAAAAAATACATGGGCAAAATCATACAAGAAGTATATAAAAAGATAATGTATCATAATCAAGTTGAATTTATCACACACAAGGACAGTGTAACATAAAACCCTATAAATATCACTTATGCCATTAAAAGAGTAAAGAAAAATATATTTGATCTGGATATATGTAAAACAGCCATCTGATAAATTTCCTCAGCAAAATATATATTAAAATGTACATTAGCCTGATAAAGGCTGTTACAGAGAAGGTAAAGCAAATATCTTTCTTAATGTGGAGAATATTCCTTTAAAGTCAGGAACAAGATAAGAATATCCCTACCCATTTTATTTAAGAATAAATAATTTTAATTCCTAGACAGCGGAATAAAACAAGAAACAGGATAGAATGTACCAGGGCCAGAGAGAAAGAAACAAAACGGTAATTTCTAAAAACTATGTACTTTCAATATATAAAAATTTTCACATATTACAAATGATTTATAACAATAAAAGGGTAACATGCTAATTAGACAGGATATCGTTCCGGCATCCTCCCGGACGTCCTTCCTGACAAAGCCGGGGTAGGAGGGAAGCCAGCTTGGACCCGGATGCCTGCATGAGGCCCTAGAGAAGCCAGCCCAGGTCCTGGGTGACTGCGGGTGACCTGAGGGAAGCCACCCCGGATCCTGGTTGTCAGAGGAGAGCCAGTGCTGGCAGCCATGAGAAGGAAGGCATACTCTTGCACGAATGTTTGTGCATTGGCCTCTAATTAAAAATAAGAGCTTAGCAAGATGTATAGATTTGAAATCCTTTTAGCAATAAATAAAATTCCTTACCTAACACTCCTTATAAAAATAAATTCTCTAAGATTACAATTTATGTGAAAGACCAAATATGACCTTTTAAAGTAAATATGAGGAATATATTTATGACCTTGAAGTATAGAAGTCTTTTTAAAAATAAAGCAAAATGGCATTAACATATAAGAAAAGGTTGACAAATTTAGACTACCCTAAAAATATGCACAAGTTATCATAAACATTATGAAGATAAGCAACAAATTTAAAGAAGATAGTTGTAATAAAATGAGCAGAGAATTGACCTTCAGAAAATATAACATTCACAAATCAATAAAAAAATTCAAACAACCCAGTCAATTAAAAAATGGGCAAAGAGATGTAATTAGAATATCTCATTAAAGCAAAGGCAAATAACACAAACATTTACAAATATGGTATTTTACCCTAACTGGTTTGGCCCAGTGGTTTGAGCATTGGCCTGAGGATTAAAAGGTCCCAGGTTCAATTCCCATCAAGGGCATGTATCTTGGTTGTGGGCACATGCCGTAGGAGGTGTGCAGGAGGCAGCTGATCGATGCTTCTATTTCACTGATATTTCTAACTCTCTATCCTTTTCCCTTCCTCTCTGTAAAAAATCAATAAAATATATATTTAAAAAATGGTATTTTAATTCAAGTAAACCCAAGAAACAGACTCTGACATTGAGATTAATGTGCAGGAGAATTATTGGGAAATGCTTTCATAAAATAAAATATAATAATGAGAATATATAATTGCAGCAGTAGACTTATATTTGTCATCTATCCTCCTATCTAATAAAAGAGTAATATGCAAATTGACCATCACTCCAATACACAATATGGCCACCCATGTGGTCAAAAATGGCTGTCCCCATGTGGACACAAGGTGGCCACCACAAGATGGCTGGCAGGGGAGGGCAGGTGGGAGGACCAGACCAGCAGGGGAAGGCAGTTGGGAGGGACCAGGCCTGCAAGGGAGGGCAGGTGGGGCAGGACAGGCCTGCAGGGGAGGGCAATTGTGGGGAATCAAGACAACAGGGGAGAGCAGTTACGGGGTGATCAGGTTGGCAAGAGAGGGCAGTTAGGGGTGACCGGGCCAGGGAAGGGCAGTTAGTGGCAATCAAACCGGCAGGGGAGCGGTTAAGCATTGATCAGGATGGCAGAAGAGTAGTTAGAGCGTTATCAGGCTGGAAAGCAGAAGTAGTTAGTGGCAATCAGGCAGGCAGGCAGGCAGGCAGGCGAGTGGTTGGGAAGCAGCAGTCCTGGATTGCAAAATAGATGTCCAACTGCCTGTTTAAATGGGCAGTTGGACATCCCTTAAGGGGTCCCAGATTGGAGAGGGTGTAGGCTGGGCTAGGGGGAACTCCCCCATGCACGAATTTCATACACCAGGCCTCTAGTCCTCTCTAATAAAAGAGTTATATGCAAATTGACCATACCTCTGCTACACCCACAAGCCACGGCCACCAGCAAATCAGGAGCAAGTATGCAAATTAATCCAACTAAGATGGCTGCAGCCACAGAGTGAGCAGGAAGCTTGGGTTTCCCCAGCAATGGAGAAAGCCAAGCTTCCTGCACACTCTGGACGGCCCAAGCCTCCATTCAAGGCTGCAAAGTTTCAATTATAGAAGATAAATAAATCCCAGATACCAGGGCCTCCAGTTGGTTCACTGGGGTGTGTAGCTGGCCTGCAAATCACCACAGGCCCTTTGCCCAGGCTGCCCCATACCCCAAGAGAATCCCCACCTTGATCTGGGACACCTTTCAGGGCCTGCAAAGGAGGGCAGTTGGGGGCGATCAAGACTGCAAAGGAGGGCAGTTAGGGGTGACCAGACTGGCAGAGGAGGGAAGTTAGGGCAACCGGGCCTGCCAGGAAAGGCATTTGGGGATGATCAAGCTTGCAGGGGAGGGCAGTTAGGGGTAGCTAGGCCAGCAGAGGAGGGAAGTTGGGGGGGACCCAGGATTGGAAGGAAGGGCAGTTGGGGTGACCAGGCTGACAGGGGAGCAGTTAGGCATCAACAGGGTGGACGGGGAGTGATTAGGGGGTGACCAGGCTGGCAGGCAGAAGTGGTTAGGGGCAATCAGGAAGGCAAGAAGGCAAGAAGTTGGGAGCCAGCAGTCTTGGATTGTGAGAGGGATGTCCAACTGCCCATTTAGGCCCAATCCTACTGAGATTGGGCCTAGGTGAGCAGTCAGACATCCCTCAGAGGTTCCAGATTGGAGAGAGGGTAGGCTGGCCTGAGAGACACCCCATGCACGAATTTCATGCACCAGGCCTCTAGTATATGTATAAAACACTAATATGCAAACAGTCTAAATGGTGGAACAACCAACCAACCAAACAACTGGTTGCTATGATGTGCACTGACCACCAGGGGTGCGCATGGAACATGGTGGATATCAGCCGTGGTGGGATGGTGGAGCAGGTAAATGGGGCCTGCAAGCCTCTGGTGGTTACTGAAAATTCTTTGCTCCCACTTACCATGGTTCTGCCCAGTGTTCACACCTGCTACCAGTGCCAACCCTGCTCACACCCAAAGCTGGCATCTGAGCCATTGCTCAGACCTGCTGCCAGCTCCAGCCCCAGTTGCTCCACACCATTGTGGGAGTGGTAGCAGTGGGAGTGGGACTGCCGGCAGAGAGGTGACCAAAGCCGTGGCAGGAAGGGCTGGCAGGGGTGCAGAGGATGGGCCGAGACCTGCCCCTATGCTGACAATAGCCTTGAGGCCCACAGTTCCTTTCAAGGTGCATGAATTCATGCACTGGGCCCCTAGTATAATATAATACATAATATATATGTGTCATATATTGGATTGTATATGCAAGATGTATATTATATCCTGATAGGACATTTGGTCTTGTCCATAACATCCACTGAGACATTGGGTCCATGCCAAAAGATCCTTCATATTTGGCCTGATTTAAAATGTCCTTTTTATTGGATCCTGTTCAAAATGTCTACTGAGGCATGGTCCATAATTTTTAAATAATACAAATATTTAACTTTATTAAATTTTTATTTACATTGTTTTTATTGTAATTTCATGATGAATTTTGGATTTCACATTTATTTTTGTTTTTCTTCATTATAAAGTTCGACAGTGTTACTCATAAGTCAATGAGTAAATGCTGTGAAGTATATATCAAATTGATTATTGGCTTTTTATTTTTATGTCTGTTAACAATTTGTTCATGTGAATTTGGTTTTGTTGGTATCGTTGTGAAGTTGGTCATCGTGTTTAAGTGTGATCACCAAGAACCCAGATGATAACCTGTTCATTGCTTTGCTGTTCATCTTCTAACACATCAGTAAAATCTGCACATTATAGAAGGATGCGCTTCCATCATCTTGAAATTTTCTATGCCAGCCTTTCATGGCATTGTTCATCCTGTGATTGCCCTTCAGTACTGATCTATAAAAATGCCAAGTTTCAGGTAGGATTCTCAGAGCCTCTGGTCTTCTTCCACCTCTGATAGCCTTCCACGATCATCTAGCATAGTACATTAGAACCTCTACATTTTCTTCTCTATTCTCTACAATATTCTCAAAGGTTTCATTACATCTTCTGAAGGTACAAATGGAAGTCCAAATGTCATAGATGCATTCCTTACAGGTGTTACTTTTTGTTTTCATACACTTGTATGTTAGACTTAAAGATTTTGTTCACCACAATGATTATAAAAAGTGAAACAAGAATCCTTTGCTCATGCATATGCTGAGAGTTGTCCAGTTGTATTCATATTTGCAAAGTCGAAACCCATCATTCACAATGAAGAGCTAATGTCTAGATTTCTTTCCCATGCAAAGGCAAATATTGTCTCATGTATATATCTGTGTCCTCTTGCCTTTCAATGTTAGGGCATAAATCAATGGCATAATATCAGCCAATACTACAGCATTCCCAGGAAATAACTGAGCAAGCTGTGCTGGTGCCATCTTGAAGGTCCTATCTCTGGTGCCGTCTTAAAGGTACCATCTCTGAATAAGGTTCCATCTCTGACACTTAAATATCTGATATTGTCATGGGTCGTGTAAATAAGAATTCTTTTGTCATGTTGAGCACCAAAACCATGTTTAAGAAATCTCTCTCTGCATCTGTTCACTTTATATTCCTCTAGAATTTCAATTCCATGTAATGAAGTTCGATTTGGAGGTTAATATCTGTTTTGAATTCTGTTTACTTGCCTTTTTAATGAGTTTCTTTTTGGTAGCATTAATAGGACTTCTTCATCATGAATATCACAGAGAGTTCTTCCAAGTACCTGCAATATAATTGCATTTGGTCTCACTTCTGTGAGTCATTTTAACCCATTCAGAGTTTCTTAGTTCCTCTGCAACATCAACATTGTTTTCCTATCCCACCTTAAATGATAGTAATGTTATCCAAATTTCAATTAGTTAAAAGTTGTACATGGAGCATTGAAGATTCTTCTTTCTTTACACACCCGATAAGATTTCTTCCTATCTCTGTTAATGAAATGGAACTGGTACTAAAATCACTACAATGTAGCACTGGCTTTTCTTTGTGTGAGTGTACTCTTTCTGCCATATTCCACCTAGAATTTTCAAATACAGAAGTCAGATTGCCAAGTTACAGAATAGTTACTTATTTGTAGCCATCTGACCAGCAGTGAAATTGTCTTACCAAAGAAATCAAACCTGAACTGAATTAAGCCTCTCACATATAGACTATATTGTAAAGACTACCTATAATAATAAAAGGGTAATATGCTAATTAGACCAGACAGCCAAACAACCTTCTGGATGTCTTTCCAGACAACCTTCCAGACGAAGCCACGGCTGCGAGTGCAGTTGCAAGGGCCGACTCCTTTGCACGAATTTTATGCATTGGGCCTCTAGTATACTAATCTACAAAAAAGCCAGAGGACATAGAACATGTTAAAAGGCACCAGAGGGATATGATCTGCAAGACATGGACTGTGGGTACCTCTATACAGGAAATGATCATGCCAGGAATATGTGGAAAGGAAATAGCAATGTATGAATCTTATTTGAATTCTGGTTCAAATAAACTTTAAAACATCATGAGGCAGCTGGAAACAGTAACAATGACTGGATATTTGAAGATATGTTAAGAGAAATCGTGGTATTGTGATTATGATTTTAAATATATGCAACCTGTTTCCCTATCAGGCAGTTAGATTTGAGCTGAAGAACAAAAGGATTTATGGGAAGTTCAAAGGAAAGATATGCTAAGGATGCTTTTATTTTTTAAGTATGCAGGAGGATATCTATAGAAGAACAGCAGTTGTCCTAAAAAAGAATGCAAGGCTGTTTTCTCTCTCAAGATTCTAGGGCTATTCATAAGCTGTTCAACTATTTTATGTCATCAGCAGAGTTCCTCCAGTGAATTACAGCCTTCTAGCCACTTTGGGACCATCTATTACAAGATGCAACTAGCAGCCAAGATGCAGTTGGCTCATTTCACTAAGTGTTTTCATAAACAGATTTATAATGAGAGGGAAATGCATTTTGATCCATACTAATCAGGGTTGCAGAGAACACCCCCAAATTATTAGGGAGCTGCTGCTAATACAGGGGCAATTTGCAGGGCCTTCTTCCTACCAGATAGTAGTTACACAGCCCCAACCCTGTGAGCTTTTTAAAATCTACTAAACGATGTGGAGCCACAGTTTCATTTTTTTTTTCTTTCTGGCTGGAGCTGGTGGAAATGTTCATCACCCAGTGTGAAGTAATATGTGAAACAGGTGTTTTATTCCCTAGCAGGTAAAATGGGTTTGATTCCTCTGAGATGTAGACATTTCAAGGCTACCAGCAAGAGGTCCAGATGGTGTGTATTTTCATATCTAATATTATATAAAAGATTTCAAATGTATCCTGACTCTTAACAAAACCATAAATTTACAGCTTATTGCCATGCTGAACAGCTCTGGTAGCTACTAATTAGTATTACTGTTTTTGCTTTGCTCTTCCTGAGATCACTCGCATATCTGAGCCTTTCATTTTTAGCTTCCGGTAAAAACGACAAAGAATTCCAGGGTAGGAGCCCATCTCACTTCGGGGCCAGCTGTGTGTAGAACATTAGCTCCTTAGGGGATACCCAGATGTTTACAGAGCCACGAGGGGAAACCTGGGTCACCCCTTTTAAGGAAAAACACTTTTTTTTCTTTGAGGGCAGAGGCCTTTGCCTCTTTGGTAACTATTCCAAAAATACTCTGGAACATATTTTAATAATGACACCCATAGCAAGCATGATGGCAAGTGTACTGTGAACCGAACACTTTTGGGATTGTGCTACATATGCTCTTTCATTCAACTTCCCTGATCACGCTTGGAGATGGCAGTACTATCTCCATGTCACACAGGAGGGAGCTGAGGTTTGGATAACTTCAGTCACTTGCTCAAGAGCCAACGTGGGTCTAACAAGTAGCAGAGCCCTGGCTCTAATAAGAACAGCCTGCTTCCTCTTTTCTATGTCGCATGGCTGGCCAGAGGGCACAGAATTCGTGTTGCTTAAGGAGCCCTTCAGTAAGCGTTCTGTGGGATTTGTAGATAACGCCATTGTGAAGAGGGGAAGTCAGGTCAATGAAATAGTGGGCAGGGCTGTTTCCAGTCTAGAAAGCAATGGCCTGGGTGCAGATGAAGGCTAAGGAGGTAGCCCTTGGTTCTTAACAGCCACGGGCAGCCTTGAACCTCCCGATCCAGTTCTCCAGCCTCCCACTCTGATGTGCTGATCAGTGTACCAGTCACAGCTCCGTAAAAGGGACACTTTGCTGCTTCTTAAGAATATTTACTATGCTCTACAGACAGGGGACAAAGAGAAAATACAGGAGCTACTTCAGCGGGAAATTCCATGATCTTGGTGTTCATTTTATGGGCAAGCTCTTGTTTTTGTAGAAAAGAGTCAATAGAACTGATTTCTCTGATCCTGCTACTCTAAGATTTGAGCTTTGTTGACATCAATCCATGTAAACATCTCAATTCGGCTTCATCCCTGAGAGCTTGGAGAGGAGAGAGGAATGTAGAAAGAATATGGGCTGCTGTGCCTGTCTCTCGGCTGGCCATGAGGTTGCTTTTGTGATTTCTAATCAGTCTTCAGTGGGACTTAGTGTTCTTGTCTCCAGAGGTCTTGGTGTGAAGTATGTTCAGGGAGTCACAATCTCCGAAAATGAGTTACGTATGCACATACCCATAGCTTAGAAGAGTGGGCTCATCAGAGTAATAATATAAGTGAAAACATGGGCTATAGCCTTACCTGCAATGCAGACCCTGGAATGGAAAAGTCAACATAAGAAAACCCTAAAGAAATCTGACCACATTTCTCATGTGAGTTTTGTGGAATGAAATTCATTTTTTGTTGTTGTT
>JAAGEH010000125.1:19381788-19495161 GCA_011751065.1 Lasiurus cinereus
CACTGAGCCAAACCGGTTTCAGCCTGAAGTTCATTATTTTATCTTCATGCTACTTAAGTCTCCGAGGTCATAGAAGCATTGGTATTTTGAATTTCTAGAAGAACCATGGGACCATTGCTTGAAAAAATCAAAGCCTTTTATTTTTAACCCTTATAGTGACTCTTACAAAGAGAGCTTAGCTCTTGGCTTTCCAGTCTGGTAGTTCTTCTCAAAAGCGAGAAAGATCTTGACCAACAAGGGTTTAAACAGATTTTCCACTTTCCTGCTCTACTGAAATCTGAAGGAATCCCTGTCTTCCTGTTGAGACACGCAGAAGTCTCATGGGAAAGGGAGAGATGTTCCTCAACCCAACCTCAAGAGTGTGGCTGCAGATCCTGCTTCCACTTCTCAGTGTTTGTGAGTCTTCCACCAGGTCTTCTCCCCCTTCGTTCTGACAATATTTGTGTTGCATGTTCTTATTCTCTGAATGCCTGAGCAATTTGAGACTCTCATGTGCAGGCAATTCCCCGGCCTCCTTCCTAAAGCGCTGTGCTTCCCTTTCAGCTTTTCCGAGGCACATGCTCTGGGGCAGGAGCAAGCCCTCCCTGTCAATCCAATTTGTGGGAAGGATTTCCCCAGGTGCGCCCTTTCCACGGTCCCCATGTTGCTCTGCGCCTGGTTGGCATCCATATTTGGAGAGCGTTTGTATTGCTTTTTCATCTCCGAAAAGATGCTCTAGTCACAAACCAGTCATCTGCCTGTTAAGCTGTATTTAGAACAAATCACTCTGAAGCCAAACAGTGATGAGGACAACAAAAGAGCTACACTTATTTCTCCCTCCGACTTTTAACAAAATGTTTGATGTTGTGGAGATTTCCAAACAATTAATGTGAAATTGGGGACTGTTGTTCCCATGATTTATTTACCATATCTAGAGAACTCAGCTGGAGGGCTGCCGTCAATGACGCTCCCAGTGAAATTTGAGCAGAGTTGGGAAATCAGTGAACTCTCTTAAGAGGCAGTACATTTTCAAAGGATAAATGTGAACAGGAATCACGGCGCTTAAAAACCACAAGGTATTCCCAGCCGGCGTGGCTCAGTGGTTGAGTGTCAACCTGTGAACCAGGTCACAGGTTCGATTCCTGTCAGGGCACATGCCCAGGTTATGGGACTCAGTCCCCAGGGTGGGGAGTGCAGGAGGCAGCCGATCAATGATTCTCTCTCATCATTGATGTCTCTTTCTCTCTCTCTCTTTCCCTTCCTCTCTGAAATCAGTAAAAATATATTAAAAAAAACAAAACACTGGTTATAGGAAAGGCTACCCCACACCACCCCTATGAATATGACTTCATATTCACAATTGGTCAGTCATTGAAAAACAGGGATCTCTTACAGATTGAGACACAGCATTTCATGTCATAAATCAGGGGCATGCACATACAGGAAACAGAAGAAAGAGAGAATGTTTAACAGCAAGCACATTTTATAAAAGGGAGACCCCCAGGCCTGGAACATCTCCAACTATCATAAACATTGCAAACCCAAGATGGAAGACTCAAAAAGAACCCAACGTGTTTCTCATGAGCAGTTTTTCAGACACTCAGTCCAGGCCACATGAGCCTGGCCAGGTTTCTGTTCCGTACATAGTGCAAAAAGAGGCCAGGAATAAAAAAGAGCTGCGGTACACACACAAAACAGTAAAAATGAAATAGAGAAGGTGTGAAGTTAGATGCTTGATTTATCTCTGGAAAACTAGCGCCAAGAATATTGTTAGGGGTCTGGCTCCTAGAGGCAAGATTTGTTTGCAAAAACTGTCTCTAAATATTTATGCTCAGCTAAATAATTGCTAAATAATTCCAGTTCTCAGCTGGAAAGCCAGGATCAGGACTAGCCTAAATTAGTGGATCTGTGAGATGGTCTACTGGTATTGTATCCAGCAGTACTGTTGCTCGTGATACTTTTAACTTTCAGCATATAATTAATATCCTTTTATAAAAGGCTTTTCATGGCCCCGCATAGGAAGGCTTCCTTTGGAAATATTTCCCTAAAATAAACAAAGCACTTATAGCAGCCCATTGAATAGCATTTGTTTCCGGATTATTAGAGACATACAGCGATTGGCTTTCACACTGTGGGCTAACATGGATTCTTTCCTTGGCTGGGCCTTGCCTGTGGGGTGGTGCATTGCCCGTGGGGGTAATGGTCGCACAGTTCTTCATCACCTTGGCCATCACCTTCCTGAGAATCAGCTTATGTTTCTAACATTCTGTTTATGGCCCTGACGGGTGCTGAGCAGACCTGAGAGTAAAAGCAGGACTCTGATCCTGGAGGGACTTGAGGAGAAAATACTTTGTGTGAACCAAAGGACACAAAAGAGGTGCCATCATTCTACTCAAGAAACACCAAACAATGCTTTTTTCTTTCCACAGCAGAACAGGGGATCATTGCTGGGGTTTTGTTGGTTTGTTTGTTTTTACAAAAACTTGAAATACTCCTTTAAAAAGGAGTTAGTTGAAATGGAAGCCTATTCTTACACTTCTCTTTAGATCTCTTCTGGACCATAAACATGTTTAAATATAACATAAAGCTATCTAGCGTTCCAAGTGCACTCTGCCATAGAAAGTTCTAGGATTAGTTCCTCCCCCGTTCCCCTGTTTGAGCTTGAGTTTCCTCATCTTGAATGGGAGGCTTGATGTGATATCTTAGGGGCCTCTCCATATTTATCTCTGAGTTAAAAAATTATGCTACAGAAACGAAGAGTCTAATAGAGAAGAAGGAAGTGATGCAAGAAACCTGTTCCGTGGGAAGCTGGGAGGGGTTGATATAAATGTTTTATTTTCATGGTGTATAGAAGAAACTTTGACCTTGGCCTTTGATGGAATTATTTCTCCTAGAGAAGCCGCATTATGGAGTTTTGATAAAGAGGTAGGCCCCGCTTGCAGACTGAAAGTTCCCAGGTTCGATTCCGGCTGGGGGCATGTACCTTGCTTGCGGGCACATCTCCACAGTGAGGTGTGCAGGAGGCAGCTGATCGATGTCTCTCTCTCATCGATGTTTCTGACTTTCTCTCTCTCTCTCTCCCTTCCTCTCTGTAAAAAATCAATAAAATATATATATTTTTTTTTAAAAAAAGAGGTAGGCCCCAGAAACCCCCTGCTGACTTCCTAAGGTATCTCACCTTCTCGCTGTCTGGGCAAGTTACTCAGCCTCGCTGTGCCTCAGTTTCCTTATCTGTGTCAATGGAGATGAAAGATAATGAGATCTGCTTCAAAGGCCATCTTCCGGTTAAACAAAGTAATATGTATGGAGCACAGTGCTTGGGCAGAGTAAACATTTCATTTGTGGTATCTGTTGTTATTGTTCTCAGACTACAGTGTCCTGAGCTATAAGAAAGCAACGTATGGCTGCTACTCAAAGACATTTTGAGGAAAGGGTAAAGAAAGGATCTTTTTAACTACAAATAAAAGGACATGGTTTTCTGTGTTGTTTTAGGTTTTGTAAGAGACTAAGAAATGGAGAGGGTTTTCTCTCCCTACCAGACAAGAGATGCAGAGATGGAGCTTGGCAATCTAAATCAGATCTATTTTGTCCACTAATGGAGAAATAACATCATATCCATTTCGAAAGCTCTGGATCTGTTTAAACCAATTAAAGTAAAGTTAGTGTATTTTAATATCTGAGCTCTTTCCTTGTCGAGAAAACTCCACAGGGTTTTCTTTTCAGAGCCCAGGGTGATGAAAAATAGACTCATTTGCTCTATTACATCTTAGAACTGTGGCTTCAAGAATTTTGTCCGTTTTTGTTTGTTTGTTTTCATCGTGAAGCCACAAGTATTCTTTATGTGGCTCAACTGCTGTCAGTTTTCATACCGCAATACACAAGGGCCTTTCTCTCCTTCCGGCTGCTATTGTTTCCAATCTGGGGATAAATGTGCACTTGATAAAGCTATTCTAATGATGCTACTACTAATACTTCAACAGAATACTTTATCTGCTAGTAATAGCTTTAAAGAGTGTTGAGTTTTTTGTCATCTCATGCATTTTAATAGAATATTAAGTCTGTAATTAACAAGAAATATACTGTAGATCCACCTCTCACTTCCTTCACATACATGTAATAAACACCAGTGGAATATTTGCTATTTCTTTAAAAAAAATTTGTTGTTGATTTCAAAGAGGAAAGGAGATGGAGAGAGAGAGAGAAGCCTTAATGATGAAAGAGAATCATTGATCAGCTGCCTCCTGCATGTTTCCCACTGGAAATCAAGCCTACAGCCTGGGCATGTGGCCCAACGGGGAATTGAACCATGACCTCCTGGTTCATAGGTTGACGCTCAACCGCTGAGCCACACCAGCTGGGCTGTTTTGTACTCTTTATTGTCTAATCAATATCTTGGTGAATGGAGAAGGCTGAAACAGAATTGTAGTAGAATTGTAGTGTAAACAAATGAGAAACATTAAAAGTATGCTAAATATTATAGCCAGTTGATTATGTAAATTTAAACAGTGCAGAGGAAAGAAATTGCTTATTAAATTAGTCTGTTTTTAGTTCACTCTGGCATTGTTTATTGTACATCACAGCCAGATATTTCATAAATAGACTCCTTTGGAACCTGGAGGTGTGGGAATGCCAGCTGATTAATGGAGTGGTGTATGGGCTTGGAGGCCCTGATGGAGATAACTTGTCTTATATTTCCACTGTGTGGCTCAGGCCTTCTGTGGGGTGCAGAAATGGGGAGAGAGAGAGAGACAGATTGATATATAGAGAGACAGGAGAGAGAGAGAGAGATTGAAAGAGAATGATAAGAGGCTCTTATGGACAGTGCATTCCAGTAGGAACACCTGTTACATCAATCTGGGAGTTAGTTGATTTTTAGCTATATCCTGTTGGTGGTTTTTAAAGAAGCCACAGCCTAAGGTTTTCTACTAAAAATTAAATGAATACCTTTCACACTGTAATTTTTATTAGCGAGCTCTAGGAAAATCCAACAAGTCTGTGACTCAAGGGGTTAGGCATACCTAAAGAAATCCCAGAAGATAGAGTGAGCTGGGAAACATCTCAGAATGATGGATCGGAAGCTCAATGGCAACCTAGGAAGGAGAGACCTGACCCGGTGTGCTATGTCCTGCTTGAGAGCTGGTAATATGTAAAGAACAACCAAAGATCAATAAGTTGGCATTTCTGTTTCTTGACAGTCAAGAAGAGTAACTCCCATTAGGCTATTGGGAATATGTGCCTTCCAGATAAACCCTAACTTTGAAGACTTCTCAGTCCACTATAATTGATACTATCCAACCTGCACATTCTACGTCTGAATTCCCCAGAGTTCCTCATACTTCTGATTTGCCTTTGGCAATCACCCCCACTGCTTCTTTTCTACTTAGAGGCCATATCACCCAAGAGCCTGGTCCCGTTAGTTACCATGGCCTGCTTGCTTTCTGCCTATAGGAACAGAAACATGCCTGTTCTCTCAAAGCTCTAGCTTCGTGCTTGTAGCCCTTGTGGTACGTTGCTCCTATCTTCATGGCATTCTTCTTTTCATCTTCTCTCCCTTGGGTTGATTACTTCTCATCTGCTTATAGCATGCCTTGGTTTCCTTTACATGTTTTTCTCTTGGGCCTTCTTTTGGTACATCTCAGCTCTTACATGACTTGTATCTATTTTTCTTACCCACAGAGACTCTTGAGAAGTAGCTCAGAGTCGGAAGCTTTGCTTTCTCGCAGCTTGCTTCTATCCGAATCCCATACACTCTGACTTTGGTGCCGGCCACTGCACAGAAAGCATCATGTTGAAGGTCACCAGGGACATTTTCGTGAGCAAATCCAGGGTCTTCTTCAGCTTGACTCTCCTTTGTCATTCTGCATCATGTGAATCTACATCCCACTCCCTAGTTTGGACCTTCTCTCCTTCCTTAACGTTCATGGTCCTATGTCCCTCTTGCTCCTCAGTCTCTGATTAAATGGTGTAATCTCTGATTGCCGCTTTTATGTTTCTTTGCTTGTCTTTTTAAAGGTACTTCCTATATGCCCTGGCTGGTTTGGCTCAGTGGATAGAGAGTCAGCCTGTGGACTGAAGGGTCCCAGGTTCGATTCCAGTCAAGGGCATGTACCTTGGTTGTGGGCACATCCCCAGGAGTGGGTATGCAGGAGGCAGCTGATTGATGTTTCTCTCTCATCGATGTTTCTTTCTATCCCTCTCCCTTCCTCTCTGTAAAAAAATAAAATAAAATATATGTTTTTTAAAAAAAGTACTTCATATGTATATATGCTTGGTATATATTATCCAGAACTTTAATGGGCTAAGTATATGATAATTGCCATTCTATAGATGAAGAGGCAGAGGCTGAAAGAATTTAAGGTGCTCAAAGTCACATGCCTCATTACAGATCGAGTGGGGCTTTGATACCAAAGCTCTGTTCTCTAAGGCTGATAATTTCAGAGGACTCCCAGATGTTTTCTTTTCAGAGCCTAAGGTAAAAAAAAAAAAGGGAGGGGAAGGGAGAGAGAGAAAGAAAGAGACAGAAAGAGAGGGAAAGAGACTCATTTGCTCTATTTTTATCTTATAACTGTGGCTTTGTAAATTTTTTTTTTAATTTGTGAAGTTGTGAAGCTATAACGTTATTGGAAGTTTTCACTTTCCAAGCTAGCACATAATCTACACAGTTATCTGCACCCAGACCCAGATTTTCGGTTTTTCCTCCTAGTACAGTAGAACAACAACTCCCTCCTTATACTCTGCATCCCTCTAATGTTGCTTTCTTAAGGTCTTCCCTTCTTTCTCCTACATCCATTGTTTTATCCTTGCTATTGCATCAGCTCCATAAGCATTCAACCCTCCTCCATCCTTTCCTATTCTAAAAGAGGTTTTCTTTTGTGACCCTGTCCCATTGCAGCTTCTAAAATGATTCTGCAATCAAATGTCTATTTCTTCTTTTCAAATATTTTTAAAAATTGATTCTTGAGGAAAAAAAACAAACATCTATGTGAGATCAAGCCCACAATCTGGGCATGTGCTCTGATCTGGAATCAAACCAACAACCCCCAGGTACACAGGATGATGCCAACCAACCCAGCCACACTGATCAGGGCCTATCTCTGTCTCTAAACATCTAATTTAGACTTCCCCCTTTTCTGTTCTGGAGTATGTCTCCACTACTCAACTGAAACTGCCTTCCAATGATCTGCTGTCAGTGACCCCTTCCTGCCTTCATCCTTCTCTGCTGCTCCGCAGTTTTCCAACCTCACCCCGCATCCTCCACTCCATCTCAATTCCCTGTGCTGGCTCTTCTCCCTCTACCCCGCTATTAAATGTCGCAATGTCCCAGGGCTTGCTCTTTTATTTCCTCTCTACCTCCAATTCATCACCGATGATTTCTTCCAAACTTGTGGATTTAAATACCATCTATTTGAAGATAATTTCAAATTCATACATCTGACCTTAGTTTTCCTGCAGGCTCCAGATTTATCTATCCAACTATCTGCTGTTTAACATTCTGATTCAGATGTTAACTGGCATTTTAAGCATAACACAGCCAAAGAAATCATGTTAATGTACCTCAAGCTTGCCCTTCAGTAATCTTCCCAGTCTTAGTAGATGGCACTATCAATTCCTCTCAGCTCCTCAGTGTAGAAATTCAGGAGTCATCTTTGATTTTCCCCTTTTCCTCACTCCTGAGATCTAATCAGTGAGCATTCCAGTTACTTCTCCTTCCAATTATATTTCAGTTTCATTCTAGTGACCAATTGCAGAGCCACATTTCTGGTTCCAGGTACCTTAATACCTTACCTTTGGACGAGGATCTCACCTTCTGTTCTCGCTCCCATCTAATTTCTTCCTCTCACAGAAATCTCTATTTTAAAATACTAATCTGGACATGTCGTTTCTTTTTAATCCTTCTACTGATTTCCCCTGGAAGTTAGCACAAAACCTGACTCTCTCTCATGGCCTCCATCCCTATTCCATCTTGAGCCCTTACTTCCTATCTCTAGCCAGTCACCTCTCTCCTTTCCCTTATGCACATCTGGTTCTTTTGTGCCTCAGAGCCTTTACACATGCTGATCCCTCTGCTCTGACCACTTTTTTATGAGTTGAATTCTTTGTTTTAGTTAAAATGCATGCTTTTCACAAATGTCTGTCCTGATGGATCATCTTTTAAAAAGTGATCATCCCAGTTTCCAGTGGTCACTATTACATTCTCCTATTTATATTTCCTTCAGGGTTTTTATCACAGTCTAAAACTGTGTTCTTTATTAGTTATTCATTGCTTTTCTGTCTCCACCCTCTAGTATAGCACTATCCGAGAGCATTTTCTGTAATGAGGAAATGTTCTGTGCTGTCCCATATAGTCACTACTAACCATGTGTGGTCATTGGTCACTTGAGATTGAGGAACTGAATTTTTAAGTGTAATTAATTTAAATTTAGGTGTACATAGCTGCATGTGGCTAGTGGCTACCATAATTAACAGAATAACTCTCCAATGTATATTCCACAAAGGCAGGGATCTTTGTTTAATTTGTTCATTGCTGTTATTCTGAATGCTTACAAAAGTACTTGAAGCACAGACAGTGCTCAGTAATATTTGTTTAATGATAAATGAATGAATGAATGAATGAATGAATGAATGAATTAGTGAGTGATTTCTGGTTAGGATGAAAATCTGGGAGAAAAAGTAATCATTCCTAATTGTGGCATGCTTTATAAGTGATTCAACCCTCCTTCTAGAAATATGTTTAGAGTATATATGGCTTTCCTGAAATCTTTAATTAGGATTCTGAGAGAGGAAGCCACTATTGAAAATTAAATTTTTGACCATGTTGAAAACACACTTGATTCTTTTACTGTGTTTTGTTAACCAGTGATACAATTATGCTATCTATGGAGTTATCATTCGTAATTAATGAATTAATCAATTTACTTAATTCACATGCAGAAAGATATTCTGTTTTCTAGTGTTGTCTTCTAATTATGCAGTAAATCAAGGCTTTGAAGACTTTCAACAGCCATTCATTTTTTATGAATTAATCTTTCTTTGGCTTTCTTCTCTAGGGGTGAGCAAATAATGTAAACATAAGCCCAAGGATACATGAGTCTGAATGCTAAGAGCATGCAGAAAATGTAACTGAGTATAAAAAATATATGGAATTAATTTTCTAGAGGTGTATTAATGTTGTGGAGCACAAACAGGATCAGTCTGTGCCAAGATCAGGCAAGATCCTGTAGCGCAAGGACAAATACATATGAAGGTCTTGCTTTCTTAGGAAAAAAATGCTAAATAGAATACATAACTAGTAAAGTAGAATAAGAATACGCAGCCAATAAATATAATAAAAAAGCAAGTCCTTACCCAGGATACATGGCTGAAGTACAGCTTTGCCATTTTGTTATTAATACCAATATCAGAATAGCTACCACTCTTACTACTAGTACTACTATTACTACTGCTACTGCTATGCTACCATTTTGGGGGAGTCTACTATGTGCTAGGAATTATACTCTACCCTTCACATACATGGTTCAGTTCTATTTACTAATCAGATCAATTCTATATGTTAAGTATTCATTTCTCTACGCTATAGATGCTAAACCAAGCTCCATTTAGACTTAAAGTTTGTGGGTGGTGGAGTTGCTTTCCTGCCCAAAGAAATCTACCTCTGAAGCTTGTGCTCAGAGTTCAAAAGAAAAAAACTGATTCAGGTATTGGATC
This sequence comes from Lasiurus cinereus, assembly GCA_011751065.1. NCBI lineage: Eukaryota > Metazoa > Chordata > Mammalia > Chiroptera > Vespertilionidae > Lasiurus > Lasiurus cinereus. The sequence goes on from JAAGEH010000125.1 coordinate 19,391,473, forward strand.
TAGTGAGGGGCTATTGGTCTCTGGGGTGATGGCTGGAGTTGGACTTCTAGTCACCAGACTTGGAGTGTCGTGGCTTATTTCTTAAGTAAAGCAAGAAAGACTTAGTTCTGGATAGCTAGGTAACATAAATTAACAGGCAGTCTCTTTAGGCATGCATGGCCTAAGTGAAAGACCTGTGAGTAGTTTTTATCTTTGAAGGATTGTACTCAATATTCACATTCCAGGAGGAAGAAGACTAATGCCTCCTTCATCAATCATGTGCCCATCCTTTTGCCAGGAGACATCATGTCACCTTGATTAGCATGTTTGGTTAGGAAGGAGGCATTTCCTAAGGCAAAAATAAGGTGTTATTCCCAGAGGAAAAAGGAAAAGATGTGGGACTTTTGCATGCAGTGTCCACCTGGTGGCTGGTTCATTAAATATTACACGAATGGGCTTTTTAAGCAGTAATGATTTTACATATATTTGGGGTCTTTTCTGGTAGGTCAAATTTTTGGTTTTGGAAGAGCCTCGTTTCTGTTCTTATTTTGGCTGCTGTGAGTGCAAACTTATATGTACTTTCTTAATACATCACAATATCTTTTAAGGACAGCAAAATGAAGAAGGACACAAGTTAGTTTTAATATCCAAGAATGTAATAGTATAAATCTCCCTTTAAACTTAAACCATATGGGTTTATTGAGCAGTTGAAAATGCCTGAAAGGCATTAATAGCCTTGACTAAATAGAAACAGACATCAATCTAAGCATACAAAGAGCCAGAAAGCCAATTGGATGATAGAGATGTACAATAAGTAGAATAAAAAAGACAGTCAAATGTAAAATGCAGCACATCAAAGGTAAAACCTTTACCTCTTATTAATTATGACAGTAATTTCTCTCATAACATTTCACATAGCAACTGTAACCAAGAACACCTACATTTTAAACTAAAGGTGCCTCCTATGCTAAAGGAGGCAGGAGATAAGCACATCTCTAGGAGCTAAGGAAAATGGTTGCACAACATCCAGACCACCATTTGCCCTTGTTGATGGTGGAAAAACAACATCTTTTGAATTACACAATGGTATATAATTCTAAATAGAGTTTGAACAAAAAGGAGAGGGCAATGTAAGGTCCTAAGATTCTTTAGTTATATATTCTACATTTTATATTTCAACAAATGCCATTAAAAATAGTAACTTCTTTTCATAAGTACCATTTAACCAAAGTAAAAAACAATCATAAATATCCTTCCTTTAGAAATAAGAGAACAAAAACAGTCACAAAAGGCCAAGAATTCTTTGATAAGCAGGATTTTATTTATGATAAAACCTCTCATGGCTTTTCTCATGTCTATTCAATCAAATTTCTGCTTCCCAGGCTTTCCTTGTGTCTCTTCACATGAGTTTACAGAATCTTTGTGCCTGCTTTCCAAGTCTTTAGCATCATATCTAGACTTGTGGTCTTCATATTCTCTGGATATGGCCTTCTTCTTCATCCTTTTGAAGTAAATATGGGGTCAGTCATATGAGAGCTCCTAGTGGTTGATCTAATTTTCCATTTGAGTACAGTGGTACCTCGAGATACGAGTGCCCTAACATGAGATTTTTGAGATACAAGCCATCGAGCGAGCTATTTTTGCTTTGAAATACGAGCAACATTTGAGATGGGAGTAATCGCGCGGATCGACCGGCTGCACATGACCCACCAGTTTACCTCGACTCAAGTGTCTCATAGTTTCCCACGCCTCAAGATTACGGAATGAATTAAACTCGTATCTCGAGGTACCGCTGTATATAGGTCATACCCAGTTTTATATAACCACTAGAGGCCCAGTGCATGAAATTCGTGCACGGGTAGAGTCCCTAGAGGCTGCTGGCTGCTGGCCAGGGCCTCCCTTCTTTCTGTTCCACTCCGCTCCCTGGTGGTCATATGTCATAGCAAGCAATCTAATTCCTGGTTGGTCAAACTCCTGAGGGACTCTTTGCATATTAAACCCCCCACTTTTTAGGGTGTGTAGGGGTTAAATACCTCCTAAACATTGTATGTACATCATTTCAAGTTCCTTACACCAATTATATCTGGTATACTGGCAATGGACATCTATTGTTTTAATTTGAATTTGGTTTATTTTAATTCTTTCTATGAACCTCCCCCTCCTCACCCCCACCTCTCCATTCTCAAGGAGTTCACCAATACTTGCTTCCCCAGGCTCCCTTGCAGCTAGGGTGAATATGGATTATAAATTCAACCTAACTAATCCATTCATGCAAGACTGCATCAGAATTGAGGTCACAGGGTCTACATGGGTGAGGAGGGGTATTCATTGTTCTGGCCCGGTGAGAGCAGAAATGGGTGCGGGTGGAGAATCAGAAGAGTCCCTTTCAACTTGGGCTCAGAAGGTAGTGTAGTGGCAGCTTCCTTGTTCATCCATTTCTTCTTCATCGCTTAGGGCATTATTTATTGTTCCTGAAACTTCAGAAGGGAGCCTGTTACTTCATAGAATCATCCTACTGATTCTATGAGCTGCTTACTATTCTTAAAATCAGTTTCTACTTAAAATAGCCCAAATAGGGTCTGCTATTTGCAACTAAGAAACCTGAGCAATAGAGCACTATTAGTATGATCTTCTTTATAAGCATGCAATCGACTGAGGCTCATGGAAGTGAAGTAATTTGTCTTAAACCACACAAAGAAGAAATAAGTGTTGGAGCTGGAATTGAAATGAGTGGCTCTTTAATACTTCATGTCTTTAGATGTCTCCCCAGAATCGGCAGCATTCTGAATTGTTAAGTCATCTATTCCTCAGGACATATCTGTGCCTGATCCTTCTTAATGACAAGTTTTCAAAATCTGGGAGGATGATATGTTATAAATGGTGATAGGAGTAAATACATTATAAAACAGAAAGTTTCTTCATGATCTCAAGAGCCACACTGCCAAAGCCTGAGAAGGGGGAGTTCAGAGAGGGCCAAAAGAAGAAGAATACATAGGCAAAACAACATTTTATAGGTTAAACTCCTTTTCATAGAAACTTCCATTTGAGGCATATTTATTGTGGTCATGTCTTTTGCAAATCAGAGAATGCTATAGTAGATGACCTCAAAACTCCTCAAGCTACTACTGCGTCTTCAACAAAGAGAGGCTGGTCTATGTCTTATGGTATACAGTTCAAATAAATTAAATTTTTCCTAAGTATGTTTTGTTTAATTGTCTCTCATTTTTAAACAATATTATCCCACCTTCCCCATCCCCACTCTGCCACTGTAGCTTATATTGACTACTGGAACACAGAGCCCCATTTTTCTGTATGATAAGGGACTCTCTTTTGGCTTGCATCATTAGTAAAGACTTCTGAACCCCTTCTTGCTTAGCTTCTCCCTATATTGTTTGTAGTTCTATAACTCTCTAGAAGCTTTTGTTCAATGTCATTGAACTTTGAATTTAGTTTATTTTCAAGGTTCAGGAAAATGAGTTTCGAGATGTCCATGTCCTATGAATAGACAAAAGTTCTTGGTTTCTGAGAAAGCTATTTTTTGTTTGTGTTCTCGGTGAATTGCTTTGTGTTGTGAACCCCCTATTGCCCTCTCTTGCTGCTTTATTAATTAGATGCTTAAATGGGCCTTTTAAAAATGAAAGTTCCCATTATTATATTTAAAGCATGCTTTCATTATTACTATGTATGAATTATCCATCATTCTTAAACTTCAATTACTTTTTTCCAATGGAGATTAAATATAAATTTCTGAAAAGAATATGGTCCAAGTTGATGGAGATGGGTTTTCTTTTCATCAAAGCCTCTCTAAAGAGTAGAGGTTCAGAAATTTAAACAAAAAGTTTCCAAACTGGTGACTAATAGGTTATTCTAATTTTCAGAATCTACTCATGAGAAAAGGACTCACTTCAGATCTTTCAATAGAGGGAAGTTTATATAGATGGCCCCTGGCTCATGCTGATTTGACTTACAATGATGTAAAAGTGATACACACAATAAATTATATAAAATAATAAACACTTTATTATAAAACAGGCTTTGTCTTAGATATTATTGCCTACCTGTAGGCTGGTGTAAATGTTCCTAGCACATTTAAGGTAGGTTAGGTGAATAAGCTATGATATTCGTTGGGTTATTAAATGCATTTTCAACTTAGGATATTTTCCTAAAATATAATTCAATGAATGTTCAACTTAGCATAGATTCCATTTAGGACCCCATTATAAGTCGAGAAGCATCCGATTTTGGAAACAATTAGAAAGATACTGTAAGAACAGAGAGGAAAAGAGGAGATGGGGAGGTAGCCCAGATATTAACAGCAACAGAAAGTTGGTGCCATCTCTGGGGCTGAAAGGACAAAAGGAAGAGGTGGTGTAACCAGAGCCCATATACCAGGGCTTCCCTCGGAGAGCGGGGCCAGAGAGAACCGGCAGCCACTGCTGGAGACAGAGCTCAAAGCAGAGAAACAGGGAGGGATACACTGCATTTCCCCCTTCTCCTGCCAGAGCCGACCCTGAGGGAGTCTAACCAAAGGCCTTTGGCCAGGAACCTGGGAAATACGGGGTTCAGTCCTTTGTGACCCATAGCAGCGTAGGTAAGCGGGAGAAACCCACTGAAGAGCAGCCTCAGGAAATGTTTGGATTCACAGCAGGATGATGCCTGAAATGCTTCCTCGTATTCTTCTGCCTGTACATTATTTAATGGGGCTTTCTGGAGGCAACTGCTTATAAGTGCTCATTGTATGAACAGCTATTCTGATAATGCACACAAAACATTCTCTTATGTCATCAGATTATAGTTATTTTTTAAATATTAGTTTATTTGCCTTTCCTTATGATGAGCTTTTTATTTTTCTGTCTTCTATATATAGAACCAAGATAGTATCAGTGCTAATGAAGTCTTATAATAACAATTATTATTAGCATGCTCTTATTCCATAAACTGGCAAGTTTCCGGTATGCCTTCAACTCCATTCCCATTATTATAATCATGTAATGTCTAGCAATAGCATCACATTAAAATTTCAAAGAATTTGTCTCTGTTCCCTGATAAAAGAAAATCTTTACTTGTTTACAGATTTCAATTCCTATTTTTAGTTATAAAATGGGGCAGATATAAGGAGCTTCTGGAGGATGGTGCTGGAGGTAGCCAAAAGAAAGTTTGGTAAAGGATATTTCATGAAAGTGCCGAGTGATGGTCAGTGACCACAGTGTGTCAAGGGCAAAGTGGTGACAATGGTAGAGACCTACTGGGAAGGGGCAGCAGGTGGCAGGGAGCTGGAAGTGGGGACCAAGGGAGAGGGCCTTAGGTTATCACACAAATATTTAACATGCACCTGTCTGTCACATGCCACACACTGTCCCAGATGCTGGCAATAGAAGGAGAAAAAAAGGTGAAAACACACTCTTTCTGCAGCTCTCGTGTTTTTGTGGCAAAGAAAAATGAGTTTATAATCTCTGATCGAGTCAGGTAATGGTGTTTTCAGGAGGTGGCAATATTTGGTGAATGGGTAACTTGGAGGGAGTGGCCAGGAAATTCCTCTCGGAGATGGTTACTTTGGTGCTGAGACCTGAATGAGGACCCCAGGAGAAAGCATTCTGGGCAGGATACAGTCCCAGAAACCACAGCAAGCTTGGCATTTTTCAAGAGTCAAAAGGCAGTCACATGGCTGGAACACATGGAGGGAGGGAGAGATGAAATGGGCTGGCTGCTGCAGCAGCTGCATTTTATTAAACCCACAAATTAGGGTGGAACCATTATTCCGGGATGACTGTTAAACAAATAACACTGGGATTGTAAAGAAGGGACTCCATTCTGCATGGCTTGGTGTTAGGTACGTACAGGACACAAAGATGAGGGAAGCAGAGCTCCTGCCTAGCAGTATGCCCAGCTAGACAGGGAGACACCAGACTGAAAAATTACTCAGGATGAGAAACACAGGTTGAAGTGCAATGGCCGCATAGATTAAAAACATTCAGATAAGACAGCAAACCATTCAAGAAAATACAATTTTCATTTTAAAAACCTAAGATAGATTGGAATACTTTAAATGTGGAATAAACGATTCAACTTTGGCCAAATGTTACAAGGGACCATTCCCTGTCTTCTGGTATCAGCCAAACCAGAATTGGAATCATAGAGTTTTGAAGCTAGAAGGGACATTAATTATCATTGAGTTCAGAACTTTTCATTTCTAAAGAGGAAATAAGAGAGGCTCTGTGTCAGTAAACTGACACCTGCCCATGAATCTTTCTAAAAACATAATGTTGCTGTCTTTTGTTTTTTATTTTGTTTTTATATATGATGATAATATGGTTGAGGTGTCAGCTTCAAACAACACTCCACACTTCTGGAATACAATTTAAAAGTATGGTTCAGCTGATTTCATTCATTCACTCATTCAACAGATATTGATTGAAAATATGCCTGTCATTTGCTGTTGAACATCTTCTATATGCTGAGCACCCACATGCTATTCAACATTTTAAAGCTAATCATTGCACTCCTGACAGTGAATCAAAAAACAGTTAAAAGTCTACAGTTGTTAGTTCCCCCTAGCAGAATGCAGTGGAAAGTAAGAAGTCATTATAAGTAGAACCATAATTTTTCCCAAGCGTGACAGCAATTCTGGGCTTCCTCTCTATACATAGTTTGGTCCACTCTAAATGGGCCCCACTGCACTTCTTTGAATCACAATTACTAAGTAACCGTCCGCAAACAGCTGATGTTGGAATTGCATGATGTAGATGAGCAAACTTCATCCTAGGGCATTTAAAGATATGTCTGTGAGATGACTAATAGCCTATATGGAGAGTGAAATGCTCAGCTGCTCAGAATTCTTAGCAGGTCTCTGAGTTCTGTCTAAAAATATTGGCAGCAACATCTGCCCTCATTGTCAACACATGCTGAGAAGGCTTTAATATTCACCCAGAACAGGTAGGCTCTTGGCTCTCAGGGGATTGAATAAAGATCCTCTACCTAGCAATTTATGTAGACTGCATTTAAACATCCTTAGAGATACTGAAAACTGCTAGAAATTTAAATTCTAGTTTCAAGAAGATTGGTAGTTATTAAAGAAATAATTCACTGTGAGTCAAGAGTTAGGTTCTAAGGTCCCCTGTGCTGTGTTCAAGTCTGTAGCTTTGAATGTCTTCCTATCCATCCCCTATGTGCTCTTTGCTTTGCTCTCGGGTCACATATGGACTATATATGAATGCTCTTCTGATCCTTGAACATACATAGTTTCTATCCCCAATCACTTTGCCTATATTATTTCCTCTATCTGGAATCTCATTCCTTTGGTTCTGCACCTAAGGAAAAAAGAAACACCACACAAAACAAAACAAAACAAAAACCTCTTGTTCATTTTTTTAAAATATATTTTATTCATCTTTTACAGAGAGGAAGGGAGAGGGACAGAGAGTTAGAAACATCGATGAGAGAAAGACATGGATCAGCTGCCTCCTGCACGCCCCCTACAGGAGATGTGCCTGCAACCAAGATATATGCCCTTGACGGGAATCGAACCTGGGACTTTTCAATCCGCAGGCCGATGCTCTATCCACTGAGCCAAACCAGTTACGGCTTGTTCATTTTTTTAAGGCCTACCTCAAAATTTATTTCCAGCTTTCATCAGGAAAAATGATCACATTTTTCCTAGTATTTTATAACTTTATATCAGACATGTCTTACTATGTGCCGTATACTTTATATGATTTAACTAATTTAATTCTCACAATGATTTCTCTCATTTATAAAGGAGGGAATGCATGCTAGGTCAAGTTGGTAGCAATTAGTCCAGCTGATATTCAAACCTCTGAACATTTGATCCCAGCTCTATGGTTTACCTACTTAACCTTTTAGCTATCTGGCTCCTACCAGCCAAGCTTCTCAGAACTAGTTTTATAGATCTCTACCTAGCCTATGGAATGTAAACTCTTTGAAAGGCCAAGATCAAGTGGAGTGAGGGTTTGAGGAAAAAGAACAGCCCATTCTACAAACTTGAGTTATATTCTACCATGTTGGTGGCACGATTGTGATCTGTTATAATACAGTAGTATTAATTAAGAGGTTTGGAACTAGAAAGCACTATTTGTTATGAACACACAGATTTCAGTGCTTCTGTTCCTTAGTTTTTCTGTAATCCATAGAAGGCACATAGAAGAATGAGTCTCATTTTTCTAGAATTACTCACTTATTCAATTAATACTTAGTGAACATCTACTGTGTTCAAGGCACTATGTATAGAAGGTTCATAAAGATATAAAGTAAAATCTATGCCTTCAAAAATACACATAAGTAAGATGAGACATGTACACACTATAACTATACTGTAACTTTGTGTTACTATTCAATTTTAGGGGGAATACTATTACATTTCATTAATCCAGATTCATACTTTTAAGCTATCATCAGTTTTTTGCAATATATTTTCATTCTCATGCCTAAGAGGACGTAATTTTAAAGTATAGGGAAGGGAAAGGTACAAAGCATAGAAAGGATGCTAGCATCTCTGAAGAAAAAGCAGACATAAGATACCATAATAGTCCTGAAGAATACCTCAAAAACTCCTTTTCACTTTTGTTATAAGTGGCAAGTTTTAAGTCAGAATAGAATAGTCAGGTAGTACACCATATAAAACATTGCCCAAAACAATAAAAAATATATCCTATTTCCTCCTGTCACATACATCTATAACTACAGCTTACAAAGAGTTGAGGTCATCCATGTCTCACCAGTCTGGGAGATATTTTTTTCATTCCTATAGCTCTTACTCTCATTCCTTTAGGCAAATTAGCAGAGCTCCATCAAAATGCATTCTTAATTCATAAGCAGATAATACTTGGAGCTGGCACGTCTCATAGCTGTGTACAGGGCTGGCATCCATCCCTTATCAACACACCAGCAACTGCTCCCTGGCCAAATCCCCTGTTAAGTCCTTCTCCACACTGTTTATGTCTCCTGCAGGGCCTCCAGAATATATTTTGTGTGCCTCCTCTTTGTCAGTCCAGAACTGGAAGCCCAACAATACCAGTTAGGGCAAATGTGAGTTTGTTCATGGGTTATTTTCCCCCTCTGATCCCATATACTAAACTCATCTCTTACAAGGCTTGTTCTAGCCTTACCATCTAGAACCACTTGCTGAATTAGGTGTCACTTGTCACTTCTGCACCAATGGTCAAAGAATAGTAGCTGAAAATGACACCTTGGTTTTCTTAAAAAAGGAATTTGAGGAAGGTCTATTTATGTTTCATCTCTTGGTTGTAATGATATTACACATTTGAAACTGAATTCGTATTAAATTTATCCACAGACCATAAGGCCTTTGGGAGCAGAAACTGTGTGTATTCCTTACACCTCATGCAAAGCTCCCAGAATGGGTGCTCAGTGCATCTGTGATGAATCCGACTGAATAAATAATCATTCATTTTGTTTATACTGTACACAGTTGGGAATCTAATAATGGTACCAAAATTCCCTGGGGAACATTCTTGGATCTTTAAAGAATCTAGGTAGCACCACAGGCAGGATTGGCCTTGGTTGGAAAGTTTAGCCTTGAGTTTCCAAATTCCTGGGAAAGCCCTCAATCGGCCTATTGTGCCTTCTCTCTCTCTCCCCATGCCATGAATTCCATCCACTACAAACACTGACCTATCACGTTGGCACTTGGATAAAAAGACAAGCAAAGTATATATGTGGGTGTTGTTCCTTTTTTAAAGCAGAAAATGCTGCCACCTCTTTTACTCTTTTTATAGCAGAGCATTTGACCTTTGCATAGACGCCCTTCCATAGTCATCTGATTGAAATGCATACTTGCAAGCTAACCTGCACTGCCAAGCATATGGTAAGTGCAGCGATTGTGTAGAGCGCAGAAAGGGTGAGGTCCCGCCACTCCTCTCTGTGTTCACTGTGTCAGCCAGAGCAGTATGCTTTCCCCTGTGGCTCCCTTCGGCTCGGTTGTCATTTTTCAGCAGGGAGAGCTCCATCCTCAGATAGCACAGCCTTTCCAAGGGAAGAGAAAGGACCTGCCACTTTAAATTTTCAGCAGGCAACTGGCATTTTATTATTTACGTATTTCATGTCATTATGTTGGATAATATAACAAATGATGCAATCAGATCCACGGGAAATTTAAAGTGGCGTACACCTGTTCTCACCTGGGAGAGGAGCTATAGCTCATCCACAACCTCCCCAGCTGAAAACCAGCAGCAGCACACAAAGCCTTTGCATAGGACGTGCTCCCAGGCTGACAAATAGGCTGAGGTGGAGAACATGAAATAAATTCCGTTAACCTTCTCTGATGGGCTTCAGACTTGGGTTTTTCTAAAAGAAAATGGCTTCCCCTCTTATTAAGAAAATGTTTTGGGAAAGGTAGCAAAATTGGTTCAGTAAACTGCCATTGAGGCAGACATGTGAAAATCACATAGAATCACAACTGCGTTTCTGAGCTCCTGGCTGAATTTGCTGCTAGTCCCAGAGATGGACCCACTTATCAGTAATGTTTTATTTGGAAATTGTATGCCGAGGGAACATAATTGTGTTTTTTGCAGCGAATAAGCCAGGACAATATATTTTTTAAAAGAAATTAATTCTGAGTCATGCAAAGAGCCAAGCTCATTCCTCGTCCTCTTTTTTAACATTCTTGCAAAATTTGACTATTATTTCTCCTCAAATGACTTAAATATAGCTGGTCTGCTTGTTGTGAGTCCTATTGAGAGAATATCAGGATAGGATACAGGCATGTTGGACACCCAAGCTCATTGAAGAAGGGTTAGCATATTCAGGCAACATCTTACTTTTTTTTTGGAAATGCTTTTGTCCCACATCCTTATGAAGTCTCATATCTAGCTAAGTTTATCTAGTAGGGCTGCCAGATAAAACATAGAACAGTTAAAGTTGAATTTTAGATAAGTAAACTTTTAGTATAGGTATTTCCCAAATATTGCATTTTAGAGATCTAAAATATAATCCATGTCCCCCAAACATATCCGATCTAGTGAGTCAAGGAATACAGACACATAATATAATGAAATGTTAATTATACTAAAAAGCATACTAAATATTATTCATTCAAAATATTTCATAATAAAACTAGAGGCTGGGTGCACGAAATTCGTGCACAGGAGACCGGGGGTTGGGGGAAGTTTAGTGTGTGTCCCTCAGTTCAGCCTGCATCTTCTGCAATCTAGGACCCCTCGAGGAATGTGCAAACAGGCAATCGAACATCACTATCACAATCTAGGACTGCTGGCTCCTAACTGCTCACCTGCCTGCCTGCCTGCCTGCCTGATTGCTCCTAACCACTTCTGCCTGCCAACCTGATCACCCTTTAACCACTCCCCTGCCAGCCTGGTTGATGCCTAACTGCTGCCCTGCCAGCCCGATTTCTCCTAACTGCCCTCCCCTGCTGGCCTGGTCACCCCCAACTGCCCTCCCCTGCAGGCCTGGTTCCCCCAACTGCCCTTCCCTGCAAGCCTGGTCCCCCCCCCACAACTGTCCTCCCCTGCAGGCCTGGTTCCCTCAACTTCCCTTCCCTGCAGGCCTGTCCCCCCCCCAACTGCCCTCCCTTCCAGGCCTGGTCCCCCCAATTGCCCTTCCCTGCAGGCCTGGGTTCCCCCCAACTATCCTCCCAGCAGGCCTGATCGCCTCCAACTGCCCTCCCTTGCAAGCCAGGTCCCTCCTAACTGCCCTCCCCTGCAGACCTGTCTCTGCAACTGCCCTCCTCTACTGGCCTGGTCACCCCTAATTACTCTCCTCTGCTGGCCTAATCACCTACAACTGCCCTCCCCTGCAGGCTATCTTGTGGTGCCTATCTTGTGTCCACATGGGGGCAGCCATCTTTGACCACATGGGGGTGGCCATCTTGTGTGTTGGAGTGATGGTCAATTTGCATATTACTCTTTTATTAGATAGGATGTGCACAATATAGTTTCACTATCTAGGAAGACCCAAACATTGCATAGGATATATTTATACTAAAAATTATTTGTTGTTCATTGGAAATTTAAAGTTAATTTGGCATTTGGGTTTTTTTTATTTGATTGGTTTGGTTTGGTTTTTGCTATCCTATGAAATGCTCAGCTGCTGAGAACTCTTAGCAGGAAATGTTTAATTGTTTCTCCTGGGACCAGGGACCTTTTTTGTAAGCCTAAGGCAGATAGTTTATGTGGCCCCTTTCACCTGGACCCACATTCACAGCCCAGTCACATTCATCATTATTGGACCATTTCCCAGTGAAGGATACCACAAGTAAGAAGGGCGGGGTGCGGGGGTGTGAGGAGACGTGTTGAATCCTCCCCACCTGTGCTTCCCCAGAAAGATGCCTCCTCCCAATGAGAGGTGGCCCAGGCTCCTCCATCCTATCAACCATCTACAAGAATAGAGGCAGACTGGTTGGGAAGGGAAGAAGATCCTGCTTCAGGGTCTTGAGCTCTAGAATCTTCCATCTTAGCCCTCATATACCTACCCTTATAAGCACCCTCTTCCACAGGGTGGCAACTCTTTTCCATGGAAGCACAGGTAGCCTATTTCTGGGCCTCTGTTAATTCTTATACAGCAATGGTGTATGAATTAAATGATGGGTTCACAAAAAGCTTATAGTACACATATTTTTTCTTCTTTATTTTCCACAATAATAATACTTGTATGTGGCATACCAGAACACAGAGGAAACAGATCAAATTCTCACTCTCCTATTGCTCAGTCAGACATTAAGCAGAAGACAGATCACATCTTTGAGCAGTTATTTAGCTCAGTATCAGAGATGCTTCTGCCACTCCATGTGGTTTTGTTTCCTCATGGCCATACCTATAAAAGGTTTTTGCACTTTCTACAATGCCCACTTCAGTGGGCATTAGTCAGTGTCCATAGCTGTGTTTTTCAGATTTGTATTTATCAGAATCATCAGGAGGGCTGGTTAAACACAGGTTGAATTTCTAACTCAATAGGTCTAGGTCTGGGGTCAAGCTTGAGCATTTGTATGTGTAACATGAGCCAAGAGATGCTGATGCTGCTGGTCCAGGGACTACACTTTGAGAACCACTGGGCTATCAATTAACTTTCTTATTGTGGCCAGATGTTGTCCTCTCATGGATGTGAGATACCAGTATCCTATTAAAATGGCCATCAGTTACCCTCAAATCAATTTTAGAAGACTCACATGTGTGTCTACATGCACACATGTTATAATATTTATATATTAACTAGAGGCCCAGGGCATCAGGCTTCCTCCTCTCTGGTTCCGGATGTGTCACCCAAGAACCGCAGCTGCCAAGTCACCACAGCTCAGCAGCTCCTGCCTTGAGTATCTGCCCCCTGATAGTCAGTGCATGTCATAGCTACTGGTCAGATGGTTGGTTGGATGGTCACTTAGGAATATATATATTATTTTACACACACACACATACACACACACATATATATATATTTTACCTTGAAGGACAATAAATCAATACCTAGCTAGTGTTATATTAAATATAGAACACTGTGATTCTCACATATATTTGCTCTGAGATGGAAAAATGTTTCTCTTTACCTGAGAATACATTTCTCTTCCCACCCCAAACCACTGTGCATATGATATTAATACTTAGCACCTTTGCAAGTAAATTAACTGGTAGTTATAAATGGCTAATTACAAAATTGTTTTTCTCATTTTAATAAAATACATATTGTAGTAGAAAATTTAACTATAAAACACAGTCAAAATAAAGCATGGAATTAATCCCATGTTCCACTGCTTAGAGAACCTTTGTGAATTTTGTATCATGTATCTTTTCCATCTTTTTTTTCTTGTCTTTTTTGTTTGTTTTATGAAATCGGAGCCACACTGTACATACTGTTTTGTAACTTTTTTTTTTTTTTACCAAATGATAATTTGTGGGCATTTTCATATGCCAATAAATAAACTTACACAGTCGCTGTTTAATGACTACAAGTGTTCTTTCATAAAGATAATTTATTTTGTTTATCCCCTATTGCTGGACATTTAAAGCATTTCCTTTTTTGTTCATGTAAACAATGCCAAGAAAAGTTTTCAGGTTACACTGCCATCCTGGCTGGTCAGCAAAATAGAACTCCATATAATTTTCCATGAAAATAGCTGTAAAGATTAGAGAACAATGAAAACATAGCAATTCTAAAAACTTTGATTTATGAACAGTTTAATGCCAGAATCTGGAAGGACTGACTGCTAAATATAGGATAAAAAGAACTGAGCAAGCAAGGAAAACTATTTAAGTCTCAGCTCATGAAATGCCTAACCACCACTGGGAAACAGGTCCTACCTGGGAAAAGAAAAAAGATTCTGTATGTTCTCCCACCGTCTGTTCCCTACTCAAAATTGAAATCTTCACCAAACAGAAAAACGGAAGCTTCTGGGAAATGTACGTCAAAGAGTATTGTATTCTGCCCTGGCTGTTGTTGCTTGTTAGAGCACCCGTCTACACACCAGAGGGTTGTGGGTTCCATTTCTTGTCAAGGACATGTATCTGGGTTGCAGGTTCAATCCCCAGCCCCCAGTAAAGCATATGTGGGAGGCAACCAACCAATGTGTCTAGAAGGTAGATGTTGCACTTGAATTCATCAGCTTCCCTTATAATTGTCATGATATGTAAGAAACTTTGCCATCATACAAGTGGACAAAACCAAGGGAAAGCACACATCTTGTTTGTTGGCATATGCCAAGGTTATAACAAAAATGAAAAGGAAGCCCCAGTAAGCTTAAGAGAAATTGATGCCAACATATTTACAGATGAGGAATGTAGCTATGACATGAGAAGGAACAGTCATTAAAATGAAGCTCATAAAAGCATTGTTGGTAAAGAAAATAAGGTAGGATTGCCCTTAAATTGTTTTCCTTTAAATTTTTAAATTGAAATTTCTCTGATTTAAAATGCAATATTCATATTTAAAAACACATATAAAATCAGGGTCAAGAAGAAACACTGGAGCCCTGGCCTGTTTGGCTTGGTATATAAAGCATCAGCCTGCGGACTGAAGGGTCCCAGGTTCAATTCCAGTCAAGGGCATGTACTTTGGTTGTAGGCACATATCCACAAGAGGGTGTTCAGGAGGCAGCTGATAGATGTTTCTAACTCTCTATCCCTCTTCCTTCCTCTCTGTAAGAAATCATATATATATATATATATATATATATATATATATATATATATATAATTGATTTTTTTATATATATAAAGGAAGAAACACTGGAGAGGGGACACACATCTATCAAGTTTTATTATATCAAAATTATCATTTAGCAACAGTAAAAACAATAATAATATATAATAGCACGCACAATTTAATGAGCACCTGTTAATATACTCAGCACTTCACATAATTATATGCTCTGATTAACCTATCACCCGATAGCAAGTATGACAAACTCCAGTGTCAGATAAGGAAACTAAGGCTCAGAAAAGTTAGATAAGTTTCTTCAAGTCTTATGCTGTCAAGTGATTGCATCAGGATTTGTACATCAGTCTATCTGACTCTTAGACAAGCGATTTTAAGGCGCTGAGCATCTGTATTGAGTACACTGAGTGACCTTACTGGGAATAAAATGAAGTAGCTTTGTTGTCATTATTTGAAATGGCACATGATTGATTCCTCTTACCCAAGAAGCTTCTAGAAGAAGGTATACAGCATTATAATTCATCTGTATATAAAGTGTTTCATAGACTTTTGTGAGTTAGAATGAATAACATTTATAATGCTCTTTATAGTTTGCTAAATACAAACCTTAAACATTCTTCCCTGAATGCTTTATCCAACATTTTACCACCTGGTGGAACCACCAACTCCTGAGTGAATAGTCCCAGTTTTCACACATGTACGAATACGGTAAAATGTGTGAGCAGTAGTCTGGTTGCTCATCCCCCGCCCCACCTGCACACACTTATCTTCCAGAAATACATTTGAATCAAAAAGATGGTTCTTTTTTTCCTCTTTATTTATTTGGTAAGCTGTTTTAGCAGAAAGGTTTCCCTTCAAACACAGTGTTAGGGTGTAGCTAACATAAGTAAATAGACATTTCAAACTTTCAGTGACTGCGGCTTCAAGACGTAGCCACTGGTCTGTAGGAGCAGCGAACTATTCTATATATACACTTGTAGACATCTCTTGTACCAGCTTCCTTGGGACATTTGGCCAAACCATTTCACTACTCTGGGGCTTCGTCCCCTGGACTAGAAAAGAACACCACTGATCTCATCATCATGCCTCATATTTATAACCTGTGCCGTCTGCTAAGACTAAATGGACTTGTGTGCCCATGTGGATGTGCTGAAACAAACTTACTGGCTCCTTCTGCTTCGTGAACTTTAGACAAAAAGATAAGCTTTAGATTGTGCCTTTAAAATAATAACTTGTTGAAAATGAAAAAAAAAGTTGCTATGAGTTTCATTTCTATTTCCAATGATTTCAGTAAATTTCTTTGAAGTTTTAGATATTTAATGGGTTGTCCTTTGGAAGAGCCCTAATCTCTCTGGTTGAATGAATGAATGAATGAATGAATGAATACAGGTAGGAAGGAAGAAAGGCTATTGTCTCAATGAACCAAGCAGAGTTTTTTTCCTCTATGCAGGAATAGTTTTTCATTGATCTAAATAATATTTGCTAAAATAGAAATAAGACACCAAACACTAAAACTACATAAAGCAAGAGCTGAAACATCATACTTTGGCCATACTGTCCCAGAAGAGAAGAAATTGCTTCCCTTTCTCATTTTCTCTCATCCTGGTGGTGACCCCAAATCCAGTACTAAGAGGAAGTACTGCATTTCTTTTGTCTTTTCCATTAGAATGGTTCAAACAGCTTAGTCATCACTGGCAATAAATTGTTTTGTCTCCAAACCACTTCTCTTTCCTTGCATTCTTGAGACATAAAGAACCTTGCTCTCTGCCAATAGTGCCACTGTAGGGAGTCCGTCCACCATTTTTTTTTGTACTAAGTTTGATCTTATTTCAAAAATACATGCATAGATCGAATTTATGCCTTCAACCAGCTGACTGCATATATTTTTATTACACTTGGCTCCAACTAGTTCCAGCATGCTGTTAGACCCTTTTTTGTGTTCTAGAATGTTGACTGGAAGATACAGAGTTCCTTATTTTTCCAAGATTAGTGGAACCATTTGCAGTTTAAGGGACATTTTGTTTGGGAACAAAAAGGAGGGAGAAAGAGAAAAGGGATAAGGAGGAGGAGGAACAGAGAAAGAAACAGAAGGGGATGGGGGAAGGGAGAGCGAAAATTCTAAACCAGATGGTTTGTAAAAGGTAGTAAAGAAAAGAGATCGTCTTTTTCTTTACTGAACAGTAATGAGATATAATGTACATATTATTCCCCATTAAGTGAAACAATTTCAGTGACTTTTGACAAATTTATTTTATCAGTGTATTTACCGATTAATCAATACTTGGTTCTGTCCAAATGTCTATGCTTAGGAAATGGCTCTGGTTCCAGTAGTCATAATGTTTATTTATACCTTGGATTACAGGATTCATACATAAAAATGCTATTAGTCCAATAATTATGGTGTGGCTGTATTGCCAATAATCTTTTGTGTGTCAGTAGCTTAGCTGATAATGGCACATGGGCTTAGATATGGACACATGGACATTTTGGTATGGGATCAAATATCAAGGAACTTTTGGTGTGGACCACATGTCTTTATGGATATTTTGGATAGGACCAAACATCCTGCGAGGCTACCACCACAGTTGATAGAACAGTTTCGTCACCCCAAAAATTCTTGATAACCCTTATAACTCAATTCCTCCCAAACCATTGCCTCGATAACCACTAATATGCTTTCTGTCACTATAGATTGATTTTGCCTGTTGCAGGATTACATATAAATAGAATCATATGGTATACACTCTTTTGGATCTGGCTTCTTTTCATTCAGTATGTTTTTGCAATTCATCCACACTGTAGTACATTTCAGTGACTCATTTCCTTTTTATTGCTGAGTAGTATTCCATAGTATAGATGGGCCACAATTTGTCCATTCACCAGCTGGAGGCCATTTAGTTTGCTTAAAGCTTAGGACTGTTATGAGTAGAGCTGCTATGAACATTTGCATACATGTCTTTGTGTGGACATATGTTTTCCTTTCTCTTGAGTGAGCATCTAGGAGTGAGATGACCTTGTCATTGAATACCAACCTAAAAAAAAAATACAGAGACACAGCAAATGCTCTCTAAATCAATGTTTCTTCTGTTTTATGATATCCACTGAGCTTTCTCAGCTCCCCCGAAAGGTGCCCACTTTCATTGAACATCAGTAGAACTGTTTGAAGACAGGAGAAAGGAAGCAAAGCAGGCATTTATTTGATCAATGTCTTCTGCTTAGATTGTGCCTCCACACTGTTCCAACACCCTGTTGAGTTGTGGAGTGAGCAATAGCACAGTATGGAAGATAGAACAATATGCCTTTAATCTGAAAATTAAAGGGTTGGGCCTTTAATCTGAAAATTGGTAGCCTCTAATACGGCATTTTCAAAGGTAGAAAAAAAATCTTTCTCCAATGTTACTTTCCCTGTTAACAGAAGCCCACTTCAGAGGCTCTGGCTTCCCA
The DNA here is from genome assembly GCA_011751065.1 of Lasiurus cinereus. NCBI lineage: Eukaryota > Metazoa > Chordata > Mammalia > Chiroptera > Vespertilionidae > Lasiurus > Lasiurus cinereus. The sequence goes on from JAAGEH010000125.1 coordinate 19,410,031, forward strand.
ATCCAAGCTCTTAAATAGTATGAGTGAATCCCCTGACATTTCGTGGATAAGAGTCTCTCTCAGAGTTTTAGAAATCTCTGTTTTTAAAAGCACCAAGGACATTCCTCTTTGGACCACATAAGAAAACCTTAATCAGTATGTGGTTTATCTCAGGTAAGCAGTTATCTGGAAAATGTTCTGCTAGCCTATTCCACCCCATTCACATTTTGAGCAGTCCTGGGATTTTCTGCTGTATTTGAAAACTCTTTGTCAAAAAAGTTATGTTAAGAATAACTACTAGTGATGGAGATTGGAGAAACCCAAAGACAGCTTGGCACCAGTGAGAGGTTGGAATTAGTGGATAAACAGCCTTTCCATCCCTTAGGGGGCAATTCCGTCTTTCATTCTACATGGTTCCTCTGAGTCTCTAGTGGGATTCAGCCCCAGTTGCTCTCTTTGGAATCTATGATTAACACCCATTTCATCGGCTTTTTCCCTTCCCTGTCTCACATTATCATGTTCCTTCACTATTGTTCCAACTGCTTCTTTATGTATTTCTTTTTATTCAGCTGGCAGGACTTAGGTCTCAGTTAGTCAGCCATCATCATAGTCTCTAAGACTCAGTGGCCTTCAGTATACATATTATTCTTATTGTCATGAGTCTGCAGATCATGTAGAATCAGCGGATTCAGGGTGGGCTCAGCTGGGCTCTGCTTTTATCTGGGCACTTGTCACAGCTTGTTTCTCACTGTGAGCTGGACTCCGGTCAGCTCCATGTGTGTTTATGGTGGCCTTTCCCCTGAAGGGCAAGTCGCTACTCATGCCACTTAAAGGCTCTGCTTGCCTCAAGGCAGCTAACATTCGGCAAAAGCAAGTTACCTGGCCACACCCAGAATCAAAAGGTGGGGAGATGTTTTTGGCCAAGGCAAGGATGGGATGTAAATCTAAGCACATGAGAATCAGGTATTGTAGCCAATTACTCAACCTGTCACAAAGCCCTGACTGGTTGAGAGGAAGAATGGTCTTATTTAGTGGTGCTCAAAGTTGATCTGGAAACCTGGGAGCCCCTGAGACCTTTGAAGAGGTCTGCAAGGTTGAAACAATGTTCATAATAAGAATAATAGTTTTGATTTATTTACTCACTAGAGGCCTGGTGCGCATAAGTCCTGCATTCAGGGTGTGTGTGTGTGGAGGGGGGAGGGCGTGTCTCTCAGCCCAGCTTGTGCCCTCTCGGGATGTCCACCTGATGCTTAGTGCAGGTTCTCTATGTAAGAAGGAATCATTTGGGTCCCTGTGGCCTTGGTTTACTTCAACAGGACTCTCTAGGCAGAATCATTTCCTGAAGGGCCATCAAGCCAAGTGCCAATTTAATCCCAACTCCTCAAAAGAAAAGCATGCAGTTGTCAGTGACGTGTCCTCTCAGGATGGAAATGAGACAGATCTAGCTTTCTTCTGGGCCAGGAAGCATTGATTTTAGTAGAGAACAAATGTTCTCTCAGTCTAATCAATCTCGCAGAGCAGATGGGTACGGCAATTAGTGCAAAAACAATTTTGCCAAGAATATTAACACTTCTTGAGTTTATCAAGAAGGGGTGAAGTTTCTAGCCAATAATTTTCTAAATTTTTAGACTAGTTACTGGTGAGCAACAGGTTGTAGGATCTCTAATCTAATGCTCTTGAGTAGGCCAATGAACTCATTAGGTTCTTCATGCACATCAAGTGACACATGGAATTGGGAATTCAAAAGTTTCTAATATATGCTCCAACTCTCCTGAAAAAATGTTGAAATGATTATTTTGTTTTGATACAAGTTAACCTAGAAAATTGCTTTCGTTTTCTACCTTTGCAAACCTAGGCACAGTTTAATTTTCTAGAGCAGAGGTTGGCAAACATTTTTTATGCAGGTGCCAGAGAGTGAATATTTCAGACTTTGTGGCCAGATGGCCTCTTATACAACCATTCTAATTCTATTGTTGTACCACAAAAGCAGCCAGAGAGAATAAGTAAATGAATGGGTATGGTTGTATTCCAGTAAAACTTTATTTACATAACAGGTAGCAGACTGGATTTGGCCCATAGATCATAGTTTGCCCATCACTGATTTAAGACATTGATATTAGGGTACTTATTGGAATCACCAAATTTAAAAAATAGACAGTGTTTTCAAAATCATCAAAAGGTGTCAGTCAGCCATGTGATTTTGTTTTTTCTTTTCTTATAAAAAATATGCAGGTTATGCTGCTCCTTTGAGTAATCTCACTTACCAGCCAGTCTTCCTATTTCCTCCCAACATCTTCATTCTTCTCTTCCTGTGTCCCTATTCTTTCTCCTGACTCCCTTCTCTTCTTCCCTTAGTTTTTTTTTTTTTGTGTGTGTGTGTGTTTGTGTGTGTGTGTTTGGCACAATTATCTTCCTACTATCTTTCCATAGTATCTTTATTTTGGTCAAATGAGATTTTATGGCATAGCCTGACACCTAATCAAGAGTTGAGTGTTAAAGCTATGACCCTTGTGGCAAATAAGAATAAAACAATGATTGCCAAGGCAAAATCAATAGTTGTATTTGGAGAGATGAAAGATTTGTTGGGAGCCATATCCACTGAGGGCATATATATACAAACTCTGTCTAGTTTCATTATCAATAATAAAATAATAACATACCTCCCTTATAAGGTGGTTATTTGGATTAAATGAATTTATTATAAAGGGTTTAGAACAGTGCTATCACATAAGTTCAGGAAGGGGACAAGGGTATCTGCTTTCATCATTTCTATTTACATTGTACTAGACATTCTAGAAAATTAAACCAAGCAAAGTAGATATTTAGATTGGAAAGAAGAAATAAAACTATTTGTAGATGACATAATTGTCTATGTAGAAAATTTAATGATTCTAAAAAAAGCTACTAGAACTATTGTGAGTTTAGACTAGGTTGCAGGATAAAAGATCAATATATAAAACAATGAGTTATGTTTCTATATACTAAACTAAAATCAAAATTAAAAAAAATATGTACAATGAAATCAAAAGTCTAAAATAATTTGGGGATAAACCTGACCAGTGTGTTAGAACTATACACTGAAAACTATAAAAACAATGCTAAGAGAAATGAACAAGGAGTTAAATAAATGAAGAGAAAACTCATGTTCATGAAGACTCGATATTGTTAAAATGCCAATTCTTCCCCAAATGATCTATGCAGTTGAAGCAACTGAATCAAAATCCAGCAGATTTTCTAGGATGAAAATGATGAGCTGAGTCTAACATTCATAGGGAAATGAAAAACCCAGAAGCAACGAAACAACTTTGAAGAAGAGAATAATAAAATTTAAAGATGTAGATTATCTGCAGGCTTATTATGAAGTTACTAGAGGCCTTTGTGCACTCAGGATGGGGGTGGGAGTGCCTTAGCCTGGCCTGTGCCCTCTGGGGATGTCTGACTGACACAAAGGCTGGAGAGGCTCCCACCACTGCCGCTCTGCTCACCAGCCAGCCAGGAGCCTGTCTTCTGGCTGAGCAGCGCTCCCCCTGTGGAAGCCCACTGACCACCAGGGGGCAGCTCCTGCATTGAGCATCTGCCCCTGGTGGTCAGTGTGTGTCATAGTGACCTGTCATTCTGCTGTTTGGTCGATTTGCATATTAGCCTTTTATTATATAGGATAGTAATTAAGACTGTGTGAGGTTTTGGTGGAGAGAACAACAAACCAAAATAGAAAGTGACACACACATATATATGGTCAATTTATTTTTTATAAAGATGCAAAGACAATTCAATGGAGACAGAATAGTCTTTTAAACAAATGGTAGTAGAAGAAATGCCAAAAATAAAAAATAAAAATGTAAAAAGATTTTGATCTATACCTTGGTATTTTGTCACATATAAAAATCAACTCAAAATGGATTGTGGATTTAAATGTAAATCTTAAAACTATAACACTTATAAAAGATAGGAGAAAATTTTTGACCTTGGATTAGGCAAATATTACTTAGATACAGCAGTGAAAGCGAGACCTTTAAAAGAAAAAGAAAATGTTAAATTGGACTTCACCCAAATCAAGAACTTCTCTCTGTTCTTTAAAGGACACTGATAAGGGAATGAAAAGACAAGTTATAGACTGGCAGGAAATAACTTGCAAATGCCTCTACAAACTTTGAGGTTTCTAGTCCAGAAATATTAATTAAATTTAGTTCCTCACTTGAAAAATAAGTTTAGTGGACTCTACCAATTGGACTATCAATTAATTTAATGTAGTTTAAAATATAAGCATAACCTAATGCAGTTGACTTTTTATGTTATTTCTATTTCTTGAAGCACATGTTCCTATTTAGAGTTTTGTGTGTGCCCCCTCCCACCCCTCAGACTAAAAAGATTCTTGTCCTTTTAATTTAGCTTTTGTGGGCATGTTGGGAATATTCTGCCTTGCTACATATTTCAGGTCTATTGTAGAGCCAGCCCTTCATTTCTCTGCTTCTCACCTGTTTCTGTCTATTTATTTGTGTATAAGATGTCAAAGGAAAATGAAAAGTAACACCTCAAAATACCACCTTGAAAAAAAGAAAATGCCAACAAATTCTTTTCTGCACCTGAAGCTTTTAATTCTTTAATCCACCCTGGAATGTTGCTTAATTACATATTTTATTATGCATAACTGAAAATTATGTACTTTAGTTTAAACAATGATATGAAAGCATGCATTGTTTATAAATAAAGAGAGGCTGGTTTGTCTCTCTTTTTTATGGTACAAATATTTGTGGAATTCTCACAGGTTCTCCCTCTAAAAGTGGCTTTTTGAGGATTCTCAGAGGGCTCTGAAAAAAACTTCAAGTTTTAGTATTTTTTTATTTTTAGAAATAAGAAAATTTAGTACTTTGCAAAAAAAAAAGTAAGATAATAAGCAGGAGCCATCAAACAGTTTGGATATTTCCTTAACTTTAACAAAGTCTTTATTGATAAAAATGTTTTGAACTGGGAACCCTTGGGAGTTCATTTTTCTATTCTTTTTTCATGTACATTTGAAAATTACTATTACAAAGTGAGTATGTGTATATGTGTGTGTGTGTGTGTGTGTGTTTTAAATTTGGTGTATATGGATCTTATACCAGGATGGCAGAGTTTGGGGATAGACATTTTATGATTAAACATTTTATATACTTGATTTCAATTACTTTAGTGATAAACTTTTTACATTAGCAAGATATATGTTATTTCTGAAACATTTGAATTGTAATGCATTTTTTCTATATTTTCTAAATTTGAGAAACTTATTTTTTAAAGGAGATAGTAGAGATGGAATTTGTACATAGGAGAGTTGGGTTTAAATCCAATGTGGCCACTTAGCTGAACAAGTGTCTCTCTGCACACATCTATGAGTGTGCCCTCATAGTGGAATGGAGACACGTTTGTGGCACTGCCTAGTAAAAGGAAGTCTTCGCACATGTGGTGCTATAATCACTTTAAGCATATTTGACAAGGGAAGGTGTCCTCAGAAGGTAGGAAGCCTTTGTATGAGATGGTAAAACAAATATTTGGAAATTAAAATTGGAAACAAAGTATGGGTGGGCGTGGATAGCTAAAACCTGGCCCCACATGAAGATGCTGTGGGACAGGTTGTGCTCGGGACAAATGCCCATTTTGCCTCATATTGCCACAGACTCAGCGAATTAACGGGCACATTTGCTTATTTGAACCTTGTCAACATTTTCATCTAACAGGCACTGTCAGTGGCAAATCAGAGCAGCATCTGGAACATCATTTGTTTTTGGGGGGCCCAAGGGCATGGATTAGAGACTGTCACTGGACTGAAAGCTTGAGTCCTATAAAAAGAAAATATTCAGGAATTGTAAAAATGTTCAACTCGCAGTAAAGAAGTAATGCTTACCATTTAATCTAGTGCAAAATACATCACAGGAGTTTCTTTGTGTTCATTTTGCAAGGCAACAAATACACTGCTCTAAGGCATTCCCCCATTAGCCACCTTACTGTGCAGAACGGGGCCCAGGACATGTGCCTTTGATCCCAGAAGGGATATTAGCAGTTTAAAATAGTGGATGAAAGAAAATGACAATAGAGTCTGGCCTATTGGCACAGTTGTTGAGTGTCAGCCTTTGAACTAGGGGGTTGCATTTTGATTCCCTAGTGCAGTGGTCAGCAAACTCATTAGTCAACAGAGCCAAATATCAACAGCACAGTGATTCAAATTTCTTTTGAGAGCCCAATTTTTAAAACTTAAACTTCTTTCTATGCCACTTCTTTAAAATAGACTCATCCAGGCCATGGTTATTTTGTGGAAGAGCCACACTTAAGGGGCCAAAGAGCCGCATGTGGCTTGCGAGCCGCAGTTTGCCAACCACTGCCCTAGTGTGGGGCGTGCAGGAGGCAGCTAATCAATGATTCTCTCTCATCATGGATGTTTCTCTCTCTCCTTCTCCTTCTCTCTCTGAAATCAATGAAAATACATTTTTGAAAAAAGAAAATGACAATATGTCACCTTGATATAAGCAAGAAACCATACTGGGATTGTGGAATTATTTTGATAAAGTTGGAAGTGCATAATCCACCTAAGTAAGATAATGTAAGAAAGGCTTAAAAATGTTGCTCATCTTTTAAACAGTAATTCAAAACTATTTTTATTTAACATTTGGTATCAGAGACAGGGATAGTATTCTGGACATACACCTTCCAACACATTTTTTAAATAAGGGTACTGTATATTTTCATCAAAAACGTGTGTTAAGAGACTATAGCTTAGCCTTTGTCAAAAAAAACATGCAAGTAGTATTTACATTAAGAGGAATACCCGAGAAGAAACATCAAATTCATTATACACCCCCTTCAAAAGTAAAAAATATTTATTTGTAAGGTAGCTTCTGATATTTTAGATATGATTGATGTTTTCGGACCTCCATTTGTTTCCACCTACCATGCACATGTCTGGCTTCACACAGTAGTCCTTTCTCTATAGGTTGTTTAATAGGGTTTATACATTTTAATTGCTTTTTGAAAATATCACCAGGCAGTTCAGAACAGCTCATTTATTGATAATATAGTGACATTCAAGGGCCTTAAAATTGGCTGATGATAACAAGAGGGAATAGGGCAGACTTTTATAATGGAATGTATGGGATTGTCATTTTTACTCCATCTTGAAACATTTGAAAATGTTTTCTACTCAAGCTATATATTTTAGATAAACATAGATATGGATAGCACTACTTAGAAAAAGAGACACTTCTTTTAAGCTCAGAATCCATTGGGGCTAAATGTTAATCTATACACACTTTATACATAATATGTACAGACTTTGTAACCAAGTGCCACACAACTAGGGCACGCATACATACTAGTTACCTTGGTTGGTCAAAGGTTACTTGTCAACTCTGCATATTTTGTGCCAGGGAGATACTATCAACATTATTTTTTGCATAATGTGCAAGTATTATATGGCCACAGAGTGTAATACAAATTAGTGGCAAAGTGCTGAGGGGGGGAATCCATGACAGATTCAGATGCGCAAGGTTGACTATTACCCGTAAACTACCTGACTCTGCTAAGGTCTTCACAGCACGAAGCGCCATGTCATGCCCCGCTTTTAAAGTCTCTGATAAACTTGGACACAATGAAGCTTGTTCAAGGAATTTTACCATAGCCGCCAGCGGTGAGACTGGTATGAGCGATATATGGCATTGGGGAGCAATGTGGAAGACCACCCATACAAATCTTTTCCAAGACATGCCATCTTTCCTGAAAACAGTTTTACCCACTCCATCATGACCATGATTGTTTACTGACATGTGCTATTATTTTTTTGGGCGGGGAGGAGGGTGTGTGGAGAGGAGGGTATTAAAATGTCCTATTAGTGGAATTAGGGCTGCCAAAGTTAAAGGGCCTAAGTAAGAATTTCGTTAGTATCGTTGATTTCTTACACACACTCATCAATTCCTTGAGAAAATTATTGCATAAGTTAGGTTATGGGGAATGGGAAAATCATATTTGCCACCCAATTTCTCCTTTCCCCTCCAAAATTAAATGTCATACCTCTGACACCTGTTAAGTGTTGGGCTGGTAAAAATAAAATGTCTCTGTTCTAAATTTTCTTTAACATCTGAAAAAAGAAAGAGGAAGATAAAGAGTTTTCTTAAAAACCTCAGAGCATACTAGTTTCTATTTGGTTTACTTATTTTTAATACATGAAATCTTATGTCTATTCTAATTCAAATTCCTTTTGCTCAAATTCTTTCCTAAACTCCAGGGAGCAAGAATGTTTCAAGGTTTCCTCACTTAATAAAATAACTGAAAACTTTTCAATCAATTTTAGGTCTGCAGCAAAACAGCTGCCTTCACAGGTCAGCTGTGCTTTAAAAGTAAATAGTACTTTTGAAAACTGAATTCGGAGTTTTCCATGATCCCATTTCAGTTTCCTAAGTAAAAAGCTCAACACTAACGCAACCCCGTTGACTCCCAATGAGCTTATCAGGGGCCTAGGGCACTGGCAGGAAAAGAATGGGCCATTTCAGAACCAAGTTTTAAGGAATTCGGATACTCCTATTAACATTGAGGAAACCTTAAAAAAAGGAAGCAAGATATAAAGTGAATAGAACAAGAAAATAAAACCGGCAACACTGGCCTCTGACCTCTCCCTGACCATCAGCACACCCTAATTTTGTCTCTTGGAAATTGTCTTTAAAATTCCAGGTGTGTTATTCATATTTTCTTCATGAACCGAGTTAACTTATATCCCATTTATAACTTTAAAAAATGCATTGCTTATTAAGGAATATTTATACAGAAGGTCCCTTTTTTCCTTATTGTGTTATTAATGGCCTTTAAAAATATGCGTACATTAGCTTTAAAAAAAGTGTTGCCATAAGTGAAGTACTGTGGAATAAGAGCAGATGAATCCACTTTCTAAGCATATAACTGCTAGAGGCTGGATTTATGTTTTTGCCAGCGAGTGCTTAGACCGTCCTGCTATCTGTTTATTAAGCAAAATGTTAACCCCAGACAGGTTATGATCTTCATAGTTAAACTTTAAAAAGGAGCATGTGTTTGTGATTTAAAGTTACAGGGTTTCGAGGGACTTTTCTTTTCAATTGCTCTTTGAAGATTCAGTAAAATATCATCAAGAAGGTATGAACATGTACCTACCCAAGAGGACCACCTTTCACTCTGGGAAGTTACTCCACATAAGCAGACAGACCCTACCATGTCATACCATACAAACAATTTTAATTGTGTAATTACAGTCAATAACCATTCCTAACCAGAATATTTCTGCATAAAGAAAATGGTGATACACGTATAAAAACAGCCAGCTGTAACAAAATAGCTGGTGTTTTCATAGCCATAAACTCATAAAAAAGAAATACACCTTTATACAGAAATTTTATACAGATGTAGCTTTAAAATTGATTGTAAACCAAAGGAAGACACATTGCAAACATCAATTATTTTCACATTAATTGCATAATTTTTCTAAGGTGATCTATTAGTTTTATTTACCTAAGCTTATTTGCATGATAGTAAAAATTGCATACAACAATAAGAGTGAAGCTTATAGTATGAATTGCTTGGATAACATAGAGCACTTTTTATAGGCAACTGTGTAAAGCACATTTTCTCTATTTAAAACTTTTAAGACACTTTGTTTTACTGCCCATCAAAATACATTTATAAATAGAAAAGAATCAGTATGGTAACAAGAGAAGCAATATTACATTTAACGGAAACTTCCAAAAAATTAATTACAACATGATGCTGCAGGATCTACAAATAAATAATGAGGACTAAATTGTGTTTCACATTTTCTTTTCATTAAAAAAAAAATTATGTAACAATGAGAATGAAAAAAAAATTACAGTGACCTTTTATTTCCAAAATAAAAACAAGTTTGAATTACGGCAGTGCCATATAATACAAGGCATTTGTTGGCATATGTCATCTTTAAACTGCATTCCACAGTCTATAGTTCCTTTGTAACATACAATAGAGTAGCAAACTCCTTTTTTTTTTTTTCTTTTAAAATAAGGGGCGAGTTTCCAAAGATCAGTGTGGAGTGTTACAGAAATAATGAAAAGAAGGAAATCATAATCACAGAAGTTATAATGCTTGTTGGAGGCTCCAGAATCATCATATTTTTTTTTAAAAAAAATCACTGGTATCATGCTGACGGGGTAACACACACTTTGGTGCGTCCCGAGAACACAAATCAGAACTTTTTAATACCAAACAATCCTCAATGCTTCACCTGGGGCTGCCGAGCAGTTTGTCAATCAGAGTAAAACATTTAGTGCAGTCTGCCTTATCCCTTCTCCGCTTTCCTGTTTGTGCAAGTTTCTGAAGATTCATTGGCCAAACCATGAACTTTGAACAAAGGTGTCTGCGCGCATACAGGTGGGTTTTCATGGTGTTAGGCAATACCAGTGGCGATGCTGAATGAAAATAATACTCTGTGTCCTCAGTCTTTCAAGTCGGCGTCCAGGTCTGTGTTCCCTTCCACCGCCAGCTCGTCTTCTAGCTTCACCGAGAAGAGGGTGCTGGCGTTTTTGTCTTGCGCACTCTCTTCCAGATCCTTCAGCAGCTCCTCCTCTTTGTATTCGGCCACGTCCACCTCGAGGCCGCAGTTGTCCTTCAGCTTGCCGTGATGCTTGAGATAGTACCGCTGGTTCTGAAAGAACTTGATGATGGTGAACTTGGGCAGGTCCAGCTGGGCGGACAGAGTCTGGATGGCCTCCTCGTCCGGGTACAGGCCCACGTCTTGGATGAAACTCTGGAGGATCCCCAGGGCCTCCACGGAGATCTTGGTGCGCGGCCGGCTCTTCTGGCGGGTGTCGTCCTCGGCCTCGGCCGGGGAGGCCACGGTGGGCTGCCGCGGGGGGAGCCGGGGGCCGGCCGGCTGCTGCGCCGGGGGCTGCGGGGGCTGCTGCGGCGGCTGCTGGGGCTGCGGCGGCGGCTGCTGCGGGAGAAGGAGAAGGGAAAGCGGACGGTCAGACTGCGCTGTCCCAGTGCGTGAGCGCCTGGTTGGGGGAGGATCCCGTGTCTGGCTGCTTGGATGGGGACAAAGGCTCAGGCCCAAAGGCAGGCCAGCGAAATGACCCACAGCATTCGGAAAAATATCAAAATGATAGTCCCTAGGAAGGATGGACTCGGGTGGTTTCGGGGGGCCTCCTCCTCAGAGGTCAGCGGAGCCTCCCTAACCTTGATTTTCAGTCCGGCTCACAGGAGTGAAAACTCAGCACTCGGAAAATGTGAGCCAGAAACTTTACCGGAAGTTTGCACATCAAGCGAAGCGAATTATGGTGTAAATAAGGAAGAAAGATTTAAAGGGAAGATCTAGAAGGATTTCGAAGGCATTTTAGAAAGGTGAGGTACAGAGAGCGATGAAAGAAATGTGTTTTGCCCTATGCCATCGGGTAGGTAAAACATGGAGCAAGGTTCGAACGTTGTATTTAAATGGCAACCAAATGGCCACTCCTCCCCTCCTCTCTTCAGCTTTCTCTCTTAGAGGAGTCCAAGGATTTCTGAGATGTTCACGTTTGTGAAATTCCTACCAGACAGACTTTATACACAATGTCCTACCAAATGGCAGTAGGCTGCCCCTGCACGATTTTTTTCTTACCGATAAACCACCACTAGTGAACTGTTTTGTCTATCAGGAACTCAGATGTGATTAGGGCTGAAATTCAGTGTACACGGACACTTTTTCATGACCAGTGCCTGTATGTGTGCTGTGATTTCCATACACAATCATACAGAACAAATGTGCGATACAGGCATGTAACTGTACTGGCTATCCATAACTCCTGTAAGCAAAGCAAATCAACCCAAGAGAGCAGTGAAATATTAGAACATTCATACGGTGCCTACACAGGTCCTTTTATCCCCTAAGAAGCAACTTAAAAAAAAAAAATGATTTACATTTTCAAACAAGTCCTACTTTTATTACCTAATGTATATCTTCCTCTTTTGTTTTCGTTGAAGAGTTTTTCAGGCTTTCGGGATTATTTTAGTGCTTGATATCATCCTAAGGCAGTGGTCGGCAAACTGCGGCTCTTGAGCCCCTTGAGTATGGCTCTTCCACAAAATACCACGTGCAGGCGTGCACTGACAGTGCAATTGAAACTTTGTGGCCCATGCACAGAAGTCGGTTTTCGGCTCTCAAAAGACATTTCAATTATTGTACTATAGTTATTTGGCTCTGTTTGACTAATGAGTTTGCCGACCACCGTCCTAAGGGATTCTCTTTTTCAATTGAATACATACTCAGGGATATTTTTCCCCTAGTGGATGGATAACCCTGTTGTGTTTAGCTACATAGGTATTTCCCCCCAGTATTACTCAGAAATAATGCAGCTGATTCACCCGAGAGAGGAGAATTTTAGAACTCTGGAAGGCAATGGCATTTTTCCTTAAAGGGGAAAACTAAAAACAGTTCTCCTTAGATTTAACAAAAATAACTTCCTAAGCAACCGAGGCCCTAAGAGCACCTACGAACACCTGACCCCAGAGTTTTCCAATCTAAATTCCTGGGGGAGTCCCCTGAGTCAGGTGAATGGAGACGGGTCCCATGACATGACAGCTAAGATTCAAGGCTGAATCTCAGCCCACCGCCATGGTCAGTATGTCCTTTAAAAGTCTGAGTATCCTGACCAAGGGAGCAGGTGTGTAAGCCACCCCCTGCCTGTGTCCCCCTCTTTCTGGCAAAGGGACGTGTGCCCGCTCACCTGAGGAGCAGCACTGGGCCACGGTGCAGGGGTCAGCAGGCCTGGCAAGAAAACGCCTCTAGACTCTCCTTTCCCAAGGGTGGTGGGAGAGGGGCTCTACAGAAAGACAGACAGACATGACTCGCCCCTCACCTGTGTTCAGTGAGGGTGCAGGGAGACAGCTGCAAGGTGAAGGGAGGGCCAAGGAGTCAGGGAGCAAGATTCCATTTAGGTTCCCCTCCCCACCTCCTTTGGGACAGAAGCCCAGGCATAACACTGTGATTCTGCAAAATGCCTCTACAGAAAGCAGCAATAATTCCTTTCCTCCGGCGCAGTTTAGGTATTAGTTATTTTTAAAGGTGGTGTGTCTTAAATTCGGGTTTCAAAAAAAATTTTGCAGCATCTCATGCTCACAAGACAATTCTAACAAAGCCTCACTTGCCAAACAAGAAGTGTAAAAGGGGGTTCCTGCCACTTCGGGGCCAGGGAGTGAAGGGAGAGGAACACGAAACACATGCTGGGAAAAAGTGTTAATTTCCCTCTCACCCCCCTGGGCAAGACGGTGGTGTATCACTATCTCTTGCTGAAAAGCCCGTGTGTAGCCTGCCGGGAAGAAGAGAAACGCTAATTTCCCTGCTAAGTTTAAAGCTCTGTTTACTTAGTGCTATATTGAATTGGCCAAGGTAAACGAACCTGAATCTGCTCTGCCGGGACGTGGATGATGTGGGGCGGCCGGTCGCCATGGTGATGCACAGCGTTGCTCTCCTGTTCATATATGGCATCGCGTTCTGGCTGGGGAAGACTGAGGAACCTTCGGATCATGGAGAGGTTCTCCCACAGGGTCCTGTTTTCTGGAGAAGGATCTTCTTTCCAGCGTAACAGCTCACACAACCACCCCTTAGAGACAAGGAAATAATAATAGGTCAGCTCATGCAGGGGGGTGGGGTGGGGGGAACGCACTGACAGCTTCCATTAGGAGTTTAAAATGGAAAGACCCTGTGAAGTGAATGTTTTTCATAAGCTCAAAATACTCCGATCTGCTTTAAACAATTTTGTTAAACCTCTGAGAAGAGCTGTGGTTGTCAAAAAGACAGGCTCTGTTTCCAATAAACGTTCAGACTTGCATCCTAAAAGAGGGTAATACTTCTCAGACTCCAAGGGCAGGACACATTTACCCTTTGGGGCTTTGTGATATGCGAACCAGGAGAAAGCCAAGCTGGGTGCGCTTGAGTCTTGCCCAACTTTCTTGTCTCTTGAGTGGCCACGTGAGGTTCTGCGGGTATTGAAGGAGAGCTAGGACAGACTTTTAGAATGATTATTGAAAAAGGATTTCCTAAGTTTGGAATTTTTGCAGCAGAAAGAAAATTGGGTATGAATATCTGTGTGTGTGTATGAAGGAGAGAAGGGATGTGTGCAACTGTGTAAGAATTTTGTGCACTATAGCAAGCAAAATGACTAGACTGGGCATTAGAATTTTCAAGGAAGAACTTTCCAGAGAGAGAACTCGGGAGTCCCGCTTTCCTGCCCGCTGCGGTATACACTTGTGCTGTGTCAGGCAACCATCTGAACAGGTTTCCTGAGCAAAGAGTGAAATATCAGATTATGGAGAACTGAGTGGTCTAACACAGTACACTGTCCAACCTTTTCTAATCACCATCTCACACCTCCTTTATCTTGGCAGCCATGGTGGACAGTAAGGAATGGGGTGGAAAAGACCCCCTTCACCAGCCCAGGCTACCACCCCCAGTTGCTGTGCTGCCTGCGTAGAGCTTATAGCCACACTCTGTTCTGGAGAAAGGTCTTGAAGTCATCTCACCTAGACATGCCTGGACAGTTAATCCACTTCCTCCCTCGCCCCCTCGCCCAGGGTGACCACGCCTGGCAGACCCAGTGGTTCCAAGTCTCTGTACCTTCAATTTACTGCTGTTTTCCACAGAGGAACTGATTCTCTGGAGATGACCTTATCTGCCCTTGACCTGTGACCCCTTTCCCCCTATCCTCCTAGCTCCCTCCAAGTCCCTCACCAAATCACGTGCACCTGACTCCCCGTCTCAGGTTCTGCTTTAGGGAACGCGGCCTAAGACACAGTGGCTTCTTGAAAACTTCAACTAAATTAGTTGGATGTGAATGGATTAAGTATATTTTCTTTATTTGTATCTGATTTTTAGAACTAGCCAAGAGAAGGTATTTTTATCTTTTATTTTGCTGTTGTTGTTGTTGTTGTTGTTGTTTTTAACGTTTCCTCCCTTTCTTCTCAGCCTGAACGACTTGAGAGAAAATTCTCTTTCAATTGCAGTAGATAGTGGTAAGAGGCAAGGCACTATCTCCCCAAAATGGCCTACTTGAGAGATTTTAGAGTTAACTGAGAAATTAGCTTCCCAAGGCCCATCTTTTAACCAGCCAAGGGTGACAGATGCTAACCCCCTGGAGACCTACCAATTTTTCTTAGAGAGCTTTGATTCTCTATTCAATAGGTCTTTTAATTAAACAAATATGTACATGGGGACGGTCATGCAATCATGCACTCATTCAATACCAATGAACACATAATAATTCAAGGATAAAAGAGTAGGCAGTGCCCTAACCGGTTGGCTCAGTGGATAGAGCGTCAGCTTGAGGACTGAAGGGTCTCAGGTTGAATTCCAGTCAAGGGCATGTGCAGGAGGCAGCTGATTGATGTTTCTAACACTCTCTCCCTCTCTGTAAAAAGTCAATAAAATATATTTTTTTAAAAAGAGTAGGCAGTAAACTGAAGGTGTGCCTAAGAAAATATTAGCTAAATAAAAAATAAGAATGCTGATTACAGTGTCAATGAACATGCTTCTCTTCTAACCTTGGCAATCCTATGTTTATTTCCAGAATAATATCATATGTCATATTTTAGCTCTACTTATGTTTGTATTTTATTGACTGGAAAACTATATTTCAGTACTTGAAATATTTGAGACCCCAGATGATTATTTAGCACTTCCTAGCAAATATTTGTTATTTAGAGTAAGCCATGAAAATACTTTATATTTTCCTACCTCTAAGCTAATTCTTTACACTTTACCTCTAAGTTTAGATGTTGTGATGGTTTTAGATATATCTTCCCATAAGTCTGAATATTAACTACTAGAAGCCCAATGCATGAAATTCATGCACTGGTAGGATCCCTAGCAGCTGCTGGCTGGGGCCTCCCTCCCTTCCCCTGGCTGGCCGGCCCCCTGGTCAAACTACTGGAAGAACTCTGGTCAAGGGGACAATTTACATACTATGCTTTTATTATATAGGATTTACTTTCCTCCTCCTCTTGTCTCAATTCTTCAGCTATGGCAATTGACACTCCTCCCCACCACCACCCCCCTCCATCCTAAACACAGCAAATACTATATTTTATTTATCTTTCAAAAGATGTTAGAAGGTTCATAAAGATGCTGGGTTTTTTTGTTTGTTTTTTTACTTACTAGTAGCTAGTCTTACATTATTGCAGTAAGTCCTCAACATGTTGAAATTCTAAGAATTAAAAAAAAACCACTAATGCTTACAACTAAAAATTGCTAAAAGTTAAATTAAGAACAATTCATGTAAGAAAAGCTTCTTGGAGAAAGCCAAAAACTCCAATAATTTTCAAATCCTTTAGAAACTTTTTCCTGTCAAGATCAGTTAGCACTTGGATATATGTGAAAAAAACATGTGGATCACAGATGTTCTCTGGAAAAGAAAATCATTAGTTCTTTTAAAATGACTAATAATGATAGCTAATTCCTAAACAATCACATTCATGCTGGTTTCACAAATATTTCAGAAAAAGAGCCCCGACTCATTCAACAAACATTTGCTCATATTATCACTTGTGTGTCTCTATACTTATGAGATAGATCCTTATTTTTATTAATTGCCTATGACTAACATAACATTTCCAGTAGTTGGCTATTAACCTCTGCCCTTAAATAATACTTCTAATTCCTTATCTAAGAATAATTTGATGAATTATAAGTTTGAAGCATGTCTCTGCTAGCCTTTCAAGAAACACGGTCATTTAAAGAGACTGAAATCAGATGCTTCTTAGAAAAATATTTAACGGTGCAGCTGGGAACTGTTATTTCTACAAGGATATTCCAAAAAACAAAAAGGGGGTTCTTTCCTAATGTGCGTATCTCTTAAAAAGTAATGGAAAACATATTCTGACACGCTAGTTCTCTGTCAGCAGAGAAAATAATTTGGCTCATCCCCAATTCACACTGGCAAAATAAGATGAATTTTTTCTAATGCTATTTAAATGCCTTGGAATATTCTGACTACCTCAAATTCTATGGATTGAGATTCTATTAATGATGACAGTAATCTAATCTATATTTTGCAGAAAGTGACTAAAAAAGCCAAATGCTTTCTAACCTTTTTCTAGATCACTTTTCCGTAAGTGATATTGTTAGAGCATATAAATTGGGGAAGAAAACGAACATGTCAGAATATTTGTAATATTTAGCAAATAAAAAATAATGATTCCCCTAAGTATTATATAGGTTTTTAAATGATAAATTTATAGATTTTCTTGTTAGAGGACAGATGAGGAATAAAATGAAGCACTAGGTTGCAAAATGTGAACATAATTACATTTTTAAGAGAGGTCTCTGAGACTTGAAATATTATAAGACCATAGGCCGAGGTAGGAAACACTCTCAAAATTAAATTCAATGACAACTGTTCCAAAGAGTGGAAAAGGGAGAAGACAAAAAGCCTTCACATAATGACACCGATCCATTCTCAGGAAACCAAAATGGTACAAGGAACAATCTAAACTTTAAATGTAGTAAATTTGCCAAGCAACATTACACTGCATATAAAGAGGGCAAAATATAAACAGTAGCCACATGTAAATAAATTAGTAAAACTTTCAGGATGTTACTACTTTTCAAACTGACAAAGTTTAATTTGACACCTTCTGTTCTAAACCCTTTGTTTCTATTCAAAATCACGCCTTGAGCTGTTGCTATCAATCACAGAGCTCCCCCTATTACTTAAAAAAAACTGGCATGGACCCTGAATAAGATGAAAATGCCATGCAGATGAATTCTGAGATAATATGTTCAAACCTGTTATATACAACACAAATCCTGTAAAGTTATGTATTGTAAACCTACATTTATTGAGAACTAAAAGTCTTAAATCCATCTGCCACAAAGGAAATACTGTTATGTACTTTATAGTAACCAAGAACCATCTGCAAATGTCTAGCCCACCGTAAGCAAGGAACTGGTGCAAAGGATGTTAATGCTAAGATTGCACGAAATAACATTCTTTTGACTGGATTTGGTTAGGGGCCTATTACAGAAATCTAAAATCGAGGGGGTAAAAAAATAAAAGGAAGAGAGAAATGCAGAGTGACTGCCAAACCAGTACTGACAAAAAAGCAAAACAAACGCAATGACAACACAATGGCAATTTATTATGGTCCATGAAACACACGACTGTATGCTCATTTTAAAGGAAAAATTAGCAGTTGTAAACTCAATATTCTAATGATGTGCTTTACTGACAGAATCTTGTTGTACCACATTTAAATAAAAATCCTGGCACCTTCCTCTCTCAGCTGCTAATTTCCAACCAAACTCAACCCCTGATTTCTACTCTTGTCAGAACAGTTAATTGAAGTCAATTCACTTCTAACATGATAACGGATAAGGGGAGCACGGTGATTTTCATGTAGTAAGGAAAGGAACCTCATTTCACGAATGAATTTACTGTACCTATAGGGTCTCACATATTAGCAGAGAAACCTTTCAAGGCCTGGCCTGTGATAAAGCTGGGAGCATGCAACATAGTTAGTTTTCCTGGGGAAAATACACTTCCCATATTCTCTGAGGAAAAAAGTCATTTAATACAATACACAGATATGTATATATGATCATTCTATACATATGCATTTTGAACCCAAGAGCTTTAACAAGAGAAAGAAAATGACAAATAATTCTTGCTACAACTAAGAAGGAAAATACATTTTAAAAAACAGAATTGTAATTTGAGTTCTAAAAAGCAAAACATTTTATAGTCTGTATTTACCGACCCTCCCCGCTTCCCCGCCTCACACCCCCATCTTTTATGTGTTATTTGCAGAAGTATTTCGTTCCAATCTCTCAGGTTCATCACATAATGATATTAAAAGAAATCAATCTAAATAGGGAGGTATTTGATACAAACATTTTAGTGGAAAGCATGAATTACATTTTAGCAAGTAGTAGGAACAAGGATTAAGTACATAATCCATTAAACAGTACTTACTAGCACACAAAAAAATCAGCATTGTAGATGAACCTACACCAGGCATTCTGAATGAGTACATACTGAACAACTAACTATAATGCTAGCAAATTATCATTCAGCAAATAATGTTCCACTTTTAAAAGAACCTGTAAGTGTTACTTATGCTAATGAAGACAGTTTTTAATCTGCCTACAAACATGCTAAATAGAGGGCAAAATTTTTTTTTATTTACAAAGCTGTAGGCACTCAAGGGTAATTTCATATCAATGTTCTATAAGCTAGGGATGGGGAGGCTGTGGTCTGGGTTCTAATAGTCAGAGTTACTAATTCTTTCACCTTTAGAATAAAGGTTTAAAGACACCACAAAAGATGCCAAAGGGACCAATGATGTTTAAGCCACCCCTTTAACATTCCAGAAGAATTCCATTTCCATTCTTTTTACACTTTACACACACTCTGCCTCAAATATTGTATTAAAATATACTACTTCTTCAGGGGCCCCGCCATAGACACACCAAGGCTTAATGGAGGTACAACTCCACTTCCAGGCCCAAGGCCCAGAGGCTTCACACACCAACTTTAGCCCGTTTTGGAGAACAATCATAACACTTCGAACAGTGAGAAACAAAACGGTGGCAAAGCAATCCTGAAAGCATTTTAAATTATTTACTAGGTTAAAAGGGTGAAATGATACTTTAAATACATCAAATTTCATCATCTAGGCCATTTTTTGGTGGCAAAGTGGTATTGATCTTTCCAAATGCTTAAAATTAACTATTTTCCAGAAGGTCATTATTTGATTAAAGGCATTAAAGTTGAGGGCAAGAAGTGATGCACTTTTTCTTTTTCCCCATTCAAATCATCATGTAATTTAATAAAAACCATCCCATCATGTCCCGTAATAAAAACGCTTCTCTTAAGATATTGTTCTTTACCTAACATATTAACCTTTAAATGCTATGAAGTTCTTTAGAAGAAAACCTTTGCAAAAGCAGATCATTCTATAACATAATGAGAGGCCAACCCATTAACATTAATAAAGATACATGTCCTCCTCTATGGAATTAGCAGGAAATACATTAATCTTTCTCCCCAGTTTAATAACTCTACACTGTGTATTGCAAAGAGAATTTCAGCAGGTCTGCAAGCAACTTTTTCTGCTTTGTTAACACTGGTCTTATTACAGAAAACCTGGGAAATAAATTTGAACAGAGAAGTACCAGTAAATGCATTTCCCATTCTGAAAGTAGCACATTAACATCCCCATTATTCAAAGATGGGTTTTAAAAAGAAACGTATTTAAAGAGAGTGTATATATATATATATATATATATATATATATATATATATATACACACACACACACACACACACACACACACACACACACACAGATGTGATTCCTAGAGAAAGCAAATATATTTATAAAACAAATATATTTACTTTCAAACTATGGTTTCTAATACTTGCATTTGCTATAAAGATAGAAAATTATGTACTCTTAAATTTTACTATTTTAAACTTCTAAACTATTTCTGTTTTAAACTCTCTCCAGACTCCACAGTTTATGTAAGGGACTTTATATCTTAGCCAAAAATCTGTGGGTTTCCATATTGTGGTAATAGGAGGACATAAAACAGTTCTCCATACATTTCTCATTTGAGTACAGTTTTGCCATTTTGTCTTTAAAAGATTAAACAACGTATCTACCAGAGTTCCTGGAGGTTTGTTATTATTTAAAAAACCCACAAAAAACATGCTTATATAATCTGGGTGAAAGCTCTCTTTAAAATTTAGCAAATTTAGAAGGAATATTCAGAATCATTAGCAAATCATATTTGTTTTTCAATTTTGCTTAAAATTTAAGCCAAAATAAGAAAATCATTCATCTGCCATTTTTTTTTTCTTTTCTACCTTCTCACAACCACTGACTTTGGGGCACACATAAATATGGAGGCTTTTTTATTTTTCCTTTTGCTATAAACTGTTTGTGCCATAGCAAGATTATCAGATGACAATCTGGTCAGAGTAGGTAAAAATGGTTCTCGCTTAAAACATTTTTTAGGCGAGAATCTCATGTTTAAAGATTATTTTCACGAGGGAGAATCTGAGAAGTGAATGAAGATAAAAGTATGACATTCTCAACAACATTTTAACTAGCTAGCAAGAAAATAATCTCTGAGTCCGACTGAAATAGAGAATTTCCCCCCAAAGGCCTTAAGCTTTTAAAACATTCAACTTGGAAAATAAAAGTTTATTTTTAGTTTCGAGATGGTTTATTCAAAGCTTAGCCAAAACTGACTCTGGCTTACATGTTTAACTTGAATATAGTTTCTGCAAAAGTGTTTTTTCCCTTCTCAATCTGAGATGTATTTTTGACATTCCATAAATTTCAGCGATATGATTCCATTCTTATTTAACAGGTATACACTGGCCCTTAAAAATCTTAAGGTTTTCATTCTCTTTGTTCTACAAAGCTGGTGTCATTAGGAGCTTCAATACTCCCAAGGTTCATGCTCTACTTGCATCGGGTTTAGCCTCTACTTCTATCATAATCTAATCGTACGCTTCTTTCCACCCTGCTCACCACTGGCTTGTCTGTGCTGGGGCACCTCTCCCTTGAATGATGTTCTTAGGCACCACCCATTTTTAAATTACTTCCCATAGAGAATTCTTTTGATTTCTGAACAATAAACGATTAAGTAATCGTTCCGTTTCCTCCCTTATTGTACGGGGAAAATACACTAAGGACTGAAGCTTTGATGAACAATGAGAGAACAAGTGTTATTCCATAGAGTTTTGATTCCTGGAGAAAGCACATAAATACGATGTCTGACTTAGTCTCTGGAACTTTCTGATAGGGACAGACACAGGTTTAATTCAGCAATTTGAGATTCCTTTCGCCATTTTTGAGGTGCCCTTGGAAAACGGATGCTAGGATGAAAATCACTGACCGGGTCTTCTCTCAAACTGCTGCTCAAAAGGACCCCCGATTATAGAGAAAAAGTTCACAGTCCCTAGAGCTGTACCCAAGTTGCTCCTAATCAGACTCGTGTTCTGATTCACTGGCCTATTTCTTGGCTGGTGCCCAACACACCCCCTCATTCTATTTTCTTCAACCGCAAAGCCCTTTCTCTTTTTTTCCGCCCATCCAAACACTACCTTCTCCTTCAAGTCATGCTCAATCACCTCAGTATAGCATTTATGGATGTGGACTTGAGTACGTTTCCTTTCTGAGTTTAGATCCTCCTCTACAAAGGGTGGATAATAACAGTATTAATCTCACTGTTAATCTCAAGATTGTGGCTGGTACACATGAAACAATACATTCAGACCGGGGCCTAGTCCATGATATACACAACAAGGGTTGATGAGCTTAACTGAAAGCACTTGCCTCAAATGTCTGTGTATTTGGGAAGACCTGGTTTTAGTTTTTGCCCATTGAATATGACGTTTGCTGTAGGTTTGTTATTTGTGGCCTTCATCATGGTAAGATACACTCTCCCTCTATTCCCACTTTGCTGAGAGGTTTTATCAAAAATGAGTGTTGGATTTTGCCGAATGCCTTGTCTGTTGATATGACTTAGTGATATTTGTCTTTCAGTTTGTTCATGTGATGTACCACATTTATTGATTTGCACATATTGTATCTAGCCTTGCATCCCTGGAATAAATCCCACCTGATCATGTTACATGATCTTTTTAAATATATTGCTGGATGTGATTTGTAATATTTTGTTGAGGACTTTAGCATCTATGTTCATCAGAGATATTGGCCTGTAATTCTTTCTTTGTAGTGTCTTTATCTGGTTTTGGAATTAGGATAATGCTGGCCTCATTAAAGAGCTTGGGGGTGTTTCTTCTTGGAATTTTTGGAATAGTTTGAGGAATATAGGTGTTAGTTGTTCTTTGAATGTTTGGTAAAACTCCTTTGTGAAGCCATCTGGACCAGGGATTTTGTTTGCTGGAAGTTTTTTGATTACTGCTTCTATTTCATCAGTTGTTATCAGCTTATTCAGGTTTTCTGATTCTTCCTGATTCAGTTTTGGGAAGCTCTAACATTAAAAAATACCTGTTTACTACAAGGCAGCATGTAATAAGCATCAATGATGGGTAGACATTAAGTGGGTCTAACTAGGAGGGGGAAATGAGACGTGTTGGGATGAGGCCTTACTGGTAGAGTGGTGAAGAAAGATTTGAAGTGGGCAGGATAATGAAAAAAGGAGATGAATTAGCATTTGCTAGGAAAAATACATAGACCAGTTGGTTCTGAATGGGCTATGCCTACAATTCTTTTGCTAGTGCTCTTTACCGTACTTCCCGGAGAATACAGCTTAATTACTGTGATCTCTACTCTATATGCTGCTATATGTTTCAGATCTATTTGTGAATAAAGCCTGGGTATTAATTTGAATTTCTATTCTACGACTGACTAGTCCCCTGAACTTTGGTCAAATTACTGACGTTCTCTAGACATCAATTTTATTTTCTATATAAGGGGGACAATTTTACCACTAGTCACACAAAGTTGTGAGAATTAAGATAATTCATGTAAAGGGCTTGACACACATTGATGAATGTCAGCTATTACTATTTCTACTATTTTTGTCATTATCACAAAGATAATCCAAAGGAATTGGAATACCTACGAAGTCAATAAGAATAATTCAATTACCACATTCCAACCTGAACTCAGTATTTTCCTCTCACAAACTAGTTTCTCCTCCGGTGTAGTTTAACTCAATTAACAGTATCATCACCCACTCAGTCACCTGTGCTGAAAGGCTGTTATTTGAAGTATAAATTGGTATAATCTTTCTGAAGGGCACTGAGAAAATGTTGAATGTAGAAATGTCTGACAAGCACTTTTAAAACACAAATGCCTTTTTTGATCCAATAATTCAACTTCTGAGAATTTATCCTAAAGAAATGATCATTAAAGATGTATACAAATTAAACTACAATGATGCACATATTAGCATTACTTATAATAGCAAAAGTTAAATATAACTTAAATACACCTCAATAGGGAATTCAAAGGTATGTATATCATATGCATATACCACATTTATATGTATACATGTATAATTTAGCCTACCAAACTTCCTATTGTTAAATATACTTGTTTAATTAAGCTCACTTGATCCCCTTAGACATCTCTTGAAATGTGTATATACATATGTAGTCATATACGTTTATATAGAGAGAACATCCATCAGGCTCTCTCTCAATATTGGGCTTTGGGGTATTTCTATATTCTTTATGCTTGAAATTTTTTACTTTTTTCTATAGTGACCATGTACTGGTTTTTAATTTAAAAAAATAGGAAACTGCCTTGGCCAGTGTAGGTCAGAAAGGCCACAGGTTCGATTCCCGGTGAGGGCACATACCTAGGTTGAAGGTTTGGTCTGCAGTTGTGGCATATATGAGAGGTGACGATTAAAAAATAAATAGCAAACAGTTTCAATTACAAATCTGATTTTTCTATTTCCTCCATAAAGGAACAATGATAAATTTCTGTTAATTCCATTCCTTCAGAACCTCTCCTGCATGTGCTCCTCCTTTTCCATCCCTACTGCTCTGGTCCAGGCCCTAGGAATTTCTTCGATGAACTAATTAATGCTGATGGGTTTTTTAGTTCAGTCCACCCCCACATGTATTATCTGAGTTACAGTGACAAAAACAGATGCCAACACAAACAGCCCTTTGAGTGGCATACTCTTCACTTTGCTTCACCCAAGGGGCTGGGAGATCCCTGAGGCTCACACTCCCAAGAGTGGGTGTTAAAATTGTAGCAAAAGATTCCTGCAACACTGAAGTGGCAGTAAGTTGGGGGGGGGACAGAGAAAGATGTCAGAATGACACAATCTGGGCCATTTATTTAGTGACAAAAACTACTCCTCTGTAATTCCTGAGTGTATCATGGGTGGTAGCAAAGTCTAACAACTCATATTCATAATGTCGGTGTCGCAGAACTAAGATTCAAACTGAGCTCAGCTTACTAGGTCTAAGGAGGCAGGGAAGCCCTATTAAAGCTATGTCAAAGGCAAATACATTGAAATAGTTACAAGAGAAGCTTAGCCCTGGTCAGTGTTTCTAAATGGTTAGAGCATGCCAGAGCACTGAGGGTTGCAGGTTCGATTCCCAGTCAAGGGCATGTACCTGGGTTGCTGTCTCCACCCCTTTTCCTTTCCCACATCGGGGTACATGCTGGAGGCAACCACTCTATGGATCTCTTTCACACAGTTTCTCCCCACCCCCTTCCACTCTCAAAAAACCCCACAAAATCTATGGAAAAAAATATCCTCTGATGGGACTTAACAATTTTAAAAAAGCATAATGAAAAACTTCACTTTTTCCAAAGCCCTCAACCCAAATAAAGATGTGCTCTTAGACTGTAACGTTAGGAAGCAAATTTCTTACCATGCTGTATTCCTAAAGTCATTATTAAAATTTTACATTATTTTTCTATTCAAAATTATGAGCTCACTATGAAAAAAAATTAATGAATATCCATATATGCCCAGTGCAAAAGTAAAGAAAAATGTGAACTTACAAAATTAATAATTTTTAGGTTATGATTTATCTGATACAGTAGTGAGCTTATAAAAATAACTTTAATGTTATTTTAAACAGATATTTCTGCCACTGCATATTGACTTATATAAAACCTTTCAACAATGCAGACATTTCCTAAAATAAACTATACTCCCCATAATGTATATTTAGGATCTTGATATTGAAAGTTTAAATCTTCCTTCCATGATATTCTAGGATAACAACAACAAAAAATGTTTAAAACCAGGAGAAGGCAAATCGGGACTGCAGCAGTTAAGAGACTTGTATCCTGAGAGGAACAATCAAGAGGGGATGGGGGTTCATTATGAGCTCCCAAATTGCTTAGGATTTTGCTGATAAAATAACACCTATTTTGTGGTCAAAACCCACATCATTTTATCCATTATGCAAACCTACTAATCAGAGATTGGCTTAATGAGGGACTCAAATCCTGTGATTTACAAGGAGGCATTAGAAAAAGAAAGCGTACATATTTCTAGAAATATCATAGGAGTCCCAGTGACAGTGGCCAGGTTATAATTTCAGCAATGAAAGGAGACCGGGGAAGCTGGGCTCGCGGCACAGGCCACCTCAGTGGCTCCTGTTCCCTACCTGGGGAAAGCAGGCTCTCGGAATGGAGCATGGCCAGCCTGTCTCTCTGAGCTCCGAGGCCCCAGCCCTCTTCCCTGGACTCCCTTAGGAATGCACTGGCCTCTGTGAGGGCAAAACTGTAAGCAGATGAAATTTGTTTCTGAAGCATTCCATCCCTTCACAAATAATTACCAAGTGCCATCTGTGTGCAGGATAAAAGGAAATTGGGGGATGGACATAATAGAGAATCATTTCACTTACAGTCCAGGGAGGTAAGAACAGCTTTAACTTCAGGTGTAAGGTGGTATTAAAGGTGTCTTTCAACTGACAAACATTTCTAGCCTGAGGGCAAAGGTGCTGCACCCTCTGTGGCATCAGAACCTTGTAAAGGTGCCCATTAAGGTTGGCTTTTGTCGTCATTGTTTTAAATGTTACTGCAATGTTGGTAACCCCTGCTAACAGGTGAGTCAAGGGCCCTTGAGAAATAAGTGAAAAGTACTGTAATGCGTAACAAAAAAATGTTGCCCAGGTAAAATCAAGACTTCCTCAGCTAATGCCTTTAAAAAATGTATTTTTTCCTACACAAACTTTACTTAATCATTGATCTCTCTTTTTGTCACAAACCCTCTGGCAACCTGGGGAAACCCAGGGATGATGCCTCTCCTGAAAAATGTTTTTATGTGCCTGAAATAAAATACATAATATGAAAAAAAACCAATTATGAAATAGTTATCAGAAATTCCTGACATAGTAATATGTGCTTCTTTATTAACTCACTAAATAAGATCTAGGGACAAATCTAATAACTAAACTATTACAATTTTATAGTGATGAGCCTAAATAATATTTTGAGGTACTGTAATAACTTAATAGGATATGAAAATACTTGTGATTTTTATTGGTGATAAATTCATAGATATTGATAATACTACTGTGATTTGTTGCCTATATTGATAATTAAATAAAATGTCAAATTTTGGTTATGCCTTAATGAAAAAAATGTTGTTTTTTTTTCTATTCAAGTTCATGAACATCTTGGGGAAAGGTAGGACACAGGTTAAGAACTCCTGAACAGGGTGCCTCCCTCCACATGATGTGTGTGTACATATATGCACCTTTTTCTGGAACTAAGTTCCTAGTGGTCTAGAAGATTTCCTTAATATGGCTTTCCCCTCCCCCTTGCCATGAAAGGAGCATTCCTCTTAGAGACCTTTAGTGTTGGAAGAAAATACTTAAATCACTAGTCTGACGGTTCTCAAGAGTGTCTGGAGGAGCCACAGGTTCCAATCAGGGATGTTTCAACTGTGCCTTGGTTTGTGTTGATGAGAATGGCCCACCATAACCCAACCCTCAAGTCAATCAATATGGGGGGAGATTTATATATTTCAGTTCTGGATGAGATTTCATTCATAAAATAGTGTGATTGGCAGCCAAAAAAATGTTAAGTTAGGAAACTAACACATAGGCACACCTCACTGTTACAGAACCAGTTAAAAAAACAAACTCACAAAAGGGTTTACAACCTCTGAATAAAGCCTCAATATTCTAACTTAGTTAGCTTCATACCATCCACATAACTATAAAGGTAAATGAGATTAGCTGAGTGTCCTCTGAGAAATGTCTGTCTGCCAGGAGAGGAGCACTAACATGTTTTTTCCATAGACACCTGGATTCTCAAATACATGGGAGAAAGGCAACAGGGAAGGAAGGAGTGGGGGCCCTGGCATGCTATTGGGGTGCAGGGAGGGGGCAGCAAATGCTAGGAAGCCAGCAGTAATCAAAGATTCTGCCCTCACCACCACTTTTCAAAGAGTGGGTGGTTATAAAGTATTTGCCTTGAAGATTTCAGGGCAGAAAGAAGCTAGTCAAATAGAGAATTAGAGAAGAAAAATCGGGGTGAAGTAGGGTGGGGAAATAGGCACAAAATAACTGAGCACTTAACCATCTCAAAAGTTCATATTATATGTAGGTCGATGCTAATTTTTTCCAGAAATATAAATACAACTTTCTGTCTAGAAATTAGGCTTGATGGATAAGGCCTTAGTCCTTATGGTTATCTAGGGTCCAACTTATTTAGTCTCTTTAATCAAAATACTAAAATAAAATTATTACCCATTAGGCTATTACCCTTCCCCCCAATCTCCAAACATACAAGCAAAAATTAATTGCAAGCCAGGAAGAAATAAGGCAATTTAGACAGTAACAGCTTGGCAAAAGCTGGGTTTCCTAATTGTATTTGTCTATTGGCGAATGTATATTTTATTTACAGCCTTCACTTCCTTGACCTTATTGAAAGTAATTTATTTTTACCTAATCTGCATTTCATTTAAACCACCAAATACTCCATCAATGAACCAGCTAAGTAGCACTCATGACAACTAGCACTTCTGTTGGTTCCATATGTAAAATGGGTAAACATTTAAAGGAGACCTTTGGGGATGGGCACACCTCAGCAGCTATTAAATGCTGCAGGTACCTACTTACGAATGTGCAAATATGGGCATCAAGATATTCCCTCCAATCAGCTGTCACTCCCTGCCTCTTTTTCCTTGTTTACTCCCTATTTTACAAATCTCTTCCAATCTTGTGATTTCTCATGGACTGCATATAATTTTCCCTCTATATTGTGCTAGTCTCCCCAGCAAATCTTATATCAATTAAAAAGAGAGAGAAGTTAATGGCAGATTTTCAGGCATCAATTAAAAAAAAGACAAAAATATATATTTGAGGAAACTCTTCAGCAAACTTCAAGTCATCTCATGTTGGCAACTAACCCACCTCATGTTAAGCCAAGTCCGTTCCCCAACCATTCTGAGCTCATCCCTCCATACTGCGCTAACTCTGCTAGGTCCCTGGCAAGGAGAGGGAGACCTTCCAGTTTTCTAATAGCAGCACTCAGATTATATCAATCTTGAGCTCATTGCACACCAGATACCATGGGGTTCATACACTGGATTCCAAACAATCAGTTTTCCTCACTATATGGCCCTCATAAATAATTCCTTTTGGCCACAAACCCCAAGGTAGCACTTTGTCCCCCCAAACTGAGCCCTTCCATTATTCAAAAGCTTACCTCCTCTGTGAGTCATTCTCAGACTAACACACCTGTCCGGGAGTACCTTCCATCAAAATAGCACCTTCTTCCCTTCTTGTGCACTTGTTAGTCTGCAACAAACTCACAGAACCTGGAACTGCAAGGACATTAGGACATAATCTGACCCAACCTATTTTATCCTAAGGGAAGTTCAAAGCCTGAGAGGTTAAGCAATTTGCCTGGGGCTACCCAATGGGCAGCAGTGGTCTCAGGCTCCCACTATTCACAATTCTCCATGCCTTCTCTGAAAGGTAAATTTGATGGACAAGGAATTACATAAACCATCTGTTTAGTGCGAATTTACCCTATTTCTAACTGACGCAGATAATCAGGAGCCACACCCTCTCATTTCTTTCAGCTCAGAATGAAAACGTGAACTACGCTGCAAATGATACTGATGACCTCAACAATGATCATGAAAACTGCAGACAACGCATCCAAGAGGAAACGGCGAACAGTATTCAAAGGAACCAATTCTTCTTCCTGCACATTTTCACGAGGATCTGAGAGCACTAAAGAAGAGCAACTGCAGCAGAATGGCGGAGGACGGTGGACCGAGGTGGGGCCAGATAAAGTTTGTCAACTATACTTCTGCTAAATCTTCAACTGGGACTTGCTAACAGATGCATGGAAACTGTCCTTTTTATTAGACTGGGACCAAGCGGGGTCCATAAATAAAATTAAAAGGTTTTCCTTGACAACGGAGTTATTGTAGTCTAATTAAATTCAATGAAAAGACATGCCCTTCCCTCATAACTACCAGAAATACTGAATATTCTCAAGCTCCATCTATACCAGAGCATTCCTACACAACTCATTGTTTGCTCTTTCCCATTCCTGTTTGTGTCAACAGGTGTGCTAGGCACCAAGAAATCCCAACACATGGAAAACGGGGATGATTTTTACAGATGGTAAATGAAAATTTTCACTTACAAGGAACAATGCAAGGTTCCTGTAAGGGGTGTAGTTCCACCAGTGATTATAAAATGCGATTCAATTTGCATGCTGGCTTATCTCTAAAATATCTTAAAATAGCTGGCAAAAACTTTAGCATTATTAAAGCAAGGGCCGTAGCAATGAAATCATAAGCTTTGGTTTTTGTTTAACTTTTTTTTTTTTTTTTTACTTACACCCATGCAACTATTTCAAAGCTCTCTTCAGAAACTAAAATGCAAGTGATGATAGCATTGGTGGACTGGCCTCACTAATTAGCAGTGGGAGCCTTCACCTCTGTGTTAGACAGGGTTCTGAGGCATTATCTCTTCTCAACAGGAAATAGTGTTGTGACAGAGCCATGATGTGGCCATTGAACCACACCTTCCACAAGAACTGCACCTTGCAAAATGACTACAAAAGCTAGATTGAGAAACTGACCTAATGATTTTATATTAACCGTGGGATGGCTTAGCAGCTGAGGTGGAAGAAGGGTTCTAACAAAAAGGCAAACGTTTTTTCTTCCCTCTAAAGCAGGGGTGGGGAAGCTCTTTTCTGCCAAGGGCCATTTGGATATGTATAACATCATTCTCTGGCCCTTGCAAAATTATCAGCTTAAAAATGAGCCTGCTATATTTGGTCAAACAGTTAATTAACTCACCCCTAATGCCTTGGCAGGGCCAGGCCAAACGATTCCGCAGGCCTTCCATTGCCTGCAGGCCGGCCGCTCCCCACCCCTGCTCTAAAGTAAAGAAAGTATCAATAGGCATAAACATTTTCAATTTTAAAGATGGAAGATATTATGGAACAAACACAAAACACAAAGAAAATCGCCAGGGTAAGAGGGGAGAAAGTTCCAATAAACAAAGTGGGGGAAGTAAAGGGTTTTTTAGTTGTTGCTTGTTTTTAAATTTGAGAAAATAATGAAGTAAGGGGGAAAACAGATAAAGGAAACAAACGGCCTAAAAGTCCACTATTTTATGGGTAACGGCACCTCTCATCTGTTAGATCATGGGACTCACCACAGAGGCTCATCCCTGAAGGAGTAAAACAAATATAAAGAGACAGGAAATTTTACTTGGCATTAAAAGCCATTTCACGGGGCTACATCTATGTTTTAAGTGTTCTCTAACATGGATTGCTGTGAACCTTCCAAATCACCCCTGCTCCCATGGCTTTCTCATCCCTCCATTTTACTCCTCCACCAGCTTCTTTGCCTTCTTCTGGCTCCAACTTTATTTTATTTTATTTTTTGAGACTGGGGATAACTCTTACATGCTTACCTACTGTGCCTGTACTTGGGGCCACTTTATCTCCAGTATTTCTCTAGAAACAGAATGCACGGACTTTTCAACTCCGCCTTTCAACGTGGTTCTGCAAATCCATAATCATCTTCTAAAAAACGTATTTTCTGACTGGGTCCATTTTTTTTTTTTTGGTTTTGAATTATTTGGGATTATGACCAGAAAGCTTAAGCCAACAACTTTTCCTTTAAAAAACTCCATATGCTCAACTCTAGCAATTCTTTCACAATTTAGGTTCAAAGAAAAGGTTCAACACTGAAAAAATAAAAAAGGTGTAGTTGAAAGGGATATTATTCCTCCCATTAAAAAAAAAAAAAAACTTACCAGAAACTGGAAAGCCCAAAAGGAGAATACATTTTTTTTTCTCACAGTTTTGATGAAAGAAGAAAAAAAAAATGGCATTTGCTGAAGATTTTGATAAAAATAACCTGGACAACACTAGACCACTTCTCCATTTTTCTAAACACTGCTTTTCATTTTTATTTAAGCACATCATCAACACACACACACACATCCCAACTCTTTAAAAAAAAAAAAAGCCTGAAATTTTAGTTACACTACATGTGGTTTTCATTTGTGAAAAATGAACAAGCTGTTTGTGGTTAAACTGTCTAATCGCCTGTTATCAATCTAGCGCTGCATTCAAGATTTACAGGATACATCAGCTTCTGTGCCACATTAGCTGTAAAAGGGGAGGGGGGTTGGAAAAAGGAGGAGGAGAGAGTTTATCCTGAGGAATAATATTTCCAATGCAGCCACACTCGCACTACATCTGGTTGTGCTGGTAGCGGCAGTTAAATTGAAATATTTCACAGCGTGTGTCAGAAACATGCAGAATGGTAATTATGACAGATCTGATTAAGCCGGAGAGCCACACGCTCCCTGGCCAGCGCCGGTTGTGCAGGTGTGACCTTGTGCGTGCCTGCGTGTGTAAATAAAATTAATTACAAGCGAGAGGGTGAAGGCTTCAGTGACATCACAAAGCGGAGAAACTCCCAAGGGGGAGACCTAATGGAATATTTTCCCTCAGTCTAATAATACAGTTCATATTGACTTGAGGTAATTAGTGGGATCATTAAAGCAGTTTTCCCGGCGTATTTGGCTGCCTGATCAGATTAGTGAAAATGTTCTTCAGAACAAGCCCTGTGTGGTCTGCCAGAGAGGAGGAAATAAAAAGCAACAAAGCATATTTTGGAATGATAAGCAGCACTGGACTTTTACTCTAGGAAAAGAAAAAAAAAAATCTCCTCTCTGGAGCCTAAAGATCTAACGGTCCTGTCCATTTTAATTCTTCTATTCAACTTTCGTATTCCTATAAGCATCGGAACCATTTCTCTCATTTCCCCTTTCTCTGTGTTCAACCAGAGTGCTTTCTCACCATAGGAGCCATCCCAACTCCCCAACAAATCTCTCTCAAACAAGGCGATTTTAAAATTGGGGCAAAGTATCTTAAATGACTGTGTTACTGTTAACTGACAATATGGGGCAACGGGAAGAGGCAAAAACAAATTAAAAAAAAAAAAAGAAACACGGGAAGGGAAGCCACTTAAAATACACCTACTAAACAAAAGATCCCTCTCTTATGTAACACATAACAGAGATTTAAATATTTATGCTCATTTGGATCTCAAAATGGATTTGGCGTAGGCCAAAGTTGGGGCAAACGTTCTTCCAGCGCAACAGAACACAGACCACCTCCCCCCGCCCCCCACCTCGTCAAGAAAAGGGCCATTTGTTTGAAAAGACTCTATTGAGCATGCTCCACCTTGCCACTGGAATATGCCAAGCGCTGTCACAGATGGCAGGCTCTGACAGTTCCCATCCGTAGCGTAGATACTCGACAGTTCAGCACAAGATCAGTGACATTCTGTCTCATTAGAACCACGCTAATTATCACAGCTAGTTTCAGGGGAAACCATGTGTTGCAATGGTCAATTTGAAGGAGTCTGTGCATCAACAAACTGGTAATAAGGATCAGACACCTTATTATATGACAGCATGCTGTCTATGATCTGATTTACAGAATCAGAGGCACTGAGGCGGCCGAGGAGGCTGGCAGTTTATGAAACAGTGTGTTTAAGCCCAATTCCTCAAGCACACTGGTTGAAAAGGGAATTATTTTAAAAACACACACACAGGCAACTGGAATTGCTGAATCAAGAAATCAAAGCAGACTAGCTCCTCTATTAACATACCACAGAAGTAGATTAAGACCTAGAAAACAGACAGCTTCATCCATTTAGCAACTGTATGGCAACTCCACACGCAGTCTGGAGCGCATATTTTTACAAGGTATTTAATGATAAATTATAGAATGGCTATATTCGTACTAATCTCTAAAATATAGACTGTTCATATATATTTTTTAAATGGGTGGTCTGTGATTTAGCTGTGCCATTTTTTTTTTCACATAAAACAATCGCGTGTGTAAAAGTGTTAACAACTATACTTAAAAAAAAAGAATCTCAGAAGTTACTTTTAAGATACTGAAAGTATCCTTTTGTCAGGGCAGAAAAAACTCCACGCTAGATTCGTCTTCCCAACCTAAGTTCTCCTATCCTTCTCTAAGCACCTCACTGCGGTGCAACTTTAATGATGCCTTTTCTTCCAGTGCTATCTTTCTATTGTCATTTTGCATAAATGCATTTTCATTGCTCATTCATTTCACAGGGCCTTTATTTTCTTTTCTCATATGAGGAAGAAAGAAGATAAAGCTGAAATAAAACCTCCCTTTACTACCAAAAACGTAAAAGATAACTGTTGAGACTTCTGAGAAAACACTTCATCTTTTAACTCGGCACATTGTTCAAGGATTATATCAGTGTTCCTGTCGGGTGCTAAGTTTTTAACTGAATGACACTGTGGTTTAAGATGAATGCCTATTAAAAGTTAAACCCCACTGGTTTGGCAACTTCTCTACTTCCATTTTGTAGATACATGACCCTGTTCTAACATACGCACTCTTCAACTGTCAAAAGATGATTACAGAGGAGTTGCTAAGAAGAGGAACTTTGATAGGATAATTCTTAGTCCATACTTTTCAACCTATACTAACATATTTGGACAAAAGGTGTTCTTAGATTAAGCAGTCTCTACAAATACATAATGGGTATACTCATGCTTTAGTATGTACACTCTCACCAGCTCTTTAATTTTTTAAATTAATTGAGTGATTTTAGATAGAGAGGAAGTGGGGAGGGAAGAAGAGAGAGAGAAACATTGATCCCTTGTTCCACCCATCCATGCATTCATTGGTTGATTCTTATATGCACCCTGACCAAATTGAACACACAACGTTGGTATATCAGGACGACGCTCCAACCAACTGAGCTACCCAGCCAGGGCCACACTGATCTGCTTTAAAGTGGATCACTCCTGTGGTGACCTCCCTTGGTCTTCCTCACATCATGATCCACTTTAAAGAGTTGGTCCAATATTCATAAACTGATTATTTCCAAATCTTGTCTAAAATATCCCTATGACACTTTCTAAAGATGAAGAAACTGGGTGGGCTTAATGAGTGATGACTATATTTGCAACAGTTAACTTATTAAGTGGGTGAATGAGGAAAATGTATTTACATGACGCTAGTTAATTAATTTTTAATTTAGGGGAAAAGAGTGAAATTTTAAATGATTTGAAAGTTGCAATAAGATAACCAGAAACCTTCTGTTCACCCTGTTTAAAATAGTAACATCAAGTGTCTGGGGAAAAACACCTCTCTGTATGACTTTTTAGCTAAAAATACAATGAGCAAATAAATGTTCTATTGGGTAATTCTGGACCTCCTCGATCAAACCCAAGATTTACTAAAACACAAGCTTGTTTTTATAATGCAGAAATACGAAAGGGGCTTATAATCATATCCACAAATTTAACTCTTAAAAAATACAACCTATGTACCTTCAAGCCAGTAGAGTATATCAATATTTATGTACTGAAAGCTGTTAATTTCAATAGTCTTTCTTAACAAAACAAAAACAAAACTAGAGATATAAAGATAGGTCTGCACTTATGAAAACTCAATCCAATATAGCTTCCCAACATTTAGACATGAGATTTTGGAAGATTGGCTACCAGCACAGAACACCGTAAATAGGAGAACGCTGGAACTCCACATCCTTCTTACGCAAGAACGCAGTACAAGCCACCAAAAATATATTCGCCTAGATGTGGGCAGAGGGCTGAAATGGCTACGCTCCAGGTTGTCTTCCTTCTCTCCTCACTCTCCAACTCTTGCCCTTTCCTGCGCTAGGAAGAGGATCCAGGGGAACCTAAGCTGTATTTCCCCAGGCTCTCCTCTCCCCAGTAAACATACATGACATTTAATGAAGCACTCGATGGAGAACATGTGAAGTGGCAGTTCTCTCCAGAGACCCTGGCCGAAGAAAACTATTTGCCCAAGAATGCTCTGAGGACAGTGTGAAGAGCCTCCCGCGGACTGCTGGAAAGGGTGTGGCCCCGGCACTCAGAGGCTGGGACCTCACATCTGCAGGGGCCTCCGGTGTCTTACATGGGAAGCTGCACAGGTGAAATCGTGTGGCAGCGCAGTCTGTCACATGGACATTCCAAAAGAGTGAATCAGCCTAGAGCTTCAAGGTGCCGTTTCCGTGAAGTGCAGCTTAATTCTAACAAAATAAAAGATGCCTTGGCTCGCATGCTAGAACGCAGAATGCAATCACGGTTCCCTGACTTTTTTCCTGGATTTTGTCACTATAGGTTCCTATTTCAGCAATGAAAATGACGGGATAGCCCTAGTTCAAGCCCATTTTGTGATATATTATGTCTTACTACTGTATTTAAGAATTCCAATCACCATCTCCAAATCCAAAGGTAAAAAATGATGCTCCCCACTCCTCACCTATGCACCCAAGGAACACTAAAGCTTTCTTTTTTTCCTCTCTCTCCTGCCTCCCTTCTCTCTCTGTCATGCTAGAGGCCTTCAATCTCAATGATAAACGTGTCTCAAAGGATGGAAGAAAGCGAAAGGCTTTGAATTATTTGGCCTCTTCAACTGCTTGTACTCTTCCCAGAGGAAGAAATTCTCTTGTTTTGGTGTTCAAAACTGTACCTACCAACCAACCAGGCAAAGCTGTAGCAGCCAGAATCCTCTAACTCTATGGGACTGATAGGTAGAAAAGGCAGATTATATTGAAAGCATGCTCAGTCAAATAGAATTTTCATCATCTAGTTGCTTTTACCTGAAAGAAATGCTCTGCTCAATAAAGGAGAGAAATCATTTTCTAAACCTAAGTGGCGATGCATGCTGCTCAATGAGAGCCCTTCACTCTTACTGCATTATTGTATCTGCAAACTCCACCTCTGCAAACATGAAAATCAATGTAACAAGTCGATGTACAAGGCAAGGCCTACAGCACTGCTAATGTCCCCTTGCTGGACATACACCTTAAGTCTCAGAGCTCTCGGGGGCTTTGCCGTGGAATAAAATTAGATTCCAACATCTGCCACCATTAAGGAAAAAATTCCATTTCCATCTCCCATATGAAAACACTATAACCAATGAACAGTAACTGAACCTTGATACCGTAATGGTTATTACCCAAATCAACTACTTTTTTTAAAACAGTAAAATTAGTGAATTCTGCTCTCATAATTATTTGAGTGTTATCAGACTAAATGTTTGATAAAATTCCAATATGATTCACTTGGAAAAAAAACACACAAAACTGCTGCTTATTTGAATACCCAGAATATAAAGTGTATTCATTTGTAGCTATTCACATTATGTTTAAAGCATATCATCTTTTTAAAGTTGGCATTAGCCAGCTTTCTTATCCAAGCACAAAAATCGCCTACCTTCCAGGTTGCACCCGCATATTTTATTCAGACATTTCTATTAGAGTTAAAAACAATCTCATTTCTATTACTCATCGGAGAGGAGCGATAATACACGAGAAGTGGCGGAATCCACCGCGTGGCTTTCTTTGAATGGAAATACTTTGTGCATTAGTCAGTGCCTCGCACAACTGTGATGTGTCTGGGTCCGTAACATTCTGGGACCGCAGTAACTTCACAATAATTGTGCTGCCTGTCACTCAGGGTATCTACCAGAGGCTTTATCTTTTTACACAAAAGGTGTCTGAAATACGTGAAGAGGGAATAAAAATGTCTCTCTGGGGAGGGCTGAGCCTCTTGCTTAGCACACTGGAAGACATTTTCCATTTGTGTCTGGCACTGTATCATTTTAAAGCTCTTCTGCATACGTCATATCATGTTACCTCCTCCCCATGTTAAAAGACTCTTGGGCTCAAAAAAGGTTAACTAATTTCTCACTGTTATAATATCAACCACACAGCCTGGACCACAGCCTCCTCTGAGTTCTCTCACCTGTTCTCCCCTCTTTCCCCATCGGGCATGAAAAAGGGTGCACTCTGGCCCTATGCGGGTAAGGATCTGTCAGCGAAGACAGGAAAGTCCCCAGCATTTCCACTATCCATTAGTCCAATATCCTGAATCCATCTTTCCTGGAGCGGGGTTTAACTTGGGTACTGATGCCGCCTGGAACTCCGAGGAGACACTAACACAGGAGGACAGGTGCAGAGAACTGGGCGGTCGGCTCTCCTGGTCATTAGTCATGTGTACAATGGGAAACCTACGCCAGCTCACAGGGTTACTCTGAGAATCAGATGTAGATAACAGAGAAGACACAATGCAGGTTAGCAGAAAAGAGGTGACGGATGCTAAGTCAGCCTGGAGGGAGAATCAGAGCAAGACACAGCAGCTGGAAGAGCTGGACAGGACTGGCGCACCCTGCTTTATCCATGCCT
Organism: Lasiurus cinereus; assembly: GCA_011751065.1. Taxonomy (NCBI): domain Eukaryota; kingdom Metazoa; phylum Chordata; class Mammalia; order Chiroptera; family Vespertilionidae; genus Lasiurus; species Lasiurus cinereus. The sequence continues at coordinate 19,448,219 of JAAGEH010000125.1, forward strand.
GTTCCCCCAACTCCCCACACCAACCCCATGTTCGGGGCCTCCGCCTCATTCTGACAGTCCTTGCCACATATCTTCCAGGTGTAAATAGAAATTGAATTCTGACCATGATTTGCAGATTTTTTTTTATGTGTTTGCTAGTTTTTCTGTTCCCATCACAAAAATCATGGCAGGAGAAGAGAAGTAAACGACGACCTTCCTTGTGAAGTCAGATCCCCTCCCTCAGGGTTACTCACTGTTTGGGGACTGTCTTCTTTTTAAGAAACCATCCATCTTTCTACCTGTTTTCATCAACAGGGCAGTGCTGGCAAGCAAACTACACACTGAGAGAAAACTACAGGAATGCTCTGTCAGGAAGGTACAGCCGATCAGGAGTTAGGAATAACCATCTGAGAGAACGAAGTGAACAGGTTAGCTCACGTGGTGACTCCACCGCCACCAACGGGCCCTTGGGTTCCCTTTCGAGCAGGAATGAGAGATGAGCTAACAGCGTTGGAGGGTTTCGGGAAACACCAGCATGGCTCAGAGAAGCTGCCGAGCGATACGGCTGAGAGACTCCTGGGGAGCTTTGCAGGACGGGGGGAGCAAAGAGCAAGAACGTTTAAAACCTCCCCGGACATCACTCACATGCCCTTACCAACCAACTGCTGCCATTGTTTGAAAAGGTCCAAAACCAGTGACTTAAGCCCACACGGGGAGGATTGAACAAGGGGTTGCTAACCATAAGGAGCTATTGCTATAGCCAGATGGTTTCCAACTGGTGTGCCGCCAGTATTTTTAAAATATGCAATCCCTGATTATTTAATCAGGGGCACTGACCTCTTTTCACTTAGATTGTTAAAAAGACAACAACAACAACAACAACAACAACAACAACAAAACCCACAATGAGAATAGCCAAAACATAATAGCTGTCCAGTGTGAATGCCCTGTCTTGAACCATAAATACTTAGGTCATATAATAGAGTTCTATCATAATAAGGTTACTTCCAATTGGTTAACTCATGGTACCAAAAATCCTTACATGCAAGGATGGGCACTCTTGAGCAAAATATAATCTATAAATCAATCAAAAGTATACCTTTTTTTTTGTCAGATCGACAAAAAAATATGTTTTTTTGGTGTGCCACAGAACTTTATTAATTAATTTATGTGTGCTATGAAATGAAAAAGGTTCAAAATCGCTGCTCTAGTCAGAAAGGAAAATGGGGAAGGGGGACCAGATAAATTAAATGATATATAATAAGCAAGTGACAATTATCAAAAAGGTTTAAACCAAAGAACTTACATACTTATATGCACAACTCATGGTCATGAGCAATAGGGTAGTGAGGGCCTGAGGAAGAGGAGATAAAGGGAGGGGTTGGGGAGGGAGATATCTGTAATACTGTCAACAATAAAACTAATTTTTTAATTTATTTTTTTGTTCGTTTTAAGCCTGACAGTAATACATGCCTAGTTTCTCTGTGTGTCTGTTTTGGAGATTTAGGAAACGTATTTGGCCTTGTAGGAATCTAGTCTGTTATTCTTGATAATTTAATTGGCTAGGTCAGAAATGATGCAGCATGAAAAAGAAAAGCAAGATTATATACATTTAAATATGAGATCCTCATCATAATTAGACTAAGTAGCCCAAACAAGAATACGCAGGGTGGGTGGGTGGGTGAGGGGTAAAGTGAGAACAGGACACTTCCCCTTAATGCATAGTCTTGGCATGTAAATGAAGACATCTGAAGAAGCACACAGGTTTGCAGCGGCTCTAACATTCTATCATAATTAGAAACATTTCAAGAGCCCTGTAATTTCCAATCAAAATTACAGTAATTTCCGATATACAAGCCATGATTCGTGACAGATTTTTACATTCCATGAGAGATTACGGTGGCCTGATGTATGACACGCTGAGTACAGCACTAACATAAACAATTCAGTTTAATGTTTAAACAGCACTTGATGTTTAGAATCTCACAATAAAAGAAACATATTATTGTAGAAATTATCACTTTGACAGTGATTGAAGGGTAGGCAGGCATGTGGCCTATAAAGCTATAATTTTTACAGTCCACAGCTTGAGTTTAATCATTTTTCTATAACATTTCCAAGATATCCCTTAAGTATTTCATCCAGCCTATAACTTACACAAGAACAACCTTTTCTAAAGCAAAACTTCCATCGAGGTCCACTATTAATGCTGATAGAGTGAAATTGTAGGAAAAGCTCAAAAAAGTAGTATACTGTAAACACTTTCAGGGTTGTATATTCTTATCAAAGTTAACTGCAGTTTACTATAAAGCAGGGCCCACTAATGATAATAAAAATATACTTGTTTAAAATTTCAAGTTGTCGATATCTTACCAGAGCCCTTGACTAGCTCTAAATTCTCTCCCTTGTTAGTGTTATCAAAGCTTTTGCAAAGGGAAGGACAGTGTAGTATTCTTTGGATCTTATAAGAAGTATTCTTGCTTTGAACAAGGGTGTAGAGATAATTGTGATTTCCCGCATACAGATGACTTGGCCTTTGATGAACATAAATTATCAATATACGGCAATAACACTGCAGAAGAACTGCATTATTTTATTACATTTTTATCTTGTTTTGTAGGAATTTGCAACTTCTCCAATTCAATTCCCTTTATAACTGATCAGACATAGACAATTTTTCTAACTGTAATTTGATTTGTCTGTCATATCTATAGAAAAACTAAACTCGTTCATATGCAAAGATACACCTATGTGTGTGTCCATTTGTTTTAATAAGTGCACTTTAGATTTGTAGGTCCCAGAGCTGGAATAGAAGAAACTGTAGTGTCTCTAGTATTTTAGGATAAAAATCAAGATCATCTAAGTAACAATGAAACAACAGTAATTCAAGTTATTTGTTCCACTACAATGGACCAGACTGAAAAAGTTCCTATACGTTACAGTCTTACTCTTCTGAAAACAACTATAAACTGACTCAGGGGTTGATTAAGAAGTAAGTGTCTAGTATTAGAACCTGAACATTTCGTCTCACCGGAGAGTTCTGTACATAATCCTGGAGACTGTGGCCTCTCAGTGATGCAAATGCATACTGAAAATAGACGTCCTGGAAATAGATAAACATTCTCCATGCCTAACCGAGGCTCCTACCTGGCTCTTGGTTGCTGCGACCTTCGCAAACAGTGCTTGGGACACTTTAGCGCGCTTCATTTCCTGCTGAATCTCATCATAAATGGAAGCATTAATGTTCATGGTATTGTTCTCTGGCTTCCCATTCCTCTCAGTGGCAATAGTAGCTGTTTTCACCTACAAAACATTTTGAACATGACTGTCATTTTTCATTGGTCAAATTGTCTTGAAGCTTCCCAGGCTCAGCATCCAAACTAGACACTGCTGCTCCTTTGATGATGAAGATGATCAACAGTGCAGTCATTCAACTTTAGTTATTACCCTGAGAGCACATTGCTTAAGTTACGGAAGTCACACTGTCACAGGTGATTGCATCTGTAATATGACAGCCACTGCCAGCCGACAACAAGGAATGATAATGCCATAAAGTAAGTTTTCTGGAAAGCTAAATAGTTTCAAAGACTTGAAAACCCTAAACTAATTGTTTCCCAATTACCTCCCATTGCAATTCTAACAAAGGAAATTCACAATTAAAGTCATAATGCACAGTGCCTTATCTTCACTGGGTGCATGTGCCTCATAGAAAATTGCATCACTAATAGCTATTATATACTATGGCCTTTTTTAATTTTAGGCTCTTTTTTTATACCCTTTCCTCATGTTTCATTTAAGAAATCTTCCATAACAAAGCCATTTGCAGAGCTGTATATTTAAATCTTCTATCCATCCATGAAACAGGTAGAGTGCCTTGCTTAATTATCATAAAGGCTGGTTGCGTTTTACACGTGCATGTCCAAGCTGTTCTGTGTAATTATTTCATCTTTTCCTGGCACCCCTGTATATAACTATTTCTTTTTGACTTGTGGAACCAGACTATAAGAAAATGTTCCACAATATTTAACAGAACACTGCTGTGAGTTACACAAAATATATAATCAGTGGCTTAAAAAAATATATCCAAAATGTATAATCCCGAATGAAAGATCAGCATGAGTGCTGTTGGAAATAATGATAAACAGGTGCCAGCACAAAAGTGCCACAGAATTTTAGGGGGGAAATTAAATAACACCTTCAAAATTTGTTAATACTATTATTAATCTTTAAAACTGCAAATTTAATTTTTTATCACACTGTTTTGTTGACCATCCTGGTAAATTTACATTTGAAGCATGAAACTGCCTTTTTTCCTTCTTCTTACTGGGGGACTGATAAAAATGTAAGTGAAAAATTACCAAGGATGCAGGACCATGTTTTTCCTGGCAACGTGATTCATTAAGGGCCTGATTTCTTAGGGTCCTTTACAGAACCCAGGTTTTTGTTCTCTAGAAATTTAGCATCTTGGACCATTTCTCACATATACTATAAACACTAGGAAATGAAATGCATTTTAGAATAAACCTAGGGGTTTTTTGGCTGCAAGTCTTCCAGGATTATTTCACACTGTCCCAAAATATTTGGCATCGAATGTGGGACAAAGGTTATCCTAGGCTTGTGGTGGGCAAACTGCAGCTCTTGAGTTACATGCGGCTCTTGGGCCCCTTGAGTGTGGCTCTTCCACAAAATACCTCGGCCTGGGCTAGTCTATTTTGAAGAAGTGGCGTTAGAAGAACTTGTTTAAAAAACTTGGCTCTCAAAAGAAATTTCAATCGTTGTGTTGTTGATATTTGGATCTGTTGACCAATGAGTTTGCCAACCACTGTCCTAGGCTATTCAATTCTCTGCTCTTAGTGAGTAAATATGAGCCCCTTTTATTTTTTAAAAAATATATTTTTATTGATTTCATAAAGGAAGGGAGAGGAAGACAGACACAGAAACATCAATGATGAGAGAGAATCACTCATCGGCTGCCTCCTGCACACCTCCTATTGGGGATCAAGCCTGCAACCTGAGCACATGCCCTTGACCAGAATCAAACCCTGTACTCTTCAGTCCACAGGCCGATGGTCTATCCACTGAGCAAAATCAGCCCTGGGCAATATGAGCCCCTTTTAAAGGTGCTTTGTGAATCCTTTGAATTTCTAGCCAGTTAGCAAAATAACTCACATCTGGCTTGCCATAGAGAGACAGCTAGACTCTTCTACCTTTGATGCTATCTAAGCACTGAAAGGACAGCGCTGGGAACTGGTTGGACCACAGGCCCGAAGTGAGGACCCGGAAGGAGAGGCAGGCAGCACAGGTGTCTAACTGGCTGGGCCTCCTTTGCCTCTCCTGCACTGTAAACTGGAGACAGGGGTGGAGGCCCGATTTGCAGGGTCCCCCTTGCCGCTCTGTGACTCCAGGATGCAAGGGCACTCGCAGAGGTGTATAAAGGACTGGAGGCCACTGAGCACATACACTGGGCTTTGGAGCAATAATCTGCTAACCACCACTTTAGGAGCCAGAAGAGTTAACACATTACCATAAACTGCCTACCAAGTTGCTTTGGTGAGATTCACAACTTTGCTCTGGGGTGGTCTTGCTTAGAGGCAAAAGAATAGAGTTGATCACCCTATGGGGTCCCTTTTAATACCTATTTTTCTCACTGCTTAAATGAAAGAGAAAAGAAAAGCCATTCCAATCGCTTTGAAAACGGAATGTTATGGAAATGGGGCACAAAGTCCAGGGCACTGGAAGAAGTACTTCCCTGGTAGCAATCTGCTTAGCAATAGCTGAGAGAGAGAGAGAGAGAGAGTAGTCTTTGGAAATGCAGTGTTTCATGTTTTTAAAAATAATTTGCATTCTTTTGTAAAAAAAAAAAAAAGCTGTTGAAGAATTTCTCCTGCAGGTAGGCTATAATCATTTGTCTCAACACTGTGATTTTGTCTCTAAAAATTTCTTTGGTTTAATATTTTTTAAAGCAATTACAATTTGAATCAAAAAAAGCAAGATTTTTAAATCATGGGGTTGGGGGAGAAATCACATAATCATTTCCTGGTAGCCAATACAAAATAAAAGTGGGAAATAAGTGCATATGAAACATTAAAAAAAAAAGTGAGAGCAACAACTTTTAAAAACATAAAGAAACCACATTACTCATTTAAAAAAGATTTAGGAAAGTTCTTTATCATCTTGTTGGCTTAGATATGCATCTTATCATAGATAAGCTATTACAATTCTGGAATCACATTTTTTCCTAAACACAAGCTATTGCTTAAGGCGAACTGACTTGAACGGCTTTTCAAAAATATGAGGGCTGAATTTTTCCCCAGGTAAAAATGGAAACAAAAATCTTTTATACCTCACTCTACTAAGTACTATTTTAGCTTAGTCCAAAAAAAATCTTCTTTAATCCTGGTTTAGCTTTTAATATTATATCACACATTAAAATTCATAAAGTAGTTCATTCCAGGCAAAACAAACTACTCTTCAGCTCTTCTCTGCAAATAGCACAGGAGGTAAAATAAATGCAGTTGCTTTCTGAATAGCTTTTATCAAGGTAGGGTGTACTACTCCATCATTACCGCGGCGCCGGGAAGTAGTTAAGAATTGAAGCTTCTACTATATACCTGCCCATGTGGGGATAGGGCACCGCTCTAGGGTCTGCCTTTTATGTCACTAAAATCATGCCATTAAATTCTATTTTTGTTTTGTTTTTTTTATGTATTGGTGAATGCATCAAGTCATACTACAAAATGAACTATACACACTACATATGTACTACAGATTACATGCACAGTACACTAAATGAACTCTACTGTGGTCTTCATTGGTAAACATGCACTATCCCTTGAGGCAGGAGCACACACATAAAGTTTGATGTAATTTTACTAATAATTATGGAAATAGTAACATTTATTAGTTGCTTATTATGTGCTGGGCATAGTGTTAACACACATTAACTCTAACATGCACAATAGCCCTGAGTAGGTACTATTACTGCCCCATTTAAAATTTGAGAAAGTGCTCTTGAAACAGAGACATGTAAGTCATTTGTCCACAGGCAAAGCTGAGAGCTAAACTGAAGTCAGTCTGATGCCAATGCTTATCTTAGAAACCATGCAACTTCTTTATTTGGAAAAATTCTTATTTTTGAAAGCATGCTGGGCCTGGTTTTTGGTGGCCCTTTGCTAGATCTAGTTTATTAATATCTAATTTTTAGTAGTAAATGACTATCATTAATTTTACAAATCCAGTCAATTTATTTTTCAAGACATATAAATCATCATTTTTTTTTCTTGGTAACATTATGCAAGAAATACACTATTTAAGGCATTCTTATTGGTGATGGAATATAGTCCATATTATTAAACTTTTATATATTAACACTGTCTGGAGAATTATGGTTGTAGAAACAATATTAATTATTTTCCAAGTCTTCTAACTTTTCAAAGATGACTGTTAATGGGAAACATTTTACAAGCATATAAATAAGATCTTAAATTAATGCTGGTCAAGGAATTTATAACAAATAAAACTTTAATCATGCATTAAGCTCTTGCCCATAACTGGACCTATGTTTCATTATATTATAGAAGAAGTTGTTATAAAGAGACGGAGGGTGCAGCTACCAGGTTAAATAATATATTGCTTATATGAACTTCATACATTTTCTAAAGCATAAAATATCACACCTTCCTTTAGAAGAAACTAAAGAATTACTAAGGAGCTGTAAAAAATAAAGGGAGAAAATTATATAACTAATATAAAAGTTATAATTTGGTAAGTATAGGCTTTTCAACAGTCCCTATGAAAACAGAAATTGCTAATTTATCTCCAAAAGTCACACTTATTAAAACACACAAATAAAACTAGCGTAAGCACACTCTTAAACAGAAATCAACATAAAACTTACCTGTTCTGTGGAACAATTTCCACAAAATAATCATTAATTATTATTAATAAAATCCCTCTAATAAACTCATATGGTTTAAACTCAATCTGCTAAGTAGATTAAGAAAAATAAGCCTTCAAGGCTAGGGAGTTTTGAAGGAATTGGGTTCTTTCAGATATTTTCATACAACCAAAGTTAAGGGGCAATATTCTTTGTGGAGGTGGGGGTACAAGGAGAGAGAAACCAAAGAACTTATATACATATATGCATAGCCCTCTGGACACAGAAAATAGGGTGATGGGAGAACTTTCAGGGGAGGGAGGAGAAGGGAGTAATAGTACTAGGCAGATGGGAGATTAAAGGGGAGATAAAATGGGAAACATCTGTAATACTATCAACAATAATAAAAAAATAAAAATAAAAGGGGTGGGGGTGGGGGCAATGTCCTCCCCAATCTCAGAAATGCCCAGGGATCATCTCTCAAACATTCAGTATTTTCTATCCAGATCACATTCTTATACATCTTCCTAATCTAACAATAAAACTTCCTATTCTCTATGATGAGTAGAAAAAGTCCCCAAGTTTCTTTTTCCTTTTTCTATCATGTTCGTTTATAGTTTTGAGCAGGTGGGGCTTGAGGTAGGGGTAAAAGCAACAGAACTGACAGGGAATCAGAAAACTCTGACTGAACCTTAGATTTGTTTTTTTATCATTTTTCTCCTATGGAAAGGTTGGCCTGAGGATTCAGTGAATTAATATACATCAAGGTGCTGAGAAAACTGTGAAACATTATCAAGTGCAAGGTAATCTTGTTTCTTGAATTAGCAGCTAAAGCTGTGGAAATATACTATCATTAAACAGGTCTGGGCCAGAGCCTACTACCCCACAGCATGGCTGCCCCGCCTGCAGCACAATGGACAGGTGTGCACAAGATGCACCTCACCTCGGCAGGGCCAGCCAAGAGCCTTGGTGATTCCTGAGGCTAGTCTGGGTTTATCCAGGGATGGTATTCCTAAGAATAAAACGTAGAGAGTGACTCAAACCCAAGAAGTCCCTTCTTGAAGATGATTTAGAATCTGATGAGCTCCTCAACAGTTTAGCTCCTCGATCTGGTTTGAACCAGAAACATCTAAATCATCTTCAGCATGACCTAAAGTCTACAGAGGGACCTGGAAAGGAATCCACTTTCTCAGGCCTGAAGGGGGGCGGGGTCTTCTGTGAGTCACAAGGGGACCTGTGTCTGCAGCATGCAATTCACTGAAAAGAAATTAGAGTTGAGTTTTAACTCAAACTCACAACTTGTCTCATGGTACATTTCAAATCTCTTCATTTTGGGGGAAATGAAACACACAGTGATTTCATATAGACTCCTCTCTGGCAAAATATAAAATTAAAAAAAAAATAATTTTTGTAGTCTGGTTCCATTGTAGGCACTAGGTTTCAACTGCTGCAAGGAAATACTAATTCAACCACTCTATATCACATTTTTTCAAATCTAAAGTACTGGTTTGACAATCAATGCTTTTAATCCATTAAAATATTTTTTAAAATTTAATTCACTGAATTATTATTAAAGAATAAAAGGTGAATAAGATAACTGTGAGCTCTATTATAATAGTAGTAAAGACTAGATGCACGAAATTTGTGCAAGGGGCTCAGCCCTCACAGCCCTGGCTTCGTCTGGAAGTCGGAAGTTGTAAGTCGTTCCCGACTGGTTGTTCTGCTATTCAGACTAATTAGCATATTAGCTCTTTATTATATAGGATTAAATAATGCAAAGGGATTCTCAGTGGGGCAAATAGGATACCATCAAGATTTATATTATAGCAGTGAAATTAAATTATACACATATATCAGATAATTTCAGAATTTGATTAATAGAAATAATTTTTTTCTTCTCTAAAAGAGTTTCACTAAGAATCTACAGTATCTACATACTTTATATGTTCAACATGATCAGAACAACCTGGATAAGGGCTTGGTCTCAATCCTTCTTGAGAACAAATGCAGCTAACAGTGGCTCAATCGGTTAATCAATAATTCAAGCCAAGCAAATTATATTCCCTATCCAAACTTATCAGCAGATACAGATAGCTACTGAAGAGCATTATAATAGTATATGGAAAGAAATAACCCTTAAAAATTAATGTCACTTTGCCTAAAGAAAAAAAAAAACTTGATTGATAAAGGACAGCAGAATCCCATTTAAAAAAAAAGAAGCATTAAAATCCCAGAAATGTTAAAAATAAAAGCTGTATTAAGAATCAATAAGTTAAATATTTGGATACATTTTTAAAGTTCATACTCATCTTTAATTGGTCTTGCAGATTCAGTGATAAATAAGACAGCTCTCTGCTCAGGGGGTCCTTCAGTGATGATGACAGGAACAAAGGTAACTAACAATCATGTGTGTATGAACTCTAAACACCACACACTAAGTATAAAACCGAGTCTAAGTACAGTATTTTTTGTTTAGTCACTCTTAACAATGAAAGTTACACATCTATATAAAGAGTTACTCATTCTTTTTCTTAAGAAATATTTTATACAAATCTTTACCAACCAAATTCAACAGTTCTGTGTGTGTGTGTGTGTGTGTGTGTGTATATATGAATATATACACATACATACACACATATACACACACACACACACATATATATATATATATATAATTTCTATTCTGCTAGAGAAGCATGGCTTTCTTGTCCAATGACAGTAATGACTCCTATAGAGTCTGCTCCTAAAGACATCAAGACCTAATTAATTTTCATTAAATGAAATGGAGAAAATGGACCTTTACAACATTTCTAAGAAAAAATCATTTCAAACATTACAACATACAGTTTAAAACCCTCAACAAGTGGCTAAGTATAGTATCTATTCCCTATTTATGGAGTGGCTGTAGCAGTTTCATGTTTAGTGTTAAATGAGCTTTTTCTATAATTCTATACTTGGAAATGTATTATTTTTACTATTAATGAAAAAAAATGAACATCAAGGTATAATATCATTATGACAAGAGGTTATACAAATACTTTAAATTTCTCTTCCATATTCAATTTTTATCCAGTTTTATTGATCGTATTTTTAAGAATTGTACATACCATAAATTATATGTGAAAGAAATATGTTTGCTTGTGGATTATAAATTTAATCCACTATCAAACTTGTATCTGATAGTTAGCATTGAAAATTAACTTGAATTCTCATAATAGTTATGAGGCTACCTTTTAAACTTGATTTAAAAAAACAAACAGTACAGACACACATATACAGAGTTACCTGGAAGGTGACTTTGGTCGTTCCTAAAAAGTGTAAAATTTTGGAAAATAGAAAATGTGCCCATTCCTGGGAATATGGATGGAATTCCTTATCAGCTCCATTTAAAGCTGCCTTTCCAGGATTGTATTAAACTTAATTATGAAAGATTAGAAACGAGATGATGTGTAATTGGCACCAGCTGCATTTCGTATTGGAAAGCATAAATACAAATAGAATTATTTATTTATTTATATTTATTTACCATTCAAATGGCAGTCCTAAAACTTGCCAGGAATAAAACGAACTGTTTTACTTTTTTTTTTCCCCCCCCTAAGTTTAAAATACTTCTTTACATAATAGTCATAGAGATCAATATCCCATTTACAGATTACTTTTCACCCCCCAAAAGAACCCCAAAGCAGCAGCAAAACAAGGCAAGTTTCTTTCCTCTAATTAGTAGCTTATTGTTTTCAGACCATAATTAGTGCCTGTGGACAAAAATTCCCCCAAGCCACTCTATACATTTGGTGTGTGTGTGTTTAAATCTGTCCACCTATCTTTCTAATTCCTTGTTGAGAGTCTTCATCAGGCATTAAAAAAAAAAAAAGCCAAAGGGAAAGGCTTAAGGAGAAAAAGCAGAATTCACCTGGGGAGGGCGGCTGGGCGGTGTGCTTATCAGGGGGGCAGGACCCATGGCCGAGGCGGCATTCAAGCTCCTTTCCCTTTCATCCTGGTAAATTCGGTCTCTTTCAGCTTCCGGTAACTGCAAGAAATTCTGCATAGCCCGGAGGTTTACCAGCAAAGACTGGGAGGCAGTCTTGGGGTCCTCTTCCTTTCGGAGAATTTCTGAAAGCAAGCCCTGCAGGGAATGAAAGGCACAGAGTGAGCGAGCCTGCTGCCGGGCTCTGCCCAGCCAGCGGTGATCCTTCCCTCCTTTTCTCCTCCACTCGGTTTAAAAAAGGAACAGTCAGAAGCATTAATTCTACGTGGGAATATATTAGTTACAACTGAAGTGGTAGAGAAGAGAGCCTCAATTGTATTCTTAATTTTATTAAGCATCTGCTTTACATATACCATAAACCGAAACTGCCTAATTGGTCTCCTTCCTTTGAGTAGCTTAACTTGCCATGAAATCTTTCAGAGAGAGACGATCGAGGGAAGTTAAGAATAAGTGAAATGCTCATAATGCAATCGCAGTGAACGGCGGAGTTCTCAAGCTGCCTAGACAAAGACAGGGGGATGCCAACCGCCTAATACGTAAAGATACAAAGCTATTTCAGGAGAAACAGAACTTTCAAAGAAAATGCTAGGAAATGAACTACAACATATTAGAAAAAAAAAAAATGTTATGACCCAGCCAGAGTGGCTCAATGGTTGAGCATCATCAGGGCACATATCTGGGTTGCGGGTTCAATCCCCAGTCGGGACACTTACAGAAGGCAAATGATCTATGTTTTTCTCTCACATTGATGTTTTTCTCTTTCTCTCTCTCTCCCTTCCTCTCTCTAAGCATGTCTTCTGGTGAGGATTAAATAATAATAAAGAATTTCACAAAAGCATCGTCTAAGGTTAAGGCTATGTTTTCACAGACAATATTTTAAGTTATTCCTTTACTTGAAAATTAGAGTTAATGACAAATGATTCTTTGTAGTTATCATTTAAGGAAACTACATTGACAGACCCAATGAGTCTAAATACTATCTTGCTATGCTATATCTCTTGGTAACAGGTAGAAATTCTGAACTTCAGAAACCACAGATTAAATCTGAAATACATAAACCCCTCTCCATATTTCAAAAATCCATGATAGCATGCCGCATCAGAAAAGAGGTTTATCCAACTGTGTACCTATTACATTTCTTGAGGAATAAAAATATGTATTTCTAATAAAAGGAATTTACAAACCATCAGTAAAAGTCCTTTAAAGTGTCTCTTTCCCCGAGTAATAGACCCCCCCTTTTTATTAATTTTTTGGAAGAATGCTTTAAAAAATGGGTGGTTTTCTCCAGTTTTAAGGGATATATTAAATTGAAGTATTAGAAAATGTTTCTTTCCATCTGATAGGAGCTGAGCAGCTCTTACCACTTCAATCGTGTACATGAAATAATGCCTGGAATACCAAGGTACATTTGGTTTCTACCGTTAGCCAGAATATCAGTTTAATACACTACAGCTTAGAATAAAATGTCCAGATCTCAATACAGTTTACAAATTTCACTTTCCAACAACTCTGTGGAAAGGGTGAAAAGGATACATTTGGGGAAGGGGTAATAAAGTGTCATGTCGAAATTATTAAGCCCCAAGATTATAACATTTGCACTTTTTCATGGTTTTCTAGAAGTGTAAACCCAGCTTTTGGCTCTGTAGGAATAATGCCCAAATTGCCCACATAGACGCAGACAATATGAAAGTACTGTCCACTATTAAAATGATTTTCAGGCTGCTGTGAAAAAGAATCCCCAATAGGCTCAGGGGGGTTAAGAGTAAATTTTAATCTCTCCCTTAGTCTCTGCAACGGAAGTCAGGAACCTGGACCCAAACATCAAGTTTCACCATGAGACACGTAAGGGAAGAATGAAGGGAATGCGTCCTTTCATTCCTAATACTGACAAGTAATGCTGCAACTGAGTTTTCACAAGAGTAAAACATCCAGTCAGTTTAACTGAAATTCAGTCAAACAGGCAGTCAATCATCCAGCTATTTAATTTGCACAAGGCCAACTAATTAGATTGTGTTGATGTGTCACATGAAAACCGAAAAATACAGGCCTTAAAAGCATTTGAAAATAGGTGTACAAAAATAATCCATGTTCCCCACTCTTCCCTACAAAATGTCATGCATTACAAGATGTGCTTGGCAAAGTAACATATAGCAACTATACAGAAATAGAGAGATGGAACAACACAGTATAATAAATAAAATGTTGTGATTCCTTGAATATTCTAATGTTCATTGTTGTTATCCCAGCACAATGCTTACTCTATTTAAGGGTTTGATAAATATTTATTAAGTGGATAAATTATGTGTATTCAGACCACAACAGGAACAACACTGCAAATGGGTGACAAAAACTTAGATATGCTACCCCCAGGTAAACTCTAATGGTAATTATAAATTTACTCAAGGTGAGCCTTCAATGAAAAGTTTACTGTGGCGCTTTGTAAGATGTTTACCTACACTAAATGTTCAGTAATTTAAAAAACAACAGATTAGGTTAAAAGGGATTCTGTAAATATTGAGGAGTGGGGAATTTGAAATTAGACATTTATAAAATATCTCCCCTGACAGCAGAGAACTGTGGTGAGAAAAGCAAAAGACCTGAAAAAATACATACTGCTACTATCAAGTCTTGCTAACGTAACACCAAGGCATTCCTGTATGGTTTACGCAGAAGACAGCAGGTCACTTGGGAAAGGATTTCGAAATTTCTCTACCCATATTTTGATGTTGGCATGACTTCCCATTTGAGCAAGTAAAGTGTTTTAGGGGCAAAACATTGTATTACCATTTAATTATTTGGCTAGAGCAAGTATAGTTTTTCTGCTTGCAATATGTTGAAGGTCTAAAGCGTTTATTTCAAACCCTGGAACACACAGAGCTCTAAAGCAGCCAGTGTAGACATCTTGGGAGTTTTAGAAACCTTTGGGGGTTTCTTTCTTTCTCTTTTCTTTCTTTTTTTTTTTTTTTTTTTTTTTTTTTTTTTTTTTTTTTTTGGCCCAGACTTTCAATGAGGGGAGTGCCCCCTGGTGGAAATGCTTGAAAATAGTTAGGAAATGTTTTGATTAGAATGTGTTAATTACCAAAAATAAATAAATAAGAAATCATGTCACTTGAGAATAATTCTGAATGCAAAATGATTCCTATAAGAATCCAGATATGAGAATGAATATTTGGTCCTTTTCAGGTTGTTACTTGAAATAGTTACATTTATGGATTCAAGATATATGTGGCCTGTTTCCATTTGCCCATAGTCAAAAATAGAGTTCAGATTTGCCAAGTTAAGTCAATGTCACTTGTGGTAATTCCTCATGGGGCACAGTAAGAGGGATCTCTTACCAAAAATTCTCCAAGCTAAAAAGTAATGTTTTGTACCTTTTTCGCTATCTCAGCGAATATGCTGAAATAGCAGGACGAAAATATCTCAATACTGTGCACCATAGGTGCTCAATAAATTTGTTGAAGAAAACTAAACAAAATCATTAGCTGTTCTTGTTCCTGAAAAGAACTTGAGAATTTGTATGTTATGCCATAAGTTACCAGCACCTCATGAATATTAATTTTATTGGAAATGAGAAGCTGCTTTTCATTGGGACTTCACATCTTCAAATAACTCGATATGTTCTCTATATATGAGAACATAAAATGGTTCTGCATTGTCTGACATGGTGATTAAATATGAATTTTTTTTCCAGTTAAGGAGCAAACTTACTGACAAATTCCTAAACCTTTTTAACATTCCAAAAAGAGTTTACAAGTTACTACAAGTAAAATTCATTAGTAATTGTAAAAGAAATAAAACCTTCAATAAATATTATCAGTACTTCCAAATGCTAATTATGAATTCTTTAAAACAGCAGATAAGCGAAAGAGCCTGCCAATCTGAACAAAAAGCCGGTCTGGCCTCCCGTTTGTCTCCTCTTTGAACATAATCACTGATTCAAATAGATTTTATCAGTTTCATGGAACTTCAAAGCCTCAGAAGGAAAATATGATTTGATAAAACCTCCCTACTAAAAAGAAAATATGTAGAATATTCTTCAAGGCTACCTGCCTCTGTGGCTTGGTGAATTTTTAAACACACGTCCAGGTGAAAGACCATTTTCAAACTCCACCTCCTACTCTGGACTTACGCCAAGTAAGTTATAAGCAGACACATTTATCTCTGTCATTTGGGGAAGCTAAAGGAGAGCTGTCATGTTGGGGTAATAGCACCTTTTTACCTTTTATTCAATAGTGATATGGATAGTGGACTTTTCTTAAATTACACTGTGAAGAATTATAGAAACACAGCAGCAATCTCTCTTATACTTAAGCAGGCAAATTTCTCTCCACCACATAATTTACAGAACTCAAATTCAATAAAACATTACATGATGGTCCATTACTGTTATCAGTTTTGAATAATCCATCTTCATTCTTTATTTTACTGGAAAATAAAGTGTGCCAAAGATAAGAGGAGGGGGGAGACAAAAGGGAAAAAGCCACAGGGTGGGATCAGAGTTAAACTCTGGGCTTTATTTCTAAAAAGGCTCTAAAGAATATATTTTCTTCTACTGCCACCTTTAAAGGGCAATAACACAGAGAAGTGAACTGGAAAGTATAAATCTAGAAGCTCTGGCAATTATTTTTAGCCATAGGTTTCCATTAAAAAGACATCAAGTAGGAATAACTGAATGAATGACATATGCTAAAAGCTGGTGTCTTCGGTAGCAATTAAAGAACATATGCCCATTAATTCAAAAGGGGAAAAAGTACTTAAAACAAGTAATTATATAAATTCTCCATAAATTTTCAGAAAAGGTAGACTTAAAAAAAATAGTCATGTGGGAAAGTCTTGAGAGAGGGGTATGATTTCATTTAGGAGACCCAATTAAGATGATGAGAAAATTCTCCAATTAAGAGCTAAAACATGAAATTCAGGATTTTAAAGTTACACAGAGCTGTCAATGACTAAAATTTTCTCGCGTCTTAACAGCATTATCTATTATACTAATGTTTTAACACACTGTGTACAGGGTACCAATGTCTTTATCTGATCATGTCATCTAACTGCATTTGTACGTACATATTTTACATTAATTTTTTAAACTTGGGGTTGGAATAAGTGCACATTGCAGTAAGTGCACACAATGTGTGATGTGTGATTTAACTCTGCAGAGCTCCTCTGCCTATACATATGCATTAGCATGCGTATTTTCGTACTCCACACTCACACCATACACCCTCACGCTGCACCTGCTTTTATTGAAACGCATACACTCTGAAATAAACACACTACATGCATTCATATGAATGTATAATCATTAAAATAAATGCAGCTGTGTGTGTGCGTGGCGTGCATGTGTGTGTGTGATGGTTTTTAAGTATGACACCAAAAATACATGCATGCTTGCTTGCGTGTTCAAAAGCTAGTTCCCAAAGAGTGAACACTTCATTGTACTAGTTGAAGCTGTCTGATGTAACTGAGAAAATTACTCTCAGTTACATCAGACAGCTTCAACTAGGGCCCACCATCCACTTCGATGAAGGAGTACCAGTTACATAAAGGTATAGATAGAACCAAAACCCTCTGCCATCCTGAGCTCCAAATAATGTTTTGGGAATGACTTTTTCTAAACTGGCTACTATTAATAGAAAGACACTGGCATCATGCTGCACCAGGTTTTCATTCTCTCACTCTCAGAAAAATAAAGTCACTGTTTATCTTTTCAAAAGAGAATATGGCATAAAAGGAGAATTCTACCTTCCTTACAGGAACAAATTCTATAGATATTTGTGGATACTGTAAATGTTAGAACCAAAGGCAAAAAAAAAAAAAATGTCAGCTCTTCGGGAGTCATAGCAGGGGCATCATAACCCAAGAGAAGAAAAAATTATAGCAAGGGGTGGGGACTTCACCCTCATCTCCCTCAGCTGGACTCTCTTGTCATTCCTCATCATATAAAATACGCTTTCCCCATTGCTTTAAGAAGTAACCATTTGCTCCGTTTTTAAAATGCTTATCTGTAAATCTGCATGTCATTTGTGTCTACGTCAATGTTCTCTTTGTCTGTGGGCTTTTAATTCAATTCAGCAACCCTATCTATTTTTTGCCCAGTACTGACAACTTCTAGCAGTCACTGCTATTTACAAAAACAAAACAAAACAAAAATGCTGCCAGAAGCAGGAGTATCTAGCTAGATGGCTGACTTCTGATTCATTCACTCATTCATTTTCTTTTAATAATCACCCCTCTAACTGAACATAGGTGCCGTATTAAATTTGCCAGCTAATGATGAACACACATTTCGTTTTTAAAATATCCAAATAGGAATAACTATACAATTTTAACCTTCTGCAACCACCCTTTTAAAAACAGACAAATGATGCATAAAAAAGCAGATAAAGAAACCGAAAATAAACAGAATTAAAGGCTTTCTCGGGCCTCCTAACTTAAGGCAAGCCAAAAATAAGCCACAGCTGGGATCCTCCTAGGTATGGACATTCTGCCAACAAGGAATTAATACTAGATTATTTTTGTACCAGAATTTTATTCTTATAATCATGCAATAAACAAAAAAAAAAACTTATATGTGAGAGGAAAGTATGAGTCAGGTCCCCAAAAAAAGTTAACAGAAGTAAAAACAGTGGTAAAACAAGAACGCTGATAGGACATAATGTCCTCATTCTGATCAAAGTTACATGTTCTTTTGAGGTTTGTATTGTGTGTGTGTGTGTGTGTGTGTGTGTGTGTGTGTGTGTATGCGTGCACGCACGCACACGCGTGCACGCCTGGGCCAAGAATAAACACCATATATATATCATACTAGTTTCCAAAAAAAAAAAAAAAAGAAACTAAAAATCCTCTCACTCACAGTTTAACAGAATCAATTTGTTTAGGACTTTTTTTTATCTTATTATCTTAGGACTCCTGTCTTTTATATCACCCTTTCTCCCTGTCCTTCTGAAACTTCTTCCAGGATGATAACATCTTCTGAGGAATGGCCCAGGAGGACAAAGGTGTGGACATGACGGGGACAGGGAGACTGGGGCCTGCAGCTCAAACCTACCCCAGAGGCCTCGTAGTGAGCTTGGGAGGAACATCAACAATAATGGGAAGAGGAGAGAGAAATACCTTCTGCTAATAAGTCACATATTTTTTTTCTAAATGGCTGCTTAGAATTAAATGGCAGAAATTGTGATTGAGTCCCAATACTTTTTTAGTTGTAGAGGAATTTCAATAGAGCCCACTGAGATGCTCATGTCTGGTATGGGCGGTAATATACTCAACATCCTAGGCTAGAAGCCTGGAGTCCTACCAGTGGCCCTGGCCAAGACATGAAACTCTTCCCAACCTGCTACTGCGGTCTATAACGCCATTATGTAAGAGTGCAGGTAATCCCAGTGTGAAACATATTTCATGTTTCATTTATTCTTTCAAGGCCCCTGAATCTGGATCATGCTGTGTATAGCTTCCTCGTGGCAGAGGAGGTTCAAGAGAAGGAAAATAATGATTTAGGCACCACCAGGAACAGACAATACGATTTACACGAAGAGGATAAAAACGTTCGTACCAAGTAAAAGAATAAGCATTGGGTGTAGATGGCACCGGAGAGAGAGGGGAAAACAAAGATAGAAAAACCATTAATAAATAAAACAAAACTGACCTGAGTTCTGTTAAAAGCCACACGTGCAAATACTGCCTGGGAGATTCCTGCTCGTTTCAGTTCATCGCGTACCCACTGGTAGATTTCGGAAGACACCTCTGTGTTGGTTGAGACCTGCTGCTCCAAAGGCTTATTCATAGATCTACTGACAGGGGGAGGGTGGTTCAAGTATTGTTGGTTTAAGGACTGCTGGGCTAAAAGTCTATTCACTGCATACTGCTGGTTCAGCAGCTGAGCCATCACCAGCTGCTGGTTGACCAACTGAGGGCTGATGGGCGTTGACACAAGCCCAGGATGCAGATTGGGAAGAGGGGTCCGGACGGAGGGCTGGCCGCCGTGGGAGAGCTGCGCGGGGGACGGGGGCTGCTCGGCCGTGTTCCCTGGGACCGGCTGCTGGCCAAAGTTGACGTGGTTGGCACCTTGCTGGGAGAGTTCAGAAAGACTATCCATTTCAACTAAAACAGACACAAGGTAAAGGCATGCTCAGTCAACAAGAACGGGCATTGGTAAGCATTTCTGATCCTGCGCTAAATAGCGAATAGTAGGCACGGGGCACTTTAAAAGATCCAATTAAAATAAGCACATTTCAAGATAGAATTCAACCTGCTGTGTTTTTACTTTCCTCCTCGGCACAATCCCACAAACTTTAAAAGTGGGACAATATCTTCTGATCTATTTTATAAGATAGTTTAGACTTAAGGCATGAAATCAATTATTTTCATATTCTATATCACTGGTTTTGGGGGTCAAACTGTTATTCTCATTGCCCCAAGGAGGCTGATAAGCATTGTTTACTTTAAGGTTGTTTCTAGAAGAATGGCATTTGATAAATAGCATCTGGAAAGAATGAGTTGAGCTAAGAAAAGACATCATAGGCAACAAACAAAAAAGAAATACACAAGTATTTTCATATATATATATATATATATATCAATTCTTATTGCTCTAGGCAAAAGGTCTGAAAGAAAAAGATAACATAAATATGGTCAACGTTCAATTCTTACTCAGACATGAATATAAAGTAAGTAATCAATATAATAAATAATGAAAGTGGTCATCATGACAAGTAATAATAACTGAGTGCATATTGAACACAGGGCTGAGTATCTTACACAGTTTGCTTTATTCAAGTCTAATCATCTTCTGCAAACATTTCTTGGAATGAGGCAAATGATTTATAGTATTGCAAGCCAGTCTACCCAGGGTTGCTAAGACCCAAATGTTTCTCGAAGAAGCTATGGCCATCACCAGATGCTAAAGACAATCTTTCAAGGAAGGGGCGGGGAGTTGTCCTGGTGCAATGGTGATACTGTCATGGTTTTGCAATTTATTACCACCTACCCAAGATGGATGCCCCTCCCTTGGCTAGATCTCTCATGCGCACTGGCTGGGAATGAGCTCAAAGTGTGTCAAATGCTTTGCTGCTGCGAGCAGGAGACTGGTGTGACAGAAAAAAAGCTGAGCATGATGCTGAATGGACACAGGTGAGACTTTTCAAACAGCACACCATCGTTTCCACGTACAGATTGTAGTTGGACTTTAACCATCATGTCTCTTTTCATTAAATATTCAGGTTTTATATTTAGAGGAACGTATCCTATGTCTGTAATCACTGAATAATATGCCGAATATAACGAAGAATTGGGGAAGAAACCTTCCATTTCTACCAGTGATATCAGCCCAAGTGGGCCATTCACAGGGAATGGTAATTCAAGCAATTATTCCAAAAATGATGCATTGTCTTCATTATAGCTCTAAGCTATAAAAGGCAAAGAATCTGTTTGGGTAGATGGATGGTTTTGCTTGAAATATTAAAAGCTAAAACATGCGCAAAATTCAGGTTCTCCTGTCTCTTAAAATCTTTAGGAAAAGTTACTGTTGTTGTCATAAAATGAATGTAATAGAAGTAAACAGAAATAGATGTAAAACAGGGCATAACACCATGCATATTAAATATGCCACTCTTACATTCTTTTAAATATATTATTTGGAGAGTACAAGTATATGAAAGAAAACATTAATAGAAATTAAAATATTAACCTCAATCACAGTGTTTGCCTGGGCAAATACTAACAAACTCAATAGGGAGAAAATGTCATAATCTAAATGCTTGGGTACAACACACAGCTTTTATCTGTCATTTTACACTGCAGATAATTTTAATGTATTTCCTTAGTAACAAATATTGACCTAAACTTCTATGTTAAGATAGAATGCTCTACTGGAATTAAAAATTCAGGAATGATGCAATGATTGTTCTGGTATGGACTGTAAAGTGATACATTCACTAAAGCACCTACAGGCAGGGCGGGGGATTCGGAATATAAAAATCACTTGATCTCAATTGTGAAATCTAGAAATCCACTAATTTCCTTAAAAATTGGGTGTAAAAAAAATAGGCTCTTTCTCTTGAACACAAACAAAAAAGCATAAAAGCGTGTTTTATCTCTGAGAGAAATCACAGCTAATGTTAGTTATTCAAGGTCTTCGCTGAGATGTGAAAAAATGACAGCTCCCTCCTCACCCCTCCAGTTCCTGCATGTCTGACAACCAAGTCAGTTTGGCTGATTTAAACACAAACATTTATTGAATTTAATTATCTCATTATACTCATACCCACTCCCCACCCTCAAAGAAACATTCTAAATTGATCTCTAATTGGGCAATCAAAAGACCTGGCTTGAGATGTGACTTTGATAAACCCCCGAATGACACGTAATGGTATGTAGCCACCGAGGCAACGGTTTTTGCTTACCCATCATATCTTTTGTCTTCTTGAAATGTTTGTACCACCTTCCAAATTCTTGACATTTTGCTGCCGAGACATTTGCATAGTAAGTGCTGTTCACAATGGAAGAAATCATACTCTGTGTGAAGAGGGGGGGAACATTTGTAACACATAGTGGCACAAGATGGAACACAGAAACGATTTCAATTGTGCAAACTGTATATATTTTTTGATCAACTGAGTACCAATACATTTGTGTTTTCACACTTAACCTAAAGCCTCAACTTCTTAAAATTCATTAACTAGGTCATCAAATGCTTATTTAAATAGAAAACAACCGCCCACTGAGACCAGTATAAAGCTTATCAAACCCACAGGATTTGCTCTAGTATTTATGGAACTTCCATCAATGCCATCTGTTCTAGACTGACAAATTTACCCTGATCTCAATAAATCCAATTCTGTGAAGATGACTTTATGACTGTGGGTAAATAAGTTGTTTTTTTTTAATTTGTCTTTATTGCTGAAAGCATTATAGATGCCCCCCTGTATCTCCTCGTTGACCCCCTCCTACTACCTCCCCAGCCTTTCCTGTGTCCATGGGTTTTGCATAGCTTTTTTGAGTTGTAGTAACTGTACTCTACATCCTTGCTTCTCAAAGTATGGCCCAGGGATCAGCAATATCAGCATCACCTAGAAGCTTATTAAAAATGCATAATCTTCAGCCCCACTCCAAACCTAGTTAATGGGCAGCTGCATATGATCAGGATCCCCAGGATCTTTGGGTGTGGATTAAAGTTTGGGATACACTACTTTGCTTTCCACTTCCTATTATTTGGTTTCCCACTGGAGGCACATTAACTGCTTTAACACTGATCACATTTAAGGAGAAATAAACTACTCAGAGATCCTCTATCAGAAGTAAAAAAAAATAATAAATAAAAAATTCTACAGTTGTATTGCTAGCTTCATCTACAGTAAAGCTTGAGTTCTGAATTTCAAACTAACCATTAAACATTTAAATATATACATTTCATGCTTACTAAATTTCTCAAAGATATCACCAAAAAAAAAAAAATGTCCTTTTCTGTCACTTGCCTTCATCCTGAAAACAGCCAACAGTTTAATAGAAAAATTAAGAAGAAAACCATGATTTTGATGTATTAAGAAGTTTGAGAGGAGAGTGAAACTCATTTTCAACAAAAGAAGTGTTTTCTTCCCAGCAAATTTTAGTTATGGTCATTTCAGTGACTTAATCCATGTTATTTTTAACCATACCACCTCTCTTCTCTAGTAGCAGCTAAATTAATTTCCAATTGCACCAACCTCCATCCCCCACACCCTCCTCTGTGTAGAAACCTGAGAACTTCCACTTCCAAGTTCAGCTGGTCTCTGGTGACAGAGTTTACAGAGGGCAGCATTGTTTGCGAGCAGTGCATAACCAGAAAAGCCAGTTTGGGAACAAAAGTATTTTTATATAATTATCTCCTTTAAGCGACTTCTAATTTAAAGCTCTTTTGGTTATTATTGACTCTCCTAACATCCATTAGCAGTGATAATTCTATAATAGGAACACATTCCTGTAATATGCAAATCTTGGGGATCTTTGAAGAACCTACAGTGAAGAGGATAAGCTAGAATTGCATTATTTATGTAAAGCACGGGCGATCTTTCTTAAGAACTGTGATATCCTTTTTTTTTTTGACACTTTCTACTTTATAGTCCTTTCCTCATTTTATTTCTCTAAAAAGACATCCTTAATGGGCTCATGATGCCCTGCCATTAATCTAGTAGCTTGCAATCTTACTAAGAGCCTCCCTCAGTCCAGAGTACAAAAAGATACTTAGCAAGGGTGCCAGAACCAGAGCCAGATTACCTGATCCGGTTAACAATCCGTCAGCTTCAATCACCCTTACTCTATCGTAATAATGGATCAATAAAGTCAGACACTAATAAAACTATTGAGATTGCTGATGGATAACGGTGATTCTGAAAATGGATGACAGTTGATGTTCTTCCACTTTGGTTCAATTTTTAAAAAATTATTACTCTTATACCTAGACATTCTGGCAGTTTCTTAAATGTTACTATAATAGCACATATAAATTTTAGATGTAGCTTTATGTCTTAATTTTCTGAAATATTTGAAATATCTTTAAGTTTTCCTAAGGTTTTTGACGAATATCCAATCTACTTTAATTTGCCAATATGTGAAATTTGCTCTTTGTTGTAAACCTACTGTGTGCCTGGCTGGTACTCGGAGAGACAAGACAGAGCCTCTGCCTAAAGGAAGCTTGCAATCTATTAGAAAGATAGCTAAACAGATCATTTCAATTTAATGTGTTCAGTGTATCAACTGTGAAATACATGTATATAGGAGAAAAAAAGAAGATACATAGTGTGAGAAAAAAAAAGTCTGAAATATTTTTATACACTAGAGCCCATATGTAATAGTGCTATGTAGTTCATTATTATCCATATGTGAAAAATAGTATCCATATGTGCACCATCATCAAAGCTTTCCCCTGCCCTTGTTTAACCCTAAACTGGTAGCTTCTGTCCTGAAGCGACTTTCTAGACACTGTTCTACTCTGTGGAGTGGTGTGTGCTCAGGAAACTCTAATTAATGTAAATATTAGCCTAAGCAGGACACAATCAAAAGACTAAGTAATGACATATGCCAAACCAACTTTTTAGATTCTCTTTCTATGCTTTTTGGGGGGCTGAGAAATATTTTATAATCCAGGTAACTCAGGATCACTTTGATTTTTACTGGAACAATATATAGTACATTTCACATGTAACCACAGTAAGATACTGTTGTTCTCCTTCTAGTAAAATCCTTACTGAAATCTCAGGCATGGCATCTGACCACACTAGGGAGTTTCAAGGGCCAGGAAGAGAGAATTCAGGATCTTATGGAGCCCATGGCATTTGAAAGAGCATATCCAGTGTCATAATCTTCAGTTTGGAAAGTCATAAAGAAACACCCACCGTTTTGATAATACAAATGAAAGCAAAGATGGACAATATTTTCATAGGTGGTAGAGATGGATGTACAAAGGGTACATCAAGAGTCGCGATTTTTCAGGAGAGGGGCTTGGGGTTCTTGTCAATCAAAAGGAGACACTGGCTTAAAAATATTACACTAGGCAGATCAGAGTTCCATATTACTTTCCAGCCCAAATGCCTGGCACGTATTAAACACACACTAAATGTTCTTTGATGAAACAGAATCAGCTAAACCTGCATTCAAGTCCAAGACGTGCTGCACACTACCAGTATGACCCCTGTCAAATTAACTACTCTAAAACAATTCCCCATACTAAACGGCAATGGTAGTGGCACACACCACATTGGGTTGTTCTGAGACTCCATTCATTCCAGCAACTTTTTTCATTCATTCATTCATTCATTCATTCATTCATTATGTATTTATTGAACTCCTATTATGTACCAAGCATGGGGCAAGTGACTAGGAAGTATGGCTCTTCACATCATTACGTATCTGCCCTTGGACAGACCATTAATAAAATAATGGACGTGATATAATTAGCACAGTGCCTGGAACATATCAAGTCTGGACCTAAGAGGTGTTAATTACTGCGACAACAACCCTCTGCCACCACCTCCTCATTGGGCTCTTATTATAGGCTCACATTTCACATCAGTCCAAAGACTACTCTGTGAATAACAAAGCCATCAGGTAAAATTTCAAGTGATATATTTTAAGTCAAATACATATTCTTAGGAAGAATGTAGATTGTCCTCATTAAATCGAGTTACAAGTCAAGTAGGCACAAGGGAAAACGCCAAGGAAAACGTTGTTTCCATTTGTTGCCACCTTCAAGTTTGGTGGTGACTTCTAAAGTTGGCCTGCACCTGGTAGCTGACCATCAGGGACACACACCACTTCTCTGACTTGGATGATCGACCAGTGCCCTAATTTCTAGCTAACAGCTGTTCACCCCGGAGGATATATTTCAGGTATCCCTGGCTCTGCCTTTCCCAACTTCCCAAACATCCCACACATGGTACCACAACAGCACTGGTCATGCTGTTGATTTTCTACTAGAGCCTTGGTTCTTATCTCCAAACAGTGTGCACTCATCACAGACAGGGCTGGGAACGTATTAGTTGATCAACAAAAAGGACACTGCAATAAGCCATTACTGCAGACTACCAGAACCGCCCCCCCGCCCCCATTCCTCTCTCCCTCCCTCTACCCAACCTCTCTCTCTCTTATTCTTAGAGCTTAAAGGTAATGGCAGCTTAATTGTTAAATGAGACTTTCAAAATCATCATTTTTGGCAGTCATCATTAAACTCTGTAAGAATCTTTGTTCATCCGTTTGCAAGAGATCCCTGCCCAAGTTCTTCCGAAATGCAACGGCACAGATGTCTCAGAAGTCACTGCGCTCGCTGGCTATGTCATTCCCTAAGCAGTCCTCTCCCATGTCTCTGTATGAGGAGCTCTCTAGAGCACTCGGGGAAAGACACACCAGAGCACTTGGAGAAAGACACAACCGTCATGGTACGTTTCCCCCCCACTCAGTGGCCAGTGTGTGTAACACATGAATGTTCAGGGGAGAAAGGACTCAGGCTGACAAAGCTCAGTCGGCGTAGATCTCAAGTTCAAGTGCTGCACACACAGCAGCGACCAGTGCATGGGCCACGGCTTGCCGTGCTGGGAAATAGAATTTGAAAGTCAGCAGACATTGGCCGTGGGTCCCACAACCCCAGTGTGACACGATACTCTCGTCCTGGGAGCCAAGTTGTAAGCTTTTCTAAGATCCATAAAGCACATGTCTACTCCCTAGGAGGGGCTTCGTTCTTTCTGGGAGTCTGCTGAAGTTCCGATCTGAAAGAATGCCATCTTCGCAGAAACCCCGGCACTCTAGAATGATGCCATCTGCCACAGGCTGAGCTTCCTTTGCAGCCAAATACATTATTTATAACCTTTCTAATTGTGAAAAGGTAAGGGTGGAATTTTTCTAAAGCCTGACGTAGATAGAGGGAGGACCTTCTGGACCTTGGCTCAAAAATATTGCAGGTCTCTAAATATGAAACACACACACACACACACACACACACACACACACACACACAACACAACAACAAAACACCCACAAGGAATCAGTGGAGGTTACATAATTTTTCAAAATGCTATATCCTTCCAAACCCCTACTAGAATGGGATGTTCACCGGAGGTGTACATTTATAAGGCATGCAGATACTAAGGAAAGACGTTTTTATTTTTCTACTTCAGTAGCCAAGCAAGAGGTTTTGGGGAGAGGTGAAAAGCCTTCTGAAAAAAAAAAAAAAGGTTCATCAATTGGGGAAAGGCAGTGATCTGATTACCCTTAAAATTGCTTTGTTGTGCCTTTAACAACAACAAAAAACCCACCCCAAAACAATGCTAATCAGGTTATTCAATCATTTAAACCAAAACTGTTCATGCTTTTCTGCCAAATCAACCAACCACAGCAAAATCTGTTATCTCTGATTGCTCAGCTTCCAGTCAAAAAACAGTTAACCCCCACTGTACCAAAAGTTTTCCAAAATACCCTCCGAACTCCGCACGCTCCGGGAGGAAAAAAGAGAAAGCCATGTCATCTTTAAAGGGTAACTGGAGTGTGGTACCCTTATTTGCATATGACAATATACCCTAATAAACTAAACAGCCTGTACTGGAAGCCAGCAACTCCCTAGCATGGCATGTGATCTCCATACTGGCTTTTTGTGCACTGTTGGGGTTTTTTGTTTGTTGGTTGGTTGGTTTTGTATAAACACACTGCAATATCATGATCCAAACTTACTGAAGACTTGCTGATGGTTTAACTGCGGTGGGAGAAGGTAACAGGAGAATCTACAAAATGGTGGTTCACCCTGGTTTAAAGCTTTCAGGCTCCATCAGCAGAGAGGGCAAAGGCTACAACGTCTTATTTACACAATTATCTAAATACGATTAAACAGCTGATGGACAAATATTAAACTGGAAAATGTATAGTCATTTCAGCTTAATGTAATCCTCTTTCTGTAAACACCCAAGATGATTTTTTTCAACCAGAACAGTCCTGACATCTCATAAGCCTAAGGGTGAATAGCAAGAGATTGTTTTTGATAGTTATAAATATTCAAAAGACATGCAGACCATCTGCTTTCATAATACAGGTAAAGCAAGACTGAAATGGTGACTGCTGTATAAAAATGATTCTTTTAACAAAGTCTTCCTCTCCTCGAAAACTATAAAGACAGATGTCAAAAACTGTTTACACAGAGCAATCAGGAGCGTGCAAAATGTAATATTCCTTTTACACACAGTGCTTGCTAAAGAGATTTTTTTTTCTTTTTCTTCCCATCTGTGTGTTGCAACACATTTCTACAAGTTAAAAACATTTTTTTCAAACAGAGATCTCATGAATACCCAAAAACATGCTATCTGGTTTCTGAATGCTAATTAATTTCAACTAAGGAATCTGAATATCTTTTTCTGTAGGAAGGAATGTATGTGTTGAGTTGGAATACTCTGGAGAGACAGCAAGGGAAATCAACTTGCACAGGTTTAATTCTGTAAGGCGATTTTCATGGTTCTACCCTGTCTGATCCATACGTGTATATATACATTATCAATTATGTCCGT
Source organism: Lasiurus cinereus (assembly GCA_011751065.1). NCBI lineage: Eukaryota > Metazoa > Chordata > Mammalia > Chiroptera > Vespertilionidae > Lasiurus > Lasiurus cinereus. The sequence continues at coordinate 19,477,074 of JAAGEH010000125.1, forward strand.
GCTTTAAATGAAAGCACATCACTGTTAATGTCTCTGGCATAAAGTATAAAATAATTGTTTTCTGAGAGAAATGTATGCACATGCAATATGTGTGTGTGTGTGTGTGTGAATATATATATATATTCACACACACACACACACAAAACCTTTAACTTTTAAGTCAATGTAGAGTGATGCATAAAGCTTTACAGTTAATTTTCGAACTGGAACACTAATCTTGACAGTAACCTTTTTATGTATTGTATTAATGGCACAGAGGCATTAAGCACCTTTTTATAATTTTCAATAAAATGAGCATTTACTGAACAATCTGTCAAACTGCTGGCTCTCTATTCTTTTACATTTTTATTTTTTTGAGAAGTGCAACTTCATACACTCCGATGTTCCTCTCATTCCTCCAATTCCTGTCTCCCTATGTATGGCCTGAATTTTTACAGCAGTCTTCATGTATGCATGTGGAAAACTCAAAGGTCAAATTGAAATTTCAGATCAAACAGAATCAACCCCACGTTCAAGTACAATTTTAATAGGAGTTTTCACAAAATTGGGTTTCCTTTTAATCCCAAAGAATAGCTAACACTGCAAACAAGCTCCAAAAAGCATCTTATGAGATAGTGACATGGAACGAATTTGTTGAAAATTAACAGGTAGTCCCCATCTGGTATTTGGGGGTGGGAAGGAAGTAAAATGGGCTTCAATTTATGAGAAGCAAACGGCAGGATTTCTAAGTGTAATATTCTGTTTGTGCATGTTAGCTTATGTTCCCCAAATCTTTCCCTCTGGATCCTCTATTGCTTTCTAAGCTATCCTCTTGGGAGATACAACTGGGGCATATTCAGAATCTCAATTTGTTGGGAAGAGACTAATCACGTCTAAATTTTACTTAAACTCCAATTGTCATAGTTATGGCTCTTGCCATCTTGATCAATCCCAGTGCCTGAAAAATGGCGTTTTCACACAAGGATTACTAAGATGCACTAAAGAGGGAAAACTCAATACAAAGCTCTAAAGGAATACAAAAGGAAACACAAAGAGAACACATCCAATTTGGTTTTAATTTTCTTAACATATCTCCTAAAGATGAAAATGCGATCATTTCAAACACAGATTTTTATTTAATTATTTAAATATCTAATTCATATTTTTTTCAAAAACAGAAAACAGTTCACAGTTCATATGGCTTTTTCACATAATTAAAGTAATTTTACTAAGACCCAGATAATATCTTTGACCAGATTCTCTATTCAGTTCTTTTGTGTAAGTACCCATCTAGATTTTTCTTATTACACTGAAACCTTCTTACTCAAACTAATTGAATAGGTTAGTAAAGACCTTAAATTAGAAAATATTTGTTAAGAGGTGTATTATTACCAAGGGCATATAATATTTCAAATTAACTGCACATAGAGGCTTACCATTGTTCATCTGCAGCATGAAGGGAATTGAAGTAGATATTCTCCAAGGCCCCTTCTAACAGCTTTAAGATTGTATGAAATCTATAGGTCTTCCCAGACAGAGGTCCGAGAAAGTCTCCATTAGTGACTAAAGAAGATGCAACTGTCATGCACACCATCCATTCTTAGGCATTCACTGTGCAAGTGTCCCCAACTAGAGTTTGTTGTTAGAACGGTTGAAGTCCCTTGGTATCTTGCTTATATATGATTACAAAAAATTTACCCATCACTCAGTTAAACATGATGCTACTCCAAATAGGATTTGTACAAGTTTTTTTATTAGATAGATCTAAATCCAATGAGTTTGATTTTATAACAAAAATTGTTTCCTAAAATTCTAAATCTCTTGTCAATTGACACATTTGGAGAATGCTTGCTTCCTCCTATTCTGACGATCCTTGTGTGGTTAAATCTCCCATCCTCTGGGATGATCAAATTTTCTAGTATCTGTGCTTAGAAATAGCAGGGGGGGAAAAAATACTAAATTTGTGTCAAGTTCCAGAGCACATTTGAAAAGCTGTAAGCCACAGAGTAAGGGAAAAACGTAGTCTGAACAATCCATTTTTCTAAAAGTAAACACTAGAACTAGGTTCTGTGTAACTAAATCTTCACAGATTTTATATTCCTTCTTTGCATTCCTTCTTTACATGAACACTATTTGATTTTTAAGCTACATTACCTAAAAATTGGGAGGAAAAAAAACAGTCTGGCTTTTAGCTTTTGATGGAGCTGCCAGAACTCTGGGAGTCTTGTAAATCCTAGAGAAGCTCTCCCCACTGGGGCCTCCTAAAGGTTCCTTATAAACGACTCTAAGGTCTGCACAAACCCTAGAAAGCCCATTATAGGATCTGTGGATCCCACTCAGATCTGATCCAAGATTTTACAGGAGACGAAGAGCTAAATCATGTTGTTGATTTCTGTGTTTTATCATTAGCTATCCACCAAGACTTTCCACATCCACTGGATAAATACAAATCAATGTCACCTCTGGATTAGGTCATAAAGAAAAACCAATTAATCAGATTCATCTCTATTGATACTACAAAAATGCTTCATTATGGGGAAATGTCATATGCTGGTAATCACTGATGATTTTGTTGTGGTGAAATGGTAAGACACACATACACACACATACACAGACAGGTTAGACAGGTTGGACATCGTGAATTAATGAACCCCGTCATCACTGGAGGTGTGTGCTCTAGGCTGAGCTGGTGCTCAGGCACAGGGGGGTGGATAAGCGAAGTCCCTGAGGTGCATTCTGGAATGACTGAACAGTTATCTACACTTGCAGCTCCCTCTAAATTCAGGTGATCCAGGACCTTTACAGCTGACATGTACACTGTATATTTACAGGCTTAACCAGAGTCTCCAAGGCCAACTGTGGACCTGTGGACATCAACTGAGGAATGGACATTGTGAACTCATACGGGGTAGTACTGGCTATTAGCATTTCTGTGCTGGCAGCATCAGCATCTTCGTCTATAAATCATTTAGACTCTATTATTGAAATTTCCCCTTTTAATTTTATTTTTAAATATGAGAAATGGACAAATGGGACTAAAAAATGTTAGTGAAGAAGTTTTTCTAACTAAAAGATTGTAGATGCAGTAAAAGAAAATATGGGTCTCAACTGTGACACAATTGAGACAAAAGGAAAAATATTAGTCACACTGAAATATATGTACAATTATGAAAAATTTTAAATGCATAGAAATATGGTGCTTAATAGTGATGTATAATTAGCATTTTTTTTTTAGAACTCTAGATCCCCAGTACTTGGTCAAGACTATTGTCCTGCTTATAAACATGTAAGTGCCATACATATATATTTAAGAATATTACAATATAAACAAAAATATAAAACAGCTTATAATGTGAGCAGATTTTCTTAGAAAAAAAAACAGAAGCAATTTGCTCTTTGCTCTTGGGTACGAAAATTCAAAATGAAGTATAACATGAAAAATATTTTGAAAGCTATGATACTATAGATAAATACAACTAATAATATTTTAAAAAGCTGACAGAATTTATTGGTTCATGAAATTAACATGGTGAAAATTCTGAGGATATTTCAGTTTTACACATATTTTTGAGATCCTACTGTGTGCCAGCATTTGACTGTGATGATGACTGAAACTTAAACCCTTTTGTACACAGACAATTATAGTACATAGAGGGAGCCCACCCAGCAAGTCCAGTTAGTCCACTTAATATCAGAACAATGCAAAAAGCACTCTGCTGGGTACACAAAGGGAGTAAGAGTGGGATGGGTGAGAAGGACACTGAGGAAAACTCACATCCAGAAGACAGTCTCACAAGGTACCTTTATCTTCTTTGACATTGTACCTCTAAAGTGTCATATTTTCTTAACCTGCCAATGTGCTTATTTAGAGCAAAAGGCTCAAGTCTTCCCCCACTACCATTTTAAAATACATCAAAACTTTAATGATTCTTCAAACGATGCTAAAAGGATCCCTCAAAAAGTGAGAATGAGTTATAACACAGTCCTCTAATTTCTTCACAAATGGAAAGTTGTTGGTTGTTCCCATAAAAAGGAAGCTTACATCAAATCTACTACATAGCAGCAAAGTTTCCTAGGCTATGCAGCATCCACAAATGCAATTTCAAGCTCTCCATCCCGTGTCTTAGACAAACAACTCAGATTACTGAATACTTTAGAACTGAGTGGTGTTCTAAATGTTGTACAAGTATTAACTCATGTCATTCTCATAACAATCCTGCAAAGTTGGTACTATGATCTACCCACTTTACAAATGGGGAAACTGAGGCATGGAAAGTCGTTTGCCCAAGCTCTCAGACCTAACAGCTCACTAATCAGTGATGGCAAAGACCAATGGCACACAAATACATAAGAGCCACGAAATGAAGTTTCTGAAGAAATGTATTACTTCAAGAAATAGTTTCATTAAGAATTAAAAAGAAAGCACAATCAAGCTCTGTCCTCTGTTTACACAACTGTGGAGTTTTAATACGTTTGGGGATATAGCTATTTGCGAGGATTCAAATAGTTAATACTTGTTTCGGTTTGCTCCATATTTTTCAATTGCCTGGGAATAAATGCTGAATTGACAGTAAAACGGGTTAAGCCCAGGACAGTCGGTGGTACCCAATGAGGAAGTACTCTCCTGCCTTGTCACCTAGATAAGAATGTGATCTCAAACAATGCTAACAATTAAAGCATCACTCTTTCTTCACTTTCACTGTATCATCTGGTTTGCATCTTTAACTCCTCTGAGTAAACTATATTAGATTATCATGTTCGTGGAAAAATATTGCAATACAAGATTTTTTTTTTTTTAAAGAAGAGGCTGACTAAAGAGAATAAAGTTTTAGAGTAAGAACGAGAGAAAAGAAGAGAGAGACTCTTAAAGGAAGTCAGCCACCTTCTCTGCAGTGAGGGATTCTGCAACCTTACGAATGGTCCACAATGAAACTCCAGCACCCCATAATAATGCTGCATATTAGAACACAATACAATCTTGTATTTCTGTTGTGCCCTTCGCGCAAGCATCCCAGGGTGCTTTACAATCATTATGAGTTAAAATTAAAACTGAAGCACATACAATTCCTAATAGAATCATTTTAAAAATGCTAAACAGAACAAATAACTTTTAAGTCTAGATTTAAAAGTCCCAACAGCCAGAGCGTTCCTTACTTCAATTGGCAATGCGCTGCAGAGCCCGGCTGAGCTCTCCCCTGTTATGTTAAAGGCTCTCTTATGTTTTCTATGCTCAAAGCCTGAGATGATCAAATGGTTTCCAATGAAAAAGGAAAAAAAAAATGGGTGTTATCAGTTTGTTTGGATTATCCTGAATTTAGGTTTGTTTTTTATTTGTTTGTTTGTTTGTGTACGAGTTTGTAAGGGGGCCCCAAATCTGACATGGAATAAAGCAGGTTTTAAAGCAAATCCGGACAGAACTCAACTTGAAATTTCAACTCATAATTGTGAAAAAAAAAAAAGACACTCAAAAAGCACTCTAAAGCTAGCTCTGTTTTAGCAGGAAAACCAGATTAATTAGCATGTACCGGTTAACTTAAGAAAACATACACAATTAGAACACAGCGTTTACTAGGCTTTCACCCAGGCCATGTCTACTCCTAAGCCTTGGAAGTATTTATTATTCCACAAGCCAGAAAAAAAAAAATAGGGAAATGCTCTCATGATATGGTAATTTTTCTTGCATTAGTGATTTTGAGGTCAAAGGAAACCCTGTTCAAGATCTAAAACAAAGCAGAGGGTAAAAATCTATTAAGTGAAAATGAAGTACTTACACATTGTTAAGCATCCCTAAATTGGCATGGCTTAAACTCTTTTATGTTGTACTATTGTGAAAAGATAGTGGCCATAAAATATTTGAGATCAATCCACTGTAAGTTAGGTGCTTTATTAAGTTCAGCCCTTTTTGATTAATATTTCTAAAAGGGTATAGAGAACTAACATGAAGCTACAGTAAAAATTTTATGTGTCTAAAGCAGCTGAAAATGAGATGCAAAGAGTAAATCTTGCAACTGAGAGGGCACTTCTACGGAAGACTCTCTGTATTGTAATATTAACAGCGGCAGGTATCTCACTATCCGAAATACCTTGTGTTGCAATATGTTCCCAAGAACAGTGAGAATGAAATAATAACTGGTTCAAAAAAGGAGGCAGAAAAAATTATTTGGTGTAAGCTTAGCAATTCACACACAATTATGCATATAAGACTGGTTACTATTTCCATCATGGACCTTGCCATTAATACAATTGCTGAAAGTGGTAATAAAATCCAATTAGTATCAAGTAGTTCAGTGCCTGGAAAATCAGATATCCACAAGCTGGAATTCCCAGGGTCAGTAGGGTAAGACCTGGATTTTTTTTTTTTAATTTTTAAAAAAGAAAGAATACAGGTATCTCCCAAAATACCTGGTAATTAGCAACAAGATTTATAATATTACACTAAGAAGACGCAAGTACAAAATTCTACAAGCACACTTCAAACAGGAAACTTTCTAGTGTGTTAGGTGTGTTTTTTGTTTTTGTTTGTGTTTGAGAAAGGAAGGCAAGGAGAGAGAGAAGGAGGGCGAGAGAAGGACATAGAGAGAGTTACATCAATTGGTTCTAACCCTGCAACCCAGGTATGTGCCCTGACCTGAAATAAAATCTGAGAACTTCTAGTACACTAACGATGCTCCCACCAACTGAGCACACTGGCCATGGCAGGAAACTTTCCAGTTTTAAGTGAAGCTACCAGCTATATCCCCATCCTTAAAATCAGTCCAATGGATGACTAAGGTCTATACTTTCAGATAGACTCAAGAACTGTCCACGGTTTCCAATGAAATATCTAACATGGTCTTGGGGTTCAAAACAAAGGGCTATTAGCTCAATTATACCTAGTGATCAAGATGGATGTGAGGATGGGGGAGAGGAGTGACTGCCACAGAGTTGTGACATTCATATACCACATCATTCCAGAAGTCAGCTCCTGTGGGCTGAATCACTCTCTCATGCTCAAAATGAGGAGTATGAGATGATAGTTCTTTTAAAAAGAAAGTTAACATACAAACAACAAAATCAAAGATATAAAAACACATGCTGAAGAAAAATTTCAACAGCGAGAATAAAGACAACTGGGAAACTATAAGTAATTATCAGTACTTTCTAGAAATCTAAATATTTTATAAAAACAAATTAATTTGAGAGAGCCTTTAAAAAAAAAGTCCTTTACTATATATGTGAGCAAGAAGGGAACCTGGTTAAGCTCACAAGCTCCATTCATGAATTCTTGCCCCTCACCTAGCAATGTAACCATGAGCATTTATTTAAACATTCTATACCTCAGGTTCCTGAACTGAAAATGGCAAACTATAAAACAGGATGATAGAAATGCTCTTGATACTAAAGCACTAAATCAAAGTTAACTATTATTACCTCAACTATTAAGGTGTGTCATCCTTATTATTTCACTGGAAATAGGAGTGTCCTGTCATACAGCAGGCCGTCGATAGATATTTCTGAATGTGTAAATATGTAAATGTGTGAATAAATGTCATAGGTTAGGCTCTCACATGGAATACAATATATGAATACTGATGCCGCCTGTTACTTTGAGAGAATGTGATCATCAGTGTTTCCCCAAAAATCTTTTTAAATGTCACTTCAGAACAAAAGTTATGAAAAAAAATTACACAACGTGCAGTTAAAAATATGTAACAGGGCTTTTTAAATTGTTGCTCCAGTGTTATTTAAAATACAGAATGAAAATCAACTGAACACAGGCTTATTAAATGTCTTAAGTTCCAGAGAATCAGCAGAGTTACATTTTAAATGCTAAGCTCCAGGAGGACAGCACAATTTCCTTTTTTTGTTTTGCCAATAAATAATAACAACAACAACAACAACAACTAACACATATTAGACCCTGATGCTGGCAGGAGAATGAAAACCCAAAAATCCTTTTTCTCAATATTACTTATAAATGGAGTGTTCACATTTGAATTCATTTTCTATAGCTTTTGCTACTTGAAAATAAAAATGATTTAACTCCTTAGTTTATGTAGGACCTGGGCTTGGAGGTACTTTCCCCCAGGTAAGAAATAGAAAACAACGTAGTGCCTTCAAATATGAAGGCAGTGATATGTATGTGTGTGCACGGGCACGTGCACCCTGCTGTGGGGTGTGGATGGGTGTTAATAATGCACCTATCACATGAATATCTCGCAAGAATATCTGACCTAAACATTTTCTTAAGGAAGGCATTAGGCTGGTAGAAGTAATAACTGATGTTTACTTATGATACTTTCAACAAAATGAATCTATCCTTGTATTAAATATATATATATATATATATATATATATATATATATATATATAGAGAGAGAGAGAGAGAGAGAGAGATGTATATATATATAGATAGATATATAAAATCTCCCCAGTCTTTAAGTTCCAGTTCTAAAACCTAAAACTCCAGGAAAAACTAAAATCAAAATGAAAAGCAAAATGTTTCTTTTTTCAACTCCCAAATTACTCCGGAATCTACACTCTCCAAGTTCTCATGACCACAGGCGTTCTGGTCCCTGAGTCAGACTTCATTCTCTGCATTACTTGCAGTTCAGAACACAACATCCAACTTATCTAACCACATCCCACTGAAAGAAGCAAGAGTAACGATACAACGTCCAACCTCAGATCTGTAACAAGGGAGGCGTTTCTTACACCTTAGGACATTTTACAAAAATAAATAAACATGTGAGACCAAAACTTAATAAAGAGGTATCAATCTATTCGGGCAGATTTATGATAGGAAAGCAGTACCGCAAATAAAGAGGGGTATGAGTTATAAATCAAACCACATGCACACTTACGGAACCTCTGCAGCTGGAGAAAACTTTGCAAATGTTATCAAAGAAAACATTATTACACCAAAATGTTAAGTATTCACTTTAAAGTCAGCACTTCCTTTAAAATTTGTCGTTAGGAAAGGACTGCTGGGCCAGTCAGTGACCAGAATTTTGACTTTAATCTCTGGGGAACACTGGTCCTCTCTATCTGTCCAAGGAGCGAGAGGTCTGGGAAAGTAACACGTCCTAGTACTATGAGTCCAAGTCCCAAATGGACTGCTGCTTAGCAAGACTGAGACAATCCTCCTTAGACAGTGGTCGGCAAACTGCAGCTCGCCAGCCACATGCGGCTCTTTGGCCCCTTCAGTAAGGCTCTTCCACAAAATACCACATGCAGGTGTGCACGTACAGTGCGATTAAAACTTCGTGGCCCATGTGCAGAAGTTGGTTTTCGGGTCTCAAAAGAAATTTCTATCTTTTGTACTGTTGATATTTGGCTCTGTTGACTAACGAGTTTGCCGACCACTGTCCTAAGAGGCAGGACTTAATCAGACACCAGGAGGCAAATCCCTGCTGCCTCCTGTTCCCATTCCTTCCTGGTTTCTACTCTGTAAAGTGAGTCTATTGCCCACGGAGTAGACTTCTGCTAAACATAATTATTAGGGATCCTGTAGTCCTAAGTGGCTACAAGGTTAGTTGAACAAAACAACTCTTACTGTACAGCAAAATGTGAACAGTGAATTGTATGCTGAAAGTTCTTAAGTGAATGAATCAAATCTCCACAGGGGGTCAAAAGTGGAGTATTCTTGGTGTTGGGTCCTGTTTGGCAGAAGACTGAGAAAATATTTATTTGTTAGGCTCTTTTTTTTTTTTACCACACCATTTCTTCACCAAATCTTAACCACAGAAGAAAGAGAATCATTTTTTCCAAACTCAGCACATATTTTTGGCTTACTCCTTAGAGAGCCTGAATTTCTCATCTTTAATAACTTATGCAACAAATAAAAGAAAAATGGGAAACAATTCATTATTAAAACAGTGATAAATTCTGGTTACTGGATTTATTCTACAGAAATATTTGCAACTCAATGATTTATCTGAATTGAGTATCAGATTCATGGAATTTATTCTACAGAAAGGATAGATGATATAGCAGAATATAAAACAAGTCCCTCATTTAGACAACAGACTGCACTTTTTTCATAGTATTAAATTTTAAATTAATTTCAAATATTTGCTGCCACTGCTCAACTATGCATTTTTTTCAAAAGACTTTTTTAAAGAAAAGATGACTAAGTACAATTATGTTGAAGTTATAGCCTAGTTTCACCACTGAATGATTACAGCAAAGTCTACACACACACACGATGCATGATCTTCAAAAGGGCTCTCTGCAGAAATGCACCAATGAATGACTCCAAAACCAAGTCCCGAATTTCATTTTGTCATTCGGTTTAATGTTATAACTGCCTGTATCCAATTCATTTCCCATGATAACATTAAGTAAATTCACAATTATATTTACAAGCTACAGTGAGGTGAAGTTTACTGGCCGAATGCTGATGTCATTTAACAATGAGTTCTCACTGCCTATATTGATGAATACTGTATTAGCATCCTCCTCCTCCAGCTCACAATAAATGCGTTAAATCTTTGCATGAATTTACTTCCGAAATCAACGGGACATTTAGGAACATGAAGGTACTTGAGATTCCTATTCTGGGTGTTGCTACATGTATTATCTCTGAATTAAAAAAAAAAAAGTTTATTTAGAGGATATTTCCAATTTTCAAATGCTAGTATCCAACTGGCATGTTATCTGGAGTTGTCTGCAAAACCCGAAGTCCCAGAGGTAAGAGTCACCTGCTTCATTCTATCATCCTATATATTTCTATGTTTCATTAATTTAAATTACTTGGGAGGTGTATAAATTCACATCCTTTCTACTCCATGGATGAAAGAGGAAGGACAGAGGGAGATGACCTTGAGGTTGCTTTGAATTTCAAGAAACTAACATTTACCAACACAGAGAATGTTTTACCTGTGACTAGAGCTCACCTTAAAAGAACATAGCAAGTCATCATTAACTATCAATTTAATTCATTCCTATAACCGCTAGTAAATATCAAAGGAAAACTGATGGGCTCTAATGCAGCAAACCTGCAATGCATGGAGGTTCTATGAAAAGGCAGAACAGAAGTCCACATGCTTCCTTCCAAAGGTGCCCTGTATCTTCATGAGCATCACCTTAGAAACACATTTTAAGACTCCTTCAACTGTAGAAATGTTTGTAGCAGAGTGGAACAGTTCAAGTTCAAATGACTGACAGACTGACATCCAGCATTACATTTTAAACTTGAACTAAAAGAAAACCTTAAACATCTAGTTCTATCAGCACTTCAGTGATACTGTGTCACAGCATGACCCTCCCCTGCATTTGGGCACTGAGGGGTGGCTTTATACCACATTTATGGAGTAACCGCAGAGGCAGCCCATAAAAAGCAGGTTCATAGCACCTTTGTTGTTGTTGTTTTTTTCATCTGAAATTAGCTGAGCACTATCCAACATGATGTTTGGTTTTACATTTAGAGATAGGGGTGGTCTCTCTCTATAGTTTTAGTAACTCTCCATCAAAATTCATTCTTAAAAAAAAAATCAAATACAATAAAAATAGATCTTTCTCTTATTCCAAAAATTCCTGGTGGTATCACAGGCATCTCAGGGGGAAGGCGGGGGCGGGGAGAAAGGTAAACCAATGCCCCCAAACTGGTGAGAAAATCCTAACGAACAATAACTACTCAACCTTCAGTTACAGGAGATTTCTATTCTTACTTTTATCATCATTACTACAAATGCTCTTTGTAGTTTTCTATTTTTATAATGAGCCAAGTATTAGACAACTGAACTCTTCTTTAATTCAGGCAGCATGATGAAGTTCTCCACGCTAACACTTACAACGCCATGCACTGCAGGCTCCTGAAGTGTTACTGCCTTCACTTTTCCCTACATCAGGGCACTCGGGAGAATGGAGCTTCCATGCTCCGAAGAGGAATCGGAAAACAAGCTCGCAGAGTCTGCTGAGCCGTTTTTCCTTCGCTCTTTTCCCAAGAGACGCAAAGTGTAAAGGCTGTGTTCAGAATGAATCAGGCATGTTTTTAAATGTCACCAGTGGTCAAGCCACTTTGCATTTCTGGCAGATTCTTGCTTCCGATACCGGTTGCTTAAGACTACGGAGCCCCTGGAACCTCACATCAGGGCTGCCCCGGGATGTCTTATTATTTATTCCACGCTCTGCTAAGTACCTGTGAAAGGGGGCACTCCTTGGCCAGCGAACTCTGATTCATATCTTTCAGGAGGTCCTTCAGAGCATTCCTCACTGTGGTGTGCGACCATTGTTCAGGAGGCAAGTCTTCGAGTTTGGGGCAACTATGTGAGACAGAGATTAGAAAGGGGATTATTACAAGATTGCATCCCGCTGCAAAACATTCCTTTAAGACAGACAGATTTCATTTTGCGCATCAAACAGATGCATCTGGAGATTGCTCTCGGTCTCCTGATTGTTCCGATTAGTTAATTACTTTATACAACACATCTGCTGTATCGATGCATGAATTATACATCAGCTGCCTGTGGTGGCTATTTTTTCATGTTACTTCTACCTTCCTGCTCTGATGCGCTTGGGAAGACAATTTAAGGTGTACTGCTTTCTCACGAGCAAGCAGGGAGAAGCATGAGCACATTAGCCATTTTCCTTTCGTGACTCCGTTCATACGAATTAAAATGGTAAAGAAAATATATAAATAAACAAGGCTGCGGCAAGAGTGAACAAGGCATTCTTTCACAAAATGTACACAGATGGCACTGTTCATGATATGCAAAAATATTTTTCTCTTAAGTAAACTTTATGTAAAATGCCTTCTTGTAATGCATCATTTCATTGACTAAATATAAAAAGTCTTGTTTTTTTGATAACCTGCACAAACCTACAAATTTGGGGGAGGGGGAGAAGGGGGGGGAAGTTGCTTTTAAATTCTACACTGAAGTTAGGAAAATAAAGCACAAAGGGTAAGGTAACAAAATCAATTTTAATTAACCCGTGTGAAACACAGAGGAAATAAAATGGTTGGCCAGAGATGCTTTAGTTAAAAATATCAGGTAACTAGAATGCTTTCCCCTAGAATGCTGCCCTGACTCACCTGTGTAACTGAATTTTCAACGTGACCACATGATACACGTCTTGAAGCATATCCGCTACCGTAGCATCAGGGGCATCTGTCACATAAGACAGTGGGACTGGATTCCACTTTCCAACCTGGATTAGCCCTATTCCAGATAAAGAGAATGTGTCACTACATGTTGTACCCTTCAGATAATACATCTGGTAGGTTTATTTTATATTTTTCCCTTTCATGGCCCCCACCCACAAGCAATATTGTGATTTCTCTCTGAATGATTCCCTTCCCTCTAAAAGGCAGGTCAGTGAAAATATTCATAGCTCAGCTTTCCAAATTGTGAAATTATGTAAATGACGGTAGGGTTGTTTTATTATTTTGGAAATCAAACCCCATCAATAAAACCAATGCCCAGGCCACGTTTCCCTAACTTGCAGGAAGTTCTAATAAGACATAGCTGAACCAGTCCTAAATGGCTTTACGATTCAGATAAGATTCTCTATTGCAAAGGGAATCAGCATTGAAAAATACTTTACAGCCCATAAAACCATCAGAAACAGAATAAAAGAAACAGAACTAGATATTCAGTCATAAATGCAAATTGACTCTCAACAGTCCATCTGCTCAAATACGCTCCTCACTTCCTTGTGGGTCCTCAGTGGAGCAGATTATTAAGGTCAATAAGCATACTAATGATTCAGCTGAAGTAATTTAAAAAAAAAAAATCTACCTCGACATTCCACATGAGCAAAATGTGTGTTAACTAAACCAAACTGAATTAAGCCAATTTTTTAAAGCCACAGTCTATAAGGAACCCATGTCATCATACACAACCTACAGTTATTTGAATTTAAAAAAAAAAAAAAAAACATTCGGTGCTTTCTCTGCGAGGTAAACAAAGGATGCCAAGCAATTTCCCCAGCCCCACACGTGCGTCATTTACCTTTGGCCTGGGCAGCAGAGCTATGCGAGTAACCCAGAGACAGCAGTGCCATTTCTATCAGCTGGTTGAAAAGCATGTCCTTTCTCACCAACACAAATTCCGCATGCTCCTCCTTGCAATCGTATTCAATGGCGTTTTCATAATGTTCCACCACGCAAAACACTGGTAGCATGGTTCCTATCGAAGGAAGAGACAGGGAGGAAGAGAGGCAAAGCAACAATCTTCAGAAATACAGTCTGGGGGAGGGAGAGAAAAAAAAAAATCGAAGCCATGAAAATAAATCTTCACAACAGTGAGAGAAGGGGAGAGACTGTTTCCCAGGCAGACAGGGCACAGGAACAACACAGGCACGCACACACCAACATATACACAATATACAACCTTTTCTCTTTCGGAGTTGAGAGAGAGAGAGATTGCAACAGAATGGGAACCTGTTCCGAGGGTAAGAGGGGCTCTGATTTCATGAAGATGAGTTAATGCAGAATTACCTTTCTGACCAAGTGATAATGCTGACGAGAGAGAGAGAGAGAGAGAAGTAGGTGTCTTGTGTGATCTGTTGTGAGTGGTACACAGTGTGCAAACCTGGCTCACTCCGGTTGTCTTCACAAGAACCAACTTCGCGTTTCCTACAGGCTTTTGTTAACATCAAACTACCACCCCTGTTTGTGCTCAAATTATCTTTGGCTACAACATGATTAGCCTTTTACTTCCTTTTTAAAGATTTTCCTTTATCATGCCTCCATAAAAGGAACACAAAACTTAACCAAACTGATGCTCAAAATATATGATTTCGATATGTGCATAATGTAGATAAATAAGGTTTTATTTTTATGGGCCCTCAATTCATCTACTTGACTAAAAAGATATCATAGCAACCATATGTCTTTAAAATGAACAGTCTTGTTGTGGTAAATGGGATGAACATGAGAGCGTGAAAAGGAAACTGGCCTCATCAGGACATTATTAGGATAAAGGAATCCGAGTAGATTTGATGTTCTCTCCTTATTTGCTTTAATCCAATGTAATAACTCAGTAGCCAGATGATGAATCAGCACAGGCCACACCAGGGTTAGAAAAAAGGCTTCTAGAAACGGAAATCAGGGAAGGCTGTAGCACTCAAGGTGTTCACGCAGCGCACTGTCAGACTTCCAGGGACAAGCAAAGAAGGGTTAAAAGCAGATGCGTCTGAACTGTACTGTGGCAAACTGCCAGGAGGGTATCATCTTTACCATAAATGATGGCAAGGGTTACTTTAACAGGGCACCCAGGATCCTCAATTAGTCCTGTAACGTTAATGCCTCTATAAGCTCTGTCCTCTGGACTCGCAGAACCCTACCAACTTCTGAAGATGTCTATCGCCTGCCAACCAGAGCTAAAAAAAAAAAAAAAATCGGGATTTTCTACTGACACCGGAGATGCCCTTTAAAAATGCTCTATTCTGTGAACAAAAGCTGGCAGCAAAACAGCTACATTTTTCTACACATGCCTCTTTCACCAAAGCCTCAGTGAACTGTTCATGAGAGATTCTAAACTCTGGGAAAAACAAACAAACAACAACAAGACCAAAGCACCAAAACCTTTAGGTTTACTTAGAAGAGCTCACAAACTCATTCGGAGGTATCCGACAGGCGAGGCATAAAATAACAAGCCGGGAGCTTGCCAATATTCTTCTCGTTCACTCGGCTGTTTTCTACCAGAGAGAGATCCCGCCAGGGATCAGGAAATTTGGGGAGACCACAGCAAAAACAGCAATAGACAAACTGGTGACTTCTTTCTTGGCTTAGAGGTACTTTGGCAAAATCTCAACAAATAGAAACATCCAACCCCTTTTTCTTAAGCCACCATTTTTATCTAGCACCTGTCAAACAGAACCCATACACAAAAAATAAAATCTAAAAAAAAAAAAAAAACCCGGCACACACACAATAAAAACACCACCACCATTAAAAGGCTTCGGTGATTTTTGTTGTTTGAAATTAAGCACAGAACCTTCTCCAAGTACACTGCATTTGGAAAATAAGTCACTATCCATGCAATGCAATCCTTTGAGCAGGAAGTGAAATTACTGTACTTTGGTTTCTCTCCTCCCCCTGTCCTGATGTCTTCAAAGAGTTGGGTGAGTACATCAAAAATATACACACTGATTTCCCTCTGCAAGGATGAAACTCACTGGTCCCACTACATGCTGCTCTCTCCTCAGACCTATGACATCACTGTGGGTTTTTCAAACTACTGAAATACATGGGAGATATCTTCGACTTTATTCAGCGGGACCCTGTAGGTAATGAAAGGTGGCTACTGATAAAGTGACAACAGTATCATTTAATTACAAACCGAGCCGCTAAATCTTCCAGCAAACTGTCACGGTAGCCCTCCTGCTATTGGGAGTAATGCTGAACAGGAGCCTTCTCTGAACTGATTATTTGTGCAAGTGTTTGGCGAGACTTCCAACTACAGCAACTTCATAACCTCCCAGCATTAAAGGGGGAGTGCACTGGCCAGTGCCGGCTGCTAAAAATACCGCATGATTTAAACCTGGAGGCAGTCTTAGAAGCTTTTGCTGAAGGTTTATGAGCCTGTGTAAACAGCACGTCTGCCATAAGGAGCAGTGAAGTCTGTAGAATCCTTGTCTAAAACTGTCCTGGCATTAAAAGTTTGCTGTGCAAATATCACATAATACCAGAGACAGCTGAAATCTCCTATTTAGGAATTTATGGAACTTATATGTTTGCAGGCGTCAGAAAGTCTTTTTTATAGAGCCCCAGTGCTTCACAGTACAATATTAATGCACTCTGTTTGAAAAGCCGTAATAAATTATATTTTTAATGCTCTTACCCTGGCTTTCTTAAGATGCATACATTCTTGGCAAACAATCAATAAATAGGGTAATCATGAGTAGAGGCCAAAGAATTTGCTGAAGTGCTGTTTTTCCATTTTTAATAGATAAAGATCTAACAATACGGTCTGCTGTGTCTGTTCATTTCAGGATCAATATATTCTTTGTTTTCGCCAAACCAAGGAAAAAATAAATGATTGTATGATAAATGTTATGCATCAAACACAATGAAATTCCTCTGCCTTCTAACTTTATCTACTTAATATTCTCAGTTGCTAAAAGATGGCATTTTTATCCTTTGCCTAGCAAATGTAAGGGAAATCTGAATCCTATACACATTTATTCAGAGACAAAATAAAGACCATTATGAGGCAGACACATTGTAACCAGCACAGACACTGCTTTACATGAACAAGTGTTGAACACAAAGTTGTTCAACTTCATCAACTTAACATAAAATGGGTAGAAAGGAGTCACAGTTACACGTCCTCCCCTTATAAACTTGCCTAAATCTGCCTGTCCTTTGATCAAAAATACCCAGTGATAGCAAACCTAAAAACTAGAATTATCAGGTTTTTTTCATTGCTAAAGAATGCATTTGCTCTTAAGAAAACAAGCCACAAAAAATGACAACACAAAACTTCTACATCATAGCACATAAGATTTCCATTACCTCTGAACCTGTCTTTTACAACTAGTAATCTGATGGAAAAGCCAGCGTCTGATGAAGCAGGGAGAGTACAAGCAATAGCCGTGTATATATCCTCCACTTCAGTAACACCTTACCCAAGGAAGCCTTGGGTAGCTAAAGACCATTATGCTGAATTCAGTCCTTATCAATGTAAACGTCCAATAATTCCATTCTGTAGTAGCAGAGTAAGAAGCTCCACTCAAACACAGAGCCTCCACTTTTCAAAACGTGACTGACAAGGCGGCCAGGGATGTAACTAATCTCAGATCAGAAAGAGAATCCAGGCAAAGAACCTACAGATGTGTTCTGCTTCTCCACACCCACACAGAGTAGCCTTGGGTAGGCACAGGGCTCACAGCTTTCCAGGATTTGGCTCAAAAGTATTTACCTTTCCTAAGGTTGGTTTTCATCAGATGGCCCGAGTGTTTTAAAGGCACTCCCTGCATTTTTCCACCTGTACTCCCAAGCCTTCCTCTTCCCAGTGGGCTGCCGTTCTGCTCCAGGCGGGCAATCTTGGCTGGTGGACCCTTCGTATCGCTCACATTGTTAGACATTTCTGAATGTTCTTTCCCCTGAGTTGCCTCGTTCAAATGATCCATACTCAGTTACCCTCTAAAGATCACCTGCCAGAATTTAAAAAGAAGATGC
>JAAGEH010000125.1:19501190-19520926 GCA_011751065.1 Lasiurus cinereus
GGGGGGGGGGGGGGGGGTGGATGGGGGGGGTAGGGTGCAAGGAGAAGGCGGAAAAGGGATGGGGATTAAAACCCGGGCTGGAGGGCCGGGATCGGGGAGGGGGCGGGGGCGGCGAGTTAAAAAGCAGAAAGACAAGTAACTAGTGAATGAGTGAGGGAGGGGAGGGGAGGGGAGGAGCGGGGGGAGAGAGCGCACGATTTCCGGCCCCGGGCGCGCAAGAATTTGTAATGAGCTTGATTAGAGTGAGGCGGCCCGGCATTTATGACACACAATACTCCGAATAACAGGGCGCGCTGCGCGGGGCCAGCGCCGGGCGCGCCGGGGAGGGCGCGCAGGGAGGCGGCGCGGGGGCTCCCCGGGCCGCGGCCGCCGGCGGGAGGGGCGCGCGCCGCGCGGGCGGCAGGGGCAGGTGTGCGGGCAGGAGCCGAGGGAGGAGGGGCCGCGCTGGCGGGGCGTGGGGGGCGGGGGACAGTGGGGTGAAAGTGATGGTGGGGGGAGGACGGGGGCGAAGGCCGGGGGGGGGGGGGGGGAAGCTCACCACCCACCCACGCGCCACAAAAGCCACAACAAGGGATCCGTCCGGAGCGCCGCAGGCGGGCGCCCAAGGAACTGGCGCGGCGGGGAGGGCGCGCCGGCCCCGCGGGAGAGAGGGGCCCCGGACACGCAGGTGGGAGGCGCGGGTCACGGAGGTGCGGGGGGGACGGGGGAAGCGCCTGCAGGGGACCCTCCGGAGGGAGAGCGCTCCCCGAGGAGCGCGGAGGGGGCGGAAACACTTGCCGAGGAAGCAAAGGCCGAGATCTCTCGGACGGCCTGGCGCACAGTTAGCCCTCCTCCGAGGGGACGGGTCCTAAAGTATTTGGAGAGCCAGCGCGACAGCCACCAGGGCAAGAGCTCTCCCTCTGCCCGTCGGAGGCAGGTTCAAAACTCCCTCGCTTCCGAGCCAGGGAGCACCTCGGAGGAGGAGGAATAACGTGGCCTGTAGTGGCCGCGTTCAGCAGAAATTGGGGTCACTTTAATCAGAGAGACCTGACTTGGTTATTAAAAAGGGAAAAAGATGCCACCCTTCTTAAACTAATTGCACACCAGCGAAAGACCAGAAAGTTTGGGGTGGGTAAGTACATCTGTTGTGGCAATAAAGACTTCGGCACTGCAGGGTTAAGTTACCCAGTTCCACAAATGGTGATTAGCTCACAAAAAGATCCTCTGATTGAGATAATCTATTAAAGGTAATTCCTATAAGAAAAAAATGAACATTACGATCTCACCAAAAAGAGAGATGCCGTTGTTTACCGCTTAGGTGTGAGCACTAGCAGCTCAGTCCCTGAAGGCAGTTAATCATTCAACAAAAACAAAAAGTGTTGTAAGAATTATTTTTTTTTTCAGAACATACTAGTAAGGAAGAGAGAGAGAAAAAAATTTGTCAGATAAACATTTTGTTACTCATAAAAAGGCAACAAGTTAACACAAGTACTGAGATAAGAGGAAAATATGCAAATTAAGCTCTTTAAAAGCTACCAATACACACTTACAGGCACTGTTTACATTAGAAATCCAAGAAAAGCAGAAGGTAAAGTAGAAGATAAAGTATAAGAAATAATGGCCTCCTGGAGAGGACAAGTTTAGGAGAGGCACCATGAAAATATATCACTCTAATGGCCCCCCCAGTTTCTCACACAGACCGGAAAGGTAAGTCAAAATCCAGGAAGGCAACCATGAATGTTGGCACATATAAACCCAAGCCTTGAGCAAAAGAAAGAACATGTGATAATAAATGACAGCATCACAAAACAAGAAAAAGAAACAAATGAGATCACATTTTTAAAAGTTGAAATGTGAGCAAATATGGAGAAGAATATTTTAATTGAAGTATAAAATATAACAAATAAGGAAATATGTAAAAGAAAAGCAGATAGCAATGAATTATCTCCATAAAGATTTTTGCAACATGCTAAGTTAAGTTAGGAATTTCCAAGATGAATGTTTGACTAGTTGCTTCAAACTGGTGATGCCTGACATGTTTCCTGCCTGGTTTTATAGTAGGGACAGTGCATTCTAGTGTCACACTGCACAAATTTACAAAAATAGCAACAAAAAAAACCTAAGAAAAATTTTAGACTACAAAAAAAATTATCCATGCAACTTCACCTGATGTTGAGTGTTTTTAAAAGAAGATAGTTTTTGAGCAAAAACACAATTTGAGCAAAGAGAAGACCAAAAAAGGGTTACTGAGAATAACAATATTAAGACACATAGGAGTAAAATATTGTAAATATGTTTATCCCATCATTTACACAGTAAATAAGACAAAAAGCTTCCTGATTGCCTTAGGCTCCTAATGACTTGGCCAATGCTAATGAAATGTGGGAATTACAACAGTAATCTTTAAATTTGAATAGCATCTTTTATTCAGGAATTACAAACTAACTCTCAAACACCAAACATAAAAGTGTGTAATATGGATGGGCATGGACCTGGAAAAATAAGCAGAATAAACGAGGATAAACTATCTAATAGTGACTTTATTATAAAGAATAATGTAGTACAATTATGAATCTATTATTCACAAATGCATACTCACTTCCCCTCAAGCCCGTCCTTTATATTAGAACTGTATGATTGTAAGAAATGACATAAGTAAAGTGATACACAGAGATCTAAGCCCTCCTAAGTCAAATAGGACAATGATAAACTTTAATTACTATAAATCATCTTCCCCTTAGAATACTCATTATAGCCACTGAGCACTGGTCAGTGTAAACCCAGGTTAAAATAAAGTAGGGAAAAAAAGAAAGATATTTAGAAAAATGCCACTACTCAAGATATGTATGAGGATAAATTATCAAGGGGGTTAACACATTTGATTCTACACAGGCATCTTATAACTCGAGATAAAGATGCAAGCAAGTGTTGGAAGAAGTTAAAACAAAGTAAACTTTATAAATCTAGATATCAAAACAGTCAACCTCAGGAACATGAAATAGTACAAGTGCAACACATGAACTATTGAGAGTGTGATGTGCAGGTACAACAGCGCATCCATTTTTTATCCCCTAAGAAGGCATTCAGACTGGCTACAAAAAAAAAAGAGTAGCAAAGATAAAATATTGGAACAGATATACAAGATTTTTTTTAACTTAATAATGAAAGGACTATTGCATGTTTTCAGATGGCACCATATTAAGATAAATATGCAGGCAGATATCCGAAAGCATTAAAACACATTCAGAGTTCTGAATAGCACCATACATTTGTAATAAACAAGAGCAAGCATTTAGAATTTGAACGCTTTTAAGATATGGCAACTCCGCCAGTGACTGTGTTAGCAAAGCAATGCTTACCACCATAGCACTTCCTAAGGACATTTCCCCCCCTTCTTTTTAAATTCAAATACAGTTGGCTAACTCCCTACATTTTTAAAGCAGCACAATTTACGTAGCATATTGCTCTTTTTTGTCTTGTCAACTCTTTGTTTTTTGGCTTTAGCTGCAGGTGGTGTTTTCCATATATGAATTTCTGGGAATATGGTCTGTGTTGGCCATATAAGGATGTCTATTTGAGCCATATGTTTTGCCGTCATGTGTCTCATTTTGTCTTTCTGGGATGTCAGGACTGATTTCCACATCGTTTCTTGAATAGACCAAATACAAATTTGTCAGAGCAGAGAGGAAAAAGCTGAGGCTGGAGCCCAAACAACACTGTCAAAACATACATTGGAGAGGAAATGCAATATCCTGTAAACATTTGCACCCTTCTTCTCACATCTTATCTGTGACTGACATCATCACAACTGCATAGTTTAAGACAGAATCAGCTTGCTCAAGTTCAGAAGTTTGCAACATGTGTCTGCATGCAGCTTAATCAGACAGACCCCGCATCTTTGAAGGTCATGGCAAGGCACACTTCCACTCTGGAGAGCCATGGGTCCTGCAGCCAGCTTGACCCAGCCTTGAACTTGAGAAAGGGAAGCTGTCTCATGCTTTTCTTGTTTTAGTGAACAAACGAAACTCTGACTAATCTTACCAGAAAGCAGAGCCCCCATTTTAGACTCTCATAGCCTCTAGCATTTCTTTTTTGTAAGTCATCACAGTCTTAATCAATTAACAAGCTGGATAGTTATTGGGTTAATAAATCTCTCTCATACTAGACTGTAAGCCCTCTGAGAACAGAGTCCATGTGTCTTGCTCACTGCCACGTTACCAAGGAATTCATATCAGGTCCTTGCAATCTTCACATTATGAATAAATAAATGAGAGCAAAAAGCTCAGTGTCACTAGCAACCAACTCAATTACTCAATTGCTAATTGTAATCACAATTCCTTCTGGAGAACTGCAAAAGGAGGTAAGGTGGTGAAGGTGGCTATGTCATTTAAATTTGAATTCACTGACATTAAATAAAATTTACAATTGAGTTCCACATTTCAAATGTTTAATAGCTCTAGGTGGGTATTGCTGAAAGATCTACTGCACAGCAGTTACTAGTGAACTTCTCTAAAGATGACTAAGTCAATCAGGACCTGGCCAGGAGTCTTAGAGGTGCTGAGAGGCTTTTAGACCTTCTAATAATGTCCAAATGGAATCATTTCCATTTTGGAATTAGCCCATAGATCTGTAAAGTTGCATGTGATGAGGCTTGTGTGCCAACTGCACACGAATCTAAGACGACTTTCTAGACAGTCTATTTGAAAGGGTCCTGTAGTACATCTATAATAATACGTATTTAGCCTAAATGCTGCTTTCCATGAGCATTGCATAGCTCACCGGTGAAGTTAAAAGTCATAAAGTCATTCATTCCCCTTCCTCACTTCTGTGCCCACATTACATAAGCATAGTTGCCAACAGAAAATGGGTCTTTTGGAAGCTTTAATGTAGGTACCTACTCAAACTGGGAGGGCATCCTGATACCAGACAAATAATGGTATACCGCAGAAAATAACAGCAAGAAGCTTGAGTATGTTTCAGGCGAGATAATGGAGCAATGATAACTCTAAATATGGGGCTTCAAGGTTTTTTTTTTTCTTTGTGTTTTTTTCCCCTAATAGGTGGGGTTTCCATTATAACCAGACTGATAGTGATCAAGAGTTGTTTCCTAATTACATTGGGGTGGATGTAAACACCCACCGGTAATTTGTGATATGGTTTTAATAGGAAGAGGTCATTATGAAAGCAGAGCAAAGAGAGGCCAATGTTAATGCTAATTTTGGGAAAACTGGGTAAGGGAAAGGAACAACCATTGTAGTTGGCTTCTAGAACCTGACAAACTATCTGGACCTAAAAACCCGGAAATATTACAAGCCCCTCCCCCCATTTTATTTGTTGTTGTTTCTGTCTGTGTGTGTGTGTGTGTGTGTTTGTGTGTTTAGCAAAAATGTATTGGGCAAAAATTTTAAAAGCTACCTTTCCATACACAACAGTATGGATCGTAGCCTCAAGGCACACGGTAATAGCTCCATCAAAACTGCTATGTCTGTCTAGACTTAGATCTGAAAATTGAGTAGGTAGAGGGAAGGATTCCCATGATAGCTGTTGAGTCCTCTAGTGTAGATATCGCCACCAGAATGCTTACAGTTTCAGCTAGCCTCGTTCCCCCCAACACCCCTCCCTCTGAATTGCTCTGGAGTGCCCTTCCTCCCGCTTCTCACCTGAGGGCCTCCCTTCTACCTTATGCTTACTTAGTATGAAGCTTGATTCCACTCTTCTGTCAGAAGCCTTCTCTGGCTGTTCCTTACATCCTTCTTTTTTTTTTAAATATATTTTATTGATTTTCCACAGGAGAGGAATATAGAGCTAGAAACATTGATGAGAGAGACACATCAATCAGCTGTCTCCTGCACGCCTCCTACTGGGGATGTGCCCGCAACCAAGGTACATGCTCCTGACCGGAATTGAACCTGAGACCTTTCAGTCCTCAGGCTGATGCTCTATCCACTGAGCCAAACCGGTTTTGGCCTTACATCCTTCTTGATGTTCCATCATACCACCTGTCCTTCGGTGTGGCATTCCATATTTACATGTCTGCCCCCTCCAAACTGCAAGTCTGTGAGCACCTTGAGGGTGTATTTACGTCTGTATTTCTGGAGTCTCTCACAAGTGCCAGCCATCACAGGGAAAGGAACTCTAGAACTATTTCTATAACGAAATCTTAGGAAGACTCTTGACGTCTTAGCAAGGAAAGCCAGGTGCAGGGATCAGAAGTTAGCTCAGGGGCTCCCAAAATGGGCTGTAGGCTCACATCACCTGAGGAGCGCCTTCCCTAACCCAGATGTCCACGCTCCACGCCACTGCCATGGCCAGGCATTCAGCTGGTGAGAGCTCCCAGGGTGATTCCAATTACAGCCCCGATTGGCATCCACTGCGTTAGGTAATATTTTGAAGACAGGAAATCAAATATACCTGCTAGGGTAGTGGTCGTCAAACTCATTAATCAACAGAGCAGCAAATTGCGGCTCACAAGCAGCATGTGGCTCAAGAGCCGCAGTTTGCCGACCACTGTGCTAGGGCATCCTCAAGTGAAGTTTTTAAGCCAATCCTGAGTTCACATGGAAAAGTTAAAATTGTGTTGAGACCAGCATTTTCTCCAAAATTTAAAGAATAATATGTGCAGGCAGGCCATTAAATAAAAAAAAAAAATTTTTTTAAAAAAAGGAAGGATGAGGAGGAGGAGAGGGACAAGTTATTAGATCATTGATTTGTCAAGTAAGGAAATGCCATTTGAAGAACCAAGATAAACCAGCATTTTGCACTTGCTTGAGATTTACTAAGGTGCCAGAAATCCTGTAAAGGTATGTGATTTACCATCACAGACATAAGTGACTAACCACAAAATTACACATGGAAGTAAAGTTCTAAAACCAGCCTATTATTTACTGGAGCCAGAAGCATCCCAGTTTCCTCTATCTCTTTTGTCAACACAGTTCAGCATGAGTTTTCTCTCAAAAAAAAACCAAAAAAAAAACCTTCAACCTGGAGTGAGATTCTCCTTGAGCAGCTAAAATCTGCTCCATTTATTTCCAGACTAAGTCGCTGCACTTAGGCAGAACTGGCGTATTCACAGGGTCCATTCCCAAGAGCCAGTGACAGGTCCTCACAGCGCTAGCTGCCATGCAATACTCTCAGGAAGCTCAGGGGATTTTAATTCCAACAAAGTCAAACAGCTTAGCCTATTCCCAATCCACCGTTTTAGCCAAGACATAACCAAATCTTCTTAGAGATGTGAATGTCATCCCTAATCTTTCCTGGCTTAACTGGAGGGAGAAACAGTTTGAGGATCTGATGCACCTGAATCCTAGTTCAGATCTGTGGGAGGAGGACCAGCCAAAGGGAATTTCTGATATTGTACTGCTGTGCCCAACACCACAAGGCAATGGACAGGAGTTGTCCATCAGGAAGGAAAGCCACCACCAGAAACAACTGTATCGCACCTGGACTGGGACTAAATTCCACGATAATTCTTGAAATTTGTTGATGCAAGGGAGAAGTTAATTCAGAAGTAAAGCACCTTCTATTGGGGATGATGGGAAAGACTTGGAGGCAGATTGTGTTGATGGTTCCACAACAGTGTGAATAGAATTCAAGCCACTGAATTGTGCATTTAAAAATTGTCAAAAAAGGCAGACTTTATGTTATATATCTTTTACCCCAACTTAAAAACTTTCAATGAAAAAACTAAAACAAACCAATCTTTCGTCTATTCCTAAGTTTGGCAGATATATATTATCATGAAAATATCATGCCGAGGATAACAATAAGTTACAACATACTAAACAACCCCATGTTCACCAACAACCTTCCATTGCTTTGTCCTTACCCGCCAACAGCCACAGTCCAGCCTATGCAAGATAATTAATTCCTATGATGAATACCTGACCCAAGGATAATTAACATGATTTGTAATTAGAGACCAAGATCCCACCCAAAGTAGGTAATTTGATGGTCCTATAATGCAAGAAAACTGTTGTATTTTCAGATTTTATTCTGTACTATTGTATTTTTGCAAAAGATGAGAATGAAACAGAAACAAACAAGAGTACATGAAGTCCAAAAATTCTTTTTGGATGTTTTTCAAATGAGTAAAAATTAACTATAGTCCTAAAATAGTAGACCCTTCCAATTAACAGTACTTAAGGGTGATGAATATTTCCATGCAGTACAGCCCCAGATGTGTAACAATTGTATAACTTTAATCTACATAATAATTTGTATAATGTCTCTGTATAAAGATTTTAGATTCTAATTTTAAATAAAAATGTCTGTTTAAAAAAAGCCTTTCAAATTTAATTTCCAGTCACTTTTTAGTGATAATAATTAGGATTAAAATATTGACTTCAGCATGCAATAATTTTATATTACCTTTTTCTATAACATATTGTCCTGTATTCTGTTTCCTATCATCTATTCTTACTGATTTCATATTTATTTTACATTAGGGAACTGCCTTATGAATGAAGTTTTTAATGTATTGGAAATTCTATGTAAATTATACCTTGTGGAAGTTCATACCTACATATATAGTTTTGATGCATGATTAAGCAACATTAATACAAAGGAAAGCCAAATTAAAATTATATATTTATTATGTATAAAAGCATAAATATACTATACAAATAGTTTCTCAGTGTAGCTGTAGCTAGATATATCAAGTTACCTATTTTTCAGGTGTCTCTTTATCTATTAGTGTGTTTATTGTGGGATTTAATTCATTAAGTAACTAACATGAACTATAAATATATATGCAAATTTCCAGCTGATATAAAGCAAAAAGTTGATAAATAATGCTTCTGCATAACTATAAAAACAGAACAAGTGAGCCTTGAGGCTATTTTTTAATCATTTATTTTTATTCTGTAAAGATTATTTTCATTTGTATTTTAAAAATATATACACATGAATACACTTGAGAGAAACAAACAGCATATTTTATGAAAAAATCTTGATGGGTACCAGCTTGAAATTATTTTTTTACTGTATTGCTTTAAAGATGGACAATACCTATCATTGTATTATTTCTACAACTGAAAAAAAAACACTATATATTCACATTATACTTAATTAAAATTAAATTTATATCTCCATGAAGATTACCAGGCTTCAAAAATTAGTTTGTTTTGCACAAAGGGGTTTTATCACTAAAAACTTACAGCATTGCAAGTGTAAAGGCATGTGCGGCGGGTTAGGATATAAAACAAATGTTGGGGCATTCTCTATAGATTTGGGAAATTCATTGTTTGGCCAATATCCACGTATGAATAAATGTGGATAGAACACTCATTCAACATAATATGATATATGTTCATAGGTACTATTTGCATGCCATAAAACAGAAGATTACACGATTTGAAGCTAGTCTGCCACAGTCTTCATTAGAAATTCTTTAAGACCCAGAGTTAGTGTAACACCTCTATTATTAAGCAACTCCCACAAAAAGGGATAAATGACCGTGGGTGAAGCAGTGGACAGAAGGCGGGGAGCCTGGATTGGGGCTTGCTTCTTCCTCTGACTAGCTAGCTGAGTGAGCCTTCATAGGTCAAACAGGATCAGGTTCTGTGTCTATAACGTGATGGAAAATAATCTGATCATCTTCAAGGCCACCTAAAAAAATTCTGCCCTTTAATTTAAAAAAAAATCAAGTTCATTTTAAAGAGGATATATAAGAAAAAATTTCTCACTTGCTACATGAGATGTTTATCTATATAGGAGACAGGTGTCAAACAAACAAATAAAAAAAAAACCCACACCATTAAGGCAAAGAGAAACTTTAACTCACCAGATTCCATCTGTTACATTTGAATTCATGCATAATTGATTATCCATGACTGGTAAGTTCTTTTCTCACTAGCCCACCACAGTTTTCCAAACATTAGGTATTAAATCACTACTCAAGTAGACCACATTTCCGAAACAGCGAGGGCAGAATAAGAATATTTTAAATGAAAAATTACATGCTGGTTAATAATAATACAGCTGACCTATGTTTAAGGGAGAGAAATTTTAATCATGTGCATATTAAATATTAATAACCTATTCTGTTATTGTTATAATAAGGTTAAGTAGGCTTCTCCCTGCTTAAGGAAAAGAGAGAGAAGTAGGAATGCATAATGGTGCAAAGAGATACACAGACAGGAGGCAGACATAAGGAAAATGTGTCAACAATAAACGAGGAAATGAGAAAGAAGGAAAAGATGAAGGTGGAAACTAATCTCTATGTGTCATTATGACTGCCAGAGCACTGGCAAAGAAGCAGCATCCTTTTATTTCAATTTTAATCATTTCTGAATTTTAATACCCGGCTCCTTTTGTAATTCTCCTGGCATTCCCCATATGCCTCCATCCCAGCCAAAACACCAGTGTAAATTAAATGGCAGGCAACCACACTACTGATGTAGCCTCCCAAAAGAACCTACCAGGTGACCAAAAGCAAAAAAAAAAAAAAAAAAGGTATGGCTACCTTACATCTCTGAGGACGTCTAGCCAATTAACTGGCTGAATGTTCTCTACTTTCTCTTTAATGTTGAAAAGAATGACAGCAGTTAGGTAAATCCACAGATAGAGAATCATGAAGAAAAAAAAAAATAAGGCAAGCCAGTAGTAATACAATAATCAGTGACCATCAGGGCCTGGAAAAATGAGTTTGCTCTCACTGGCACTAAGGAGCATCACATGATTATTTAATTACAGCTCTAATTTTTGTCTCGTGGATGGCAACATATCAACAATTAATAGGGCAAATAGAGGAGACTGTTTTTAAAGAGACAGAATGTGCATGGTAATGGAATAGGTCACACAGCAGTGTACCACTTAAGAATACTCTCCTTTCTGTAACTAAATAGGATTGTCTTGCAAAATAGCCCCACATGTTTTTTTATAATATAGCTTATTGATTTTTTTTTTTTTTTTACAGAGAGGGAGGGATAGGGATAGAGAGTTAGAAACATCAATGAGAGAGAAACATTTGATCAGCTGCCTCCTGCACACTCCCTACTGAGTATGTGCCCTTGACCGGAATGGAACCTGGGACGCTCTAACCACTGAGCCAAACCGGTTAGGGCCCCTCACATGTTTTTTAAAAGAAAATAAATTTAAAGAGGAAGTGGGTTTTTTTTTTTTAGATAACTTTCTTAGAATGACCAGAACTTTTCAGAATGTTTTAAATGCAGCTAATACAATCGCCCCATTGGAATTCTAGTATTAATATAAAGAAATAGAGTGAAATCTTCATTTATATAAATACCCTAAATCTTAAAACATTTAAAAGTGTAATACGCAGAATTAAAATGAAAAATGTATTTGTGTGCATTAATCATGGCTCATATTTTTGCAAGGGGACCCTGAACAAAATTATTTTTGTGGGAAAGAATGGGTATCTAGGGGAGGGTTCTGTGCTGCCTCTATACAGTGTGCTACCACAACCAAACCCCAAGGGACCACAGACCTGAACAGAGATACTTCACCTAATCCTTGAGGTCAGACAATGAGCATGAAACAGACCCCAGTGCTACTGTCAAAAAAAAAAAAATGACAGAGCACATAGTTAAAGAAGACAAACATTCAATTATCCAGAAAGCCGGACATGTGCAGATTAAGTGTTCAGATAACCCCAGTAAAAACAGAAAATTAGAGAGAAAGGTCTCCCTCCTCCACCCCGCACCCCCCCCTCACTAAATCATTATTGCAGCACAAGCTAACTTCGCTGTCTTATTATTAATTTTGCAAATCTTTAATGAGTGCTCACTATGCAAGGCACTGTGAACTTTTTCCTACTTTATATAACAGAGATATGCACCTTACAGTGAACTTCTTTTTTTTGTTTGTAGTTTAATGTCTTACTGAAGTAAGTATAAGCAGCACCTAAAAAGTTGGGCATACCAGTACAATTTTAAGGGCTATAACACCTGGGCTACAAGGTCTTCGCATCCAAATTAACCAAAGGAATGCACAGAGTTAACCAAGTTGATGCAATCCTCTAAGTAAGGCCAAGTCCCTCTTCAAAGTCCTCTGGGCAGTCCCCCATCATTGTGCCATGCCAGAAGCCAAAGCAAAAACCCAGGTTTGAAATCTGGGAACTAAAAATAGTCTTAGAACTACTGTTTGTGATCCGCTGCTCACCTGGATCTGAAGTATCAGGTTTTGGAGCATTTTAAGGGAACGCAACTTGGATCAAGGAACAGTGACTAAAATGATTCCACAAAATACAAGTATCAAGAGGGAGTCCATCAACCCCATAAGCTCTTCTTCATGGTGTGGGCTGGCCAAACTCATCAGAAAACAAGACAATGCGGGCATCTCAAAATATGATGTGGGAAAGGTAAAAACAGCTGAGGGACAGCAATTTCTGCTACTGGCAAAAGTGATCAAACCAATACCCATTAAAAGGGAAGAAAAAGAAAAGGAAAAAAGAAAAGCAGGGAGAATATTTTGTATCCCAGTGAAAAGTTCTAAAATTCAGTTGTTTTAGTAGAAACCATTTTGATGATTTTGGACCAAAATGTGTCTGCATACATTGGAAAAGAATATTGTTAAGAGTCTAGCAAGCAGCAGCTTGTAGGTAAGCATATACATCATTCTTTCTTTCTTTTTTTTTTAACATGGCTGTTAATATAGAGTTAACATGTCTCAGAAAAGGCTGTAATTAACTGTCTACTGCTCTAATAACACTAATAAGCGTACAGTATTATTAAAATACAATGACTGCATACAAAGTAAGGCTGTCATTTTTTGACTTTTAAGATAATGTTCTAAATTGTTTTAGAGTCTTTTTCAATCATCCAAAAGAGCCCACCTCTAAGATTTGTTTTATAAAGCACAGCGATTAAAATATTGTTATTTCCTCCCGTAGTCTGGAGAAATCTGTCTAACATTAAATAGGATACC
The DNA here is from genome assembly GCA_011751065.1 of Lasiurus cinereus. Lineage (NCBI taxonomy): Eukaryota > Metazoa > Chordata > Mammalia > Chiroptera > Vespertilionidae > Lasiurus > Lasiurus cinereus. The sequence goes on from JAAGEH010000125.1 coordinate 19,514,055, forward strand.
TAGACATCATTTCAATGGGTAAAGACACAATGGGAAACACTAGGATTCTCTTCCCAATTCCGTATATCCTTTTAAAATTTACAAGTGTAAGCATTTTAGGTTAGCCCCTCATTCACTGAATAAAATACCTTAATGGGGAAAGGAAGGTTAGCTTTATCAAGAATCACATAGCCGTGTTGTTAATTCCCAATGATTTCCATTGTCTAGTTCACTGGAACAAGAAAACTCAATTGCATTCAACATCAAACAGCTAATTATGGATTTGCTATATTCAAGACTATCTCCATTTCAAAGGATATCTGTGTACACTGGGTTCTATTTTATTTATAATAATTATTACAATAAAATATTTATAACATAAAACCTCTTGTACCTTAAAGTCCTTACGTTATAAACGGTAAAAGGCCAAATTCTCATTTACATGCTCTTAACAGCATTACAGAAACCAGTGAGTAAGACTAGAAAGGAACATCTAGCAATCAAGTTTACTATATGCCTGGCTTCCTGGAAAACTGCATCTCAAGAATTCCCTTTTCTTTAAATATCTCAAGGAAAGATCATCTAGCAACTTCCCGTGGGAGCTTCCTACCCTATTTTGCCACCCCTCAAAAAAAAAAAAAAAGAAAGAAAGAAAGAAAGCCCAATGAAAAATTTGTGTTGGTATCTGGTCCCATATCATCTCTAGCTGAGAAAAAGCAACATCCCAACACAGAGACCTCCCCCCGGACACCCAATGCCTGTCCCTCCCCGTGGCGGTAGCCTGCTTCTCCACATGGAACGGACAGGAACGTTTCTGGCACTTACCCTCCAGAAATCAGAAGCTGCTCTCGGAATCTAGCCCTACAAGAGAGCTATCAAAAAGTAGCCTTTGATGAGGTGACAGTGAGGGAAGTTCTCTCTGGCAGTGCTAGCAAGGCAGAAGCATCCCCAAATGAGGTGGTTACCAGTTGCCTGTGAAGCAGCTGGACCATTACTGCAGTTCGGAGGGTGCGTCACAAATCAGGTCATAGCTCTGGGTAGAGTCCTCCCACTTCACCCTGTACAACGCCCTCTACTTCCTGCACACCTGGGGGGGAGGGGTAAGGCATGGGGGGGGTCAGGCAATGAGGATCCACAGATATTCTTGTAAAGGCACGACCAGGTGCAGCCTGACATCCGCTTCTTCTGCAAGCCATTTCAGCTTCATTTGGGGGACCTGCAGCCCAAGGTACTCAAAATGTGTGCAATCACAGGCAGGTTCTAAAATGAGTGGCGAAGCATCATAAAATACTGCACAGTTCAATGTTTTATCCGGCAAAGATCTTGCCTCCACCACTGGAAACTGAACCACGTCTTCAGTTTTGGTTACAAGACTCTTCACAACCCAATGTCACATAACGGGACTGAAATTTCAGGGGAGTCTTAGGGACATAAATGCCAGGGTACCAGCTAACTCATTTCCATCTCGCATCACTAAACTAGATCACTGCCCAAACTGAACTACATGTTTGAAAGTCCATTGAAAGAGATGATTAGAATTTCTATTACGAACCAAGCCTCAGACAGCAACATCAGTGGAAGTGATAAAGAATAATTTGAAAGAATAAAAAATAGGCCAATATGCTGGAGAAACGCTATGCTACTAAATCTCACCCTGAATACAGAGACACACAATCTGTATCTGTGTACTCTGAAATGAAATATCTGACCTTAAAAAGACTTTAAAAGAAATAAACAGCAAAATATACCATTGGCATAAGTTCAAAAGTATTAAATAATGTGTGTTAATGTGCTGATCACACTATGAAGACATCAAGTTTAAATAGACTTACCATTGAGAACAGCACTTAGGAACTATATATAAATTACCATAGTAGACACACTTTCTTTGGTATAGGGAAGCACAAGAGCCTTGTGTAACAAATTTGATTTATATGCTGTATTAAGACCACATTCTGCTCTAATGTCAATGAAATATGTGATTAGAGGTTGACAACTGTGTGTAGACGATGAGTATAAGAGGGACTTACAGAATGTAAGTGAAAATAGGAATTTTCTCAAGTTAACCATAAGTTTTAGAATTCAACTATAGCAGTGTTTTGATGTTTCCAGGAGTTTGAAAGAGAAGGGATTTTAGTTGTAAAAGGAAAACAACAAATTCATTTAGTATTACAAGAAAGCTGAAATCACCCATATCTTAAGGTTGATAAGAGTAATAGGAAAGAAGGCAAGAAAATTTTCAGAGGGAAGCCAACAGTACGGCGCAATCAATGAGCCCTACTTGGCACTTATATTTGAAGATTTCCAGTAAAAACTGAAACATTCCATCTTAGACATGGAAGGGAAGACACTTCATCAAAGTTATCATCTAAGTAATCAAAGCGTTTAAGTAACCTATTTGGAACTTGGTAGAAAGTCAATTTAGAAAACACCCACTTGAATGTGTTTGAACGTATTTGTCCTGAGGTTGCTCTAACAGATTACTATTTTAAGTGGCATGCAGATTCTTTGGGAGTTTTGATGTTATAGTGGAGGTATGTAAAGTAACATTTCTTCCAGCTGGTTCTCACAGGACAGATGAAATTACTTTTCTTTAAGGTTTTGCCACTGGGAAATGGTAAGAAAACCTGCTTTCGACCCCTACCCCCAACCAGGAAGAGTCTGAAGCCTCGGATTATAGCACAGGTAGATATTAAAATGGAGACAGGGCCGTTATTTAGTGGTGACAGGAATATAAATACGTGCACTAACCTATAAACTGGTACTTACTTCAGGAAGGTAAGTAATATTTTTCCTCTGATTGCTGAGCTGTCAGTTTAATGCAGCGTAAATAAACAGTAGGTGCCTGCTAGCTCGAAGTAGGAAGTGTTCATTCCACACGAGGAACAGATTACTGAAGCCTGATGCTCATCGTGCTGAAACATAACTTTCATTTTACCAGAAAATACACCCTACCGTGGAGGATTTTTTCGTGCCTGATCTATTAATTAACTTAACTCCGTTCTGTCAAAATGTAAACCAATTTGTTAAAATCATCCCAGACTTTTGGAGTTTGCAAACCAATTCAATTTGAAAAGCAAGAGTAATGACTGCTCTGTAACCTGACCACAAATGCTAAAGCTAGACACTTAACAGAATAAGCAATAACTGTACAAAACCAAAAAAATAAAAAAAAGAACAAATTTAAATATAGAATTTAATCAGCTGAGTTACAGAATTTACTCAAAATCCTCCTCCTTGGCTAATTAAAAGCAACTGGCACCTTTACTTTTGTTGTCACCTTGTGCTACTTAGGTCCATCCACTATGTATGCTTGTTCTGCTCCCTGAAATATCTGAAGGTAAGCCATTCATGAAAATCAAATCATACTCTTTAATTCTAACAGAAACATTACTGAGCTCTGCTGAGAGAAGTGGCAAGCTTGAGGATCAAATGACGATGCCCTTCCTAACAGCATTCATATAAAATGTGGTTTTCTTCCGATTTTCTATATGCCACAACACTATGACAGTATACAGCAACTAATTTTCTCCTTTCATACAAGTACTGAGCAAAATATTTCATGGCATCATTCAAAATGGGGACACATCTGATCTAAAAAAGTATACAAGGCAATTTGGGGAGGCTGTTCTTTAAAACATGAACAAAATTCTGATAATCAATGGATTGTAAAGAGAAAAGAAGGGTTTAAAAATATTTTTGCATTGGACTACAACATGTCTAGCTATGGTCTTAAGATTGATTCAGTGACATGTATTTCTTTTACATACTTCACCAATCCCAAGTACTAGTAAGTGTCATCCAAGATAACACATCTTGAAAGAAATGATGTGTTTGTGTACAGGGCATATCTATGTATGGCCCTTTTGGAAATTTACAGAGCAGATGACAAACCACTAGAGTGCTTTATAGAGTCCCTACTGTATATCCATGTTGTCTTTAGCTTAATAGAGTTTGTAACCAGAAGATTTTTACAATAATGAGGAACAGGTGCCTGTCACCTGACCTTTGAGGCCTAATTTACAATCCACAACCTGTCACCTGAAAAAAAAATAAAATAATTCAAAACCTCCTCCAGATATTTCCATCTTTACCAACGTAATGTAGTCTTTCTTAACCATCACTCAGCATATCATATCTTATTAAGCCGCAGGTTCACATAGCTGGCAACAGACTTATTTGCAGAAATAAGCCAATATTCATTTTGTGGTGGTTCTTGTTTAAGATGCTGAGAAACAAAAGACCCACTTTTGTAGATTATCAACCAAAGAATATATTAATTTATTACAACAACTAAACAAAAGGCATTCCTCTTGAATACTTTTACATACAAAGAACTATTATTTATTACATATTTCAGCTTGTGGGAAAATGAGGAATGCATTGATTCTGGAAATAACTATTCAGACTCTGGGACGTTCTTTAGGTTTGCTTTATCTTCCCCCTCCCTTCCATCCCTCCTACCCCCCACACATTTTAAGGCACTAGTACTTTAGGAGGGAAATCCCTATTCTTTATTATACATCATTTGTATTCATTATTCAGAAAGGAATACAAAATTGAGCAGTGATTTTTATTTCTCTTGTACGATCTTGTAACATGTAGCCATGCTCAAATTTAACAGTGCTTTGAATTTTATAGCTACTGTTTACATATTATGTATTGCATATGACTGAACAACTCTACATTTAAAATATTGTTTCCATTAGAAAAAAACATGAAGTAATAAGTGTCAAATGTAGATGAAGAATAAACATGCCTGGTATATTTATAAAATGCATAGTCATTTAAATATGCAGAAATACGATACATATTTTGCTACTGTTACATAGTATGCACATTGTTTAAAGTCTATTTAATAATGTTCCTAACCAAGTTAATTAAAGTATTTATGTCTGGTGATTGTGTTAAACACTTGGAGAGGTAGTGAAAGATGCAGCCAGTTACTTCTGCAAACTAAAGTTGAAATTATGCACTTATTATAACCTTTTCTAACAATGTGAGAAAAACAGAGTAAATATATTAAATCTGTTTCACAACAGATGCTTAGGTTGTTAATATTTAAGATGCCTATTCATGCTATTCCTGTCTGCACATTTGTCAAAAATGTAAGCTTGAATGCTAATGTTTGCCAGCAGACTGGAGCAGCCAGTATATGAATGTACTACTGTTCTACTAAAATAATATGCAATAGAAATAAAGAACTGCTGCTAAATCATAGCACCAGTACCACATAGCAGATTAAAGGTTCCTAGAGCAAACACCTAAACCTTGGTTTTCTTAAAGTGGAGGGGAGTGGGGGGGGGGGAAGGTGTTGCAGCCACATTTGACTATAGAATAAATCTTGCATTCCTGATATCTCAGAAAAAAAAATCCACTTTAGACGGTGTGTACACGTCAATAAAGTTTCGGCGGGATGAGTTACCGGGTCAGCAGCACAAACCCCGTAGGTTTCAGGAGCTACTGCGAACAAAACCTGGCACTGAGCAGTGTCGTTTTACTCCTCCTCACCCCCTCCACCCTGTCCTCTGGGGAAAGTCAGGTGGCCGGGCCTCCAAGGAGGCAGGCATGGCACCCCAGGTTCTGCCCTGAAGACGGGGACGTGTCTTTCTGCTTTCCCCTCCGGTACAACCCCGTGAAGTCCAAGTTGTTCGCGCCGTCTGCGGAACGCCGCTGAGAAAGTTCACCGAGGAAGGGCCCAGAGGTCAAAGTTGCCGGCGAGGGCACTTCGGGAAGAGGGCACGCTGCGGCCGACACTTGTTAGGTGAAATGTGCGATGCCCTCGTGGAGGTCCGTGCCCACACCTCCGGCAAGAGAGCCCGGGGCCCCCTCGGCCTTTCCGGAGCCGTCCGACCCTGCCCGGGGAACGGCCCCGGGGGGCGCGGGGGTCACGCCGGGACCTGCCACCTGCCCGCACCGTGCCCCTCCCGGCGGTGGCCCGAACCCACGCCCCGCCGCCCGGGGAGCCCGGCGGTGGGGCGCACGGAGCCAGCCGCCACGCTCGGGGCTCGGGGCCGCGCGCGCCGGAGGGAGACCCCCGTGGCTGCTCAGGGAGGTCTCCGTCCCTGGCAAAAAGGCAGCACCCCTCCCTCCCTCCCTCCCCCCAGCCCGGCTCCAACCCCACATTCACCCCAGGAGTCTTTTTTTTACCGGACCGGCCTCCCCACGGCCAGCGAGGGCTGGAGACGCGCCGAGAGTGGCGGCTGGCAAACTCCCGGCTCCCACTTGAGCGCCCCGGCGCCCCAGCGGCAGGTTCCCGGGAAGGAGAAGTTGCCACAAACTTCCCAGGTCCCTGTCCGCCGCCGCCGCTCCCAGCCAGGCAGCCAGGCAGCCGGCCGGCCGCGCGGTGGGGGGCGGAGGCAGGCGGAGAGGGACCGGGGAAGGATGCTGAGCCTCCTGGCCATCCGGCGGGGGAGCCTCTGCTCTCCCCAGCGCCCTCCTCCTCGGGGGCACCTCCCCGCCCAGCCCGGCGTGGAGGGGCCCCGAGAGGCTCCCCCTTTCTCCGAGGGCTTCCTGCGGTCCTGCCTGCGCCCCCTGGTCCCCTCCCACCGGGGCCAGCCCGGGGACCTGGAGGCAGGAGGAGGGTGGGCAGCCAGGGTCTGCCGGGCAGGTGAGTTCGCGTGCCCACACCCCCTGCGCGGGGAGGACGGAGGGCGCATCTTCGAGTCCCCCCCATCCCGCGTGCTCTCCCCTCACTCCACCACCGGTCCCGCCCCGGGATCCGGCCGCGCCAGCGAGGAGGGAAGGGGCTCCACCGACCCCTGCCGCCAGCGCCCACCGGAGGGGAGCCGAGCCGCCCCCCAAGCAGGGGCGCCAGGAGTGGGTGCTACAAAGAAGTTTGGGTCGATCCCGGGGAAAAAAAAAAAAAAAAAATATATAACGGACAAGAGTTT
>JAAGEH010000125.1:19521026-19626305 GCA_011751065.1 Lasiurus cinereus
GTCGGGCGCGGGCCGGAGCCCGGGAGCGGCTCCCCGGCGGGCGCACGGGCGTCGGACTTGCGCGGCGGCGGCTTCTGCCTCTCGGTGCCGCCGCCGCCGGAGCTGCGGCTGCCGCGGAAGTTAATTGCAACTTGACTTCAAGTTGTCTTCTTTCTCCCCATCCGAAGTGGGCGTTTAAAGGGGAGAGCGGGGCGCGGAGGAGCGAGCGTGCGAGCGAGCGAGCGAGCGCGCGGGGCCGAGGGAAGGAAGGGAGGGGGGGAGGGAGGAGATGTTAAGGGGGGGAGGCGGGGGCGGGGGCGGGGGCGGGAGGGGGAAGGGGCCGGCGGGAGCGGTTCTGGGCTCGGCGGTCGCCGCGCCCGCAGTCTGGAGGCGCACGGGAGCGGCCGGGCGCCCCCCGCGGGAGCCCGCAGCCGCCCGCGGCGCGCATCCAGCCGCTCCCCTCCGCCCCGCACGCGGCGCCCCGGGCTCCGTGGACGCTGCGTCGCCGCCGCCGCCGCCGATTCGGAGCTGGTGCAGCGCGGGGCTGGCCGGCGGCGGGGCGGCGAGGCGAGGCGAGGCGAGGCGAAGCGAGGGCCCGGCCCGCCTCCCCTGCGCCCGCCCCGGCTTCTCCCCCTGGCGGTGGAGCCTCGGCGGCGGCCGCCGGCAGCACCCGGGCGCGCTGGAGCCCGAGCCGAGCCGAGCCCGAGCCGCCGCCGCCGCCGCGCGCTGCTCCCGGGCGCCCTCCGGGCGCCCTCCCTGCGCGCCGGCCCGGGGGTTGGGGGGCGGGCGGGCGAGGGGCGCGCCAGGGGCTTGGCACCGAAGACCGGACCCTCCGCCGCGAGGGGTAAGTGCGGGCGCCGTGGCGTGCGCTGGGGGTGCGCGGCGCGGTTCCCGACGCCCGCCAGCCCTCCCCTCTCACCTCTCCCGGGCCCCCACCTCGCGCACCCCTCCTCTCGCTGCCTGCGGCTTCCTCTTGTTGTTCGTTGTTTGGCTGGGCTTTTTTTTTTTTTTTTTTTGAGGGGTAACAGGGGGGTGATTGCAGAGTGTGCCAGCGGAGGAGGAAGTCAGGTGAGAGGCCCCGACCATCTCCCCCCCCCCAACCCCCGCCCCCCAACCCAGGCTGCGTGGGATGTATCACTCCCCACTAGGGGCATGTGGGCCAATTTTTTTTTCTCTCTCTCTTCAATGTTTAGGTGAAGACGATCTTTCCTAGAGGGCCTCCTTCCCGCACAGCCTGTTCTGCCCCTCTCCCCTTCACCGCACCCTCGCCCCTCTTAGCACCCCAGCCAGGAGCGCTGCACCCCAACAGCGGAGCACGTGGCGGAAGGAAGAGGAGTGGACCCCTGGCCATTGGTTTACTATTTATCCTCCCATCGGCAGCCGCACTTTCCTACTCGCTGGAAGAAAGACGCCCCAGCTGAGGTCCAATTTCTCAAAAAAAAAAAAAAAAAAAGCTGGAAGCAAAGAGGGCTTCTGATGAGAGGGGCGAGGGAATGTTCCCCAAAGGAGACTGAAACTCCAAAAACCTCTGCGAGATCAGGGGTGACTGGAGGTTCAGGACCCCAGCTAAGGTGGAACGGAAATTCAACTTTGGCCCTCTCCTCTTGCCCTTCGACCCCCACCCCCACCTCCACCACCACCACCACCACCCCCGACTCTCAGGAAGCTAACAAGTCTTTTGTTTTGGTGTTGTGTGGTCTTTGGAAAATTTGCATTGAGTGTGACAACAGAAAATTACTACTGTTGACTCAAAGTGTAAGGGGATTGCAGAAAGGGGAAAAAAAAAAGAAACATAGTCTTTACTTTTTCTCTTAGTGTGTGTGTGTGTGTGTGTGTGTGTGAGTGAGTTGTTAGGTTCAGGGCTTGAACTGCAAAATGTCAGTTTGTAACAATAAGAATTGCAGAGCCGCCTCGTTTGTATTTTTAGAAGCTGCACTTTCTTGAGTTCCTTTCACACAAGGCTTGCTCCCTCATTAAAGCCCCATAAATAATTGTATTTACAGAGAAGGAAACTATGGTAGCAGGAGGGAGAGTGCTAAGATCTCCATCCCGCTAGCCAGGAACACAGTTTACAGTGAAGTTCCTGGAAAGTGACTGTGGGCTGAGGATTCAGCTTTTTTTCCTAAAAGCTCTGTTAGGTCCTCTCTGTCAAATAAATGTCTATGAATAAAGCACGCTGGGAAAATCCTGACATCCGTGCAGTCTTATTTTATCTTTTACACAGTGGCGGATTCTACTTTTCAAGCCCTGGTAACAAACACGTCAACCGTGCTGTATTTTGGTGTGGGTTTTCTAAATAAAGGAGAGTCGCCCATGTATTCATGCTGCTTTCTCATCTGCCAGTTCTTTTCTGTCAATGGGGATTGAATTCACTGCAATGGATCCGTCTTTTTTCAGCTGATTGTCATTTTAGGCAAAGACGACAATTCCAAAGACAGAAGAATATGAAAAGTTTATTTTAGAGGAATAGCCCTCATTTTTTAAGACACAGGTGCCTGGTTCTGTAAAGCAAGGCAAAAAAAAAAAAAAAGTATAAATGATTGTGTTAAAACACAAGTTTTCTTTCCTGGACCACTTTCTTCCCCTGCAGGACCCAGGAGACACCAAACCCTGCCTTAGTTTCCCAAAATGCTGAATTGCCTCACCAGTACCAATATTTCCATCTGGGAATGACATCAGGTTTGGAATGGAAAGAATAAATAAATCCTCAGTCTTTAATTACTGCTTATTAGCAATTTCTTGCAGCAGGCAGCTGATTCTCCAATTCTAAAAGCCTGAAATGAACCTTAACAGAAACTGAAATACAAAAAAAAAATAAAAGGGTTTTTTTTTCTCCTTTGCTCACACTTACATACTTGTCTATCCCCCCTGCCCCCCAAGTTATCAATTAAGCCCTCAGAATTCAAGGTGTGCTATGCTCCCCTGAATTAAACCAATGGAAGATTGTGTCCCAACCTTTGCATTTGCTTCCCCCCAAGTAGTTTTGTACAGGGAGATCATAGACTATTAAAATATAGAATTATGTAATGATGGGTAAAAGGTATTAAGTAACATTATCTTGATAATCTTGAATAAACCTTGCCCCCTGGCACATAGTAGGAATACATTAAATGCTTACTGAATTAAGATGTTAATGAAATACTGTAATTGGCCACAAATTCAAAAGTACTGAGCTAAGGCTTTTTTTTTCTTTTTTTTTGAAAAAGAAGGCATTTGTTTCCCCCTCAAATTATTAAGGCAATACATTTGTATTCCTAGACTTTTTTAATAAGTCCAAATCTAACATAAATAGTTGAAAGACAAATCTGAAACATATAAAATAATAATAACTAGTGTCAAAAACTGATTATATTCCTCAGAGAATAGACGATAAAATACTGCCTACTAAATAGTATGAGAAAAACGCAAAGGAGAGATAAAACAGTATTGGCCTTCAAGGAACTTATTTGCTGGGAAAATGACATTAAAACGTGAAAAGACAACTCAATAAATCAATAAATGGCTTGAATCAAAGGAATGCTTGAGAAAATACTTTTTACTTCTTTTTTAGACCAGAGGACATAGACACCCCGAAACTCTGGATTGGAGGCTATTTTTAAAATTAATTTGTCCAGTCAAAACTTTAGGGGCCGTCATTGCAAACAACCTTAGGTGAAGGGGAACTCATCACTTACCTCTATAAAGGCAGGGATTTTAGGTAGAGAATATTCAACATACTATAGAGTTCAGTATATGTTGTGTGAAGAAAGCATAACATCATAAGCAATTTATTTCATCTTTGAACACTTCAATATTACATTTTTTTAAATTGCACAGAATTGGTCTTCCTAAAATATACAGTGGTACCTCGAGATACGAGTGCCCTAACATACGAGATTTTTGAGATATGAGCCATCGAGCGAGCGATTTTTGCTTTGAAATACGAGCAACATTTGAGATAGGAGTAATCGTGTGGATCGGCCAGCTGCACACGACCCACCAGTTTACCGTGACTCGAGCGTCTCATAGTTTCCCACACCTCAAGGTTACGAAACGAATTAAACTCGTATCTCGAGGTACCACTATACAACCTTGAGTCTTTTTCTGTCATTTGCAGGAAAACAGAGCAAATCTGTTTTATTAATCAGGATAGGCTAATTTATGCTAGAGTAACAATTCCAAGTTCTAGTGGCCTATAGCGGCCAAAGTTATTTTCTTGATCCATTGCTATGAGTCCATTGCACATGAGCTGATCTGTTCCATGTCTCCTTATTCAGGGTCCCAGATTGATGGGACAGTTGCCATCTTGAACGTTTCAAGTGGCTATGACAACAACAAAAATCACTCTGAAGAGGCTCGTTCTGGCATTTAAGTGGTTTGACCAGAAGTGACACTTGGTATTTGGACTCACAAGTATTGACAAGGGCTAGTTGCATTGGCTACATCATCACAAGGAGGCCGGATAGTGCAGCCTCCCTTGTGCCCAAGCAGAGAGAGCTATGGTGCACATCTCTAAGGACTACCGTGCTGACCCTTTTCCACAGCATAGCCTGTAGCTGCATGATCATTTCCTGCCACTTTGTGGCCCAACTGTGCCATTCTTCCAGGTAAACTTGCCAGAGAGGCCACCAGCCTTCCAGGGAGATATGTTGTGACTTCTTTCACCATCTATTCTCCCTTTGCAGCACGACCCAAATCATTCCCACAGTGTGCTGCTCTTAGCAACTTTAAGTCACCATATATTTACTAATACTATTTATATTTTTTTATTTTCTCAAGACCTACTTTCTAGACAGGGTACAATGAACAGGAACTTTTAAGAACTGCTAACTGAAGATGTCATTATCAAAATTTGAGATTTGGTCTTGAGTAGTTACTTTTTTTTTAAAATATATTTTATTGATTTTTACACAGAGGAAGGGAGAGGGATAGAAAGTCAGAAACATCGATGAGAGAGAGACATCGATCAGCTGCCTCCTGCACGCCCCACACTGGAGATGGGCCCGCAACCAAGGTACATGCCCCTGACCGAAATCGAACCTGGGACCTTTCAGTCTGCAGGCCGACGCTCTATCCACTGAGCCAAACCGGTCTCAGCTTGAGTAGTTACTTTTCTTATTGTAAACCTGAAAACCTTGTAACAAAAAGTTTCTCCTGAAAGTATTCATTCATTCATTCATTCATTCATTTGTCCATCTTTTTGTTCATTCAATAAATACTCGTGTGTTTCTACTAAATGCAGGCACTCTCGTAAGATTGATACAGAGATGATTCACAGTTCTCTTCTAGAAACACATTTTTCCAATTGGACAGACAGAAAAAGTCATTGCAATGCTAATAGAGGCACAAAGTGCCATGAGAACACTTAGGAAAAAGCAAATAACTCTCTGGCAGAATTCCGGAAAGTTCCATAGAGGATTGAATTAAGTCTTAAGAATAAGTGAGACTCCTCTAGACAGAAAAGGAAGATGGAGGAAGGCTATGTCAAGCAGAGAGACCAGCACAAACAAAGGCACTAAGGAGGACAAAACCTGTTGTTTAGGAATCCATTGTGGCTAGAACATGGAGTCTTTGTGAAGGATGAAACCAAGCAGTTCCACGTTGTGAAGGGCCTTGCATATATGCTCTTGAGTTTAGACATGATCTGACCCATGAAGGATAGCAAACGATTATGTATACCTTGGACCGAGCATGGATCTAAGGAAGCAAAGCAGACCAAGCTGAGACCATAAGCAGTGGCAACCTGGAGAATATATTCTCTGCCAAATTGGATAGTCAATGCCAATGATGTGGAATGCCGGTTCTTCAATTTCTACAGAGAAGCTAGAAATTCAGCTTATACGAAAAATTGAAATACTAATGTTGAGAACTTACTCATATTTCAAAGTACAGATTGGGGAAGGAGGCCTATCTAATGGTCAAATTGAGGTTAAGGACTACCAGTCAATATCTCCTACCTGAGATATTAGGTGTCTCATGTATGAGTCAGAGTAATTAAAGTTTGTAAAGAAGAGAGCAGTACCATCAAATCTCTCTAGAAAGATCACTTTGGTGGCAAAGTAGACAGGAAAAGTCAATCCTGCCCAACCAGCATGGTTCAGTGGTTGAGCATCAACCTATGAACCAGGAGGTCACGGTTCATTTCCTGGTCAGAGCACATGCCCTGGTGGCAGGCTCAATCCCTGGTGGGAGTGTGCAGGAGGCAGCCAATAGATGATTTTCACATTGCTGATGCTTCTCTCTCTCTGTCTGTCTCTGTCTCTCTCTAGCTCTCTCTCCCTCCCTCCCCTTCCTCCATCCCTCCATCCCTCCATCCCTCCTTCTGTCTTCCTCTCTGAAATCAATAAAAATATATTTTTTAAAGTCAATCCTGGGAGGCTATAGTTGATATTCTGTACTCATTTGAAGGATGAGTCCTTTTATAATACTGTCCTTTTTATAGTGTACAACCCTCCATATAGTATATAAGTGGTGACAAATAAATATTTGTAGAGCTAATGAATGAAAGAAAAGGATACATTTTTGAGTGCTCCTTAAGCCATAAGCTTCCTTTGCTAGGTTGTTTATTTTTCAAGAGCCACAATGACCTTATATTGATCAATATCCTTTTCTGTGTCTATGATAAGATTATTGGTTTTAAAAAATGCATAAGTGATTCAGTGCAGGACACAAAGATCTGCACAGCATCAGAAAACCTATTGTCTAGGACTAAGTTTACTGAGCCTGCCATGAGGAATGCTGGCTAACCAGATGGTCCTTGTACCAGGCCCTAAAACCTTGAACTCCCAGGTTCTGTAACACTATGCTAGACCCATTTGTTTGTTTGTTTTGTTCTTTAATATATGTTTAATTGATCTCAGAGAGGAAGGGAGAGGGAGAGAAAGATAGAAACATCAATGATAAGAGAGAATCTTTGATCAGCTCTCCCCTGCAAGCCCCTTCCTAGGGATCCAGCCTGTAACCCGAGATGTACCCTTAGTCAGAATTGAACCCAGGACCCTTCAGTCCACAGGCCGACACTCTATCCACTGAGCCAAACTGGCTAGGGCTAAACTAAACTCCTTTGTATAGTTCAAGTATATTTCTAGTGAAGGCTAACCTCTTTATTACTATCCATCAGAATATATTATAGCACAGTCTGTCCCATAGCATGGGCCTAAGACTGCCTTTACAAGGTTTAACTTTTCAAATAATATCTCACAAAACTGAGTCCACAAAACAATTCTTCTCAGCTCTCCTCTTGTTTTGAAACCATATTTGCCAGCCACTCCACAGTCTGTGATCTGTAAGAACACCCCACATTTCCCCATCAGCTCCCATAAAATGGTCAAAATACCAGGTGTGCTTTCATAGGGTGTGCTGCTGATTGGTTTCTTGTAGGTTATGCTCCCATGGGCACATCCATATTCTTAAAACCACTCAATTCACTGAACAAGCAAGTCTTTAAAGTCTTAACAACTCGGCTCTACAAATTATACTTTTTTTTAATTCAACTGTCTTGAGGTATAATTTATATACAATAAAATTCACCCATTTTTCTGTGTTCCAGGGATTTTGAGTACAAAGGAGCAGTGTGGGCAAATTATAATATTTAAGTGAATTTCAGAGTAAATTAATATATATAGGCAAAGAAACCTTAGGTGTCCAACTGCCTGAATTGTAATCCTGATTCAATTGCAATCCATGATCCTACCTCCATGACCTTGAGCACATCTCCTAATTTTCTGCCTCAATTTACTCATCCATATTATGGGGGTGATAATGGTGCCCACCTCCTGGAGTTAATAGATGCACAGTGCTTTGACACAGTTAATGTTTAATACAGACTAACAATTGCTTATTGTGTTAATGTTATTGTTGTCATTAGTATTCTAATAGAGAAGAAATCCTGGAATCTAAACAAGAATAGAAAATGAAATGACTGGAATGTAAATGGAGTAGGAACAAGTCCCTCCTGGGTGGCTTGCTGGTGTGCCAAGGGTACACAAAGCCAGAGAACAATTATGGTCTCTATTTCTGGAATATTTATTTTCTACTTAAAGATTTTGGAAGAAATTATTTTTCTATTAAAACGTTTACACATACAATGGGATCGAATGCAACATTTTGCATGATTTTTTTAACAAACAAAAGAAAAACAAGTCTTCAAAGACTTTTGGGTTACCTGTGACTTTCAGGGGAAGGGTGGGTATTACATTTGTTTCCTTGTGCTGCTTTCTGTCTTCTGTTGCTTCTGGTGAAATGTTTGCAAATTCCAGACCATATACAGTAGTGCTGGTAACATTTACCTTAAACTTGTAAAGCACCTCGAATTATTTTATATACTATGAAGGCTGCCCAACTATAGAATCATTGTCTTTAATAAAAGTGCACATTTTAGACCAAAAATGTGCTGGAGTAGGGAAGGAAAGTATTAGAGCAAGACCTTGGGGAAATCAAGTCATCAGGAAGAAAACAGTGGAACTGAATTCTAATTCTGATTCTGTAACTAACCAGCTAGTTTGCGATGTCTGTGAAGGCAGGGGGACTTTGTTCTTTTCGTTGTTAATTCCCACATACCTAAAATCCTATCTAATAAAAGAGAAACATGCAAATTAACTGTACCTTGGCTATGCCCACAAGCCACACCCACCAGCCAATCAGGAGTGAGTATGCAAATTAACCAAAACCAAGATGGCAGTTAATTTGCATATCCTGGTGCAGAGAGAAGACTGAAGACAGCTTAGAAGGAGGCCAAGCCATGGGCAGCAGAGATAGGAGAGAAGCAGGTGGTGCAGCGCCGGCCACCGCAGGAAGCCCTATTCTTGCAGGAACCTTCCTGCAGTGGGCCTCTAGTACATATATATTGTGCAATAATCTTGATAAAAACACCTAGTCTTCATTAGTCTCAGTTTCTTCAGCCATAAAATAAAGAGATTAAATCAGTAGATCTCAAACATTAGTGTGAATAGGAATGAAATAGAATGCTTATTAAAAATAGAGATTCTAGCCCTGACCAGTGTGGCTCAGTTGGCTGTGCACTGAAGGGTTGCTGGTTCAATTCCTGGTCAGAGCACATGGCTGGGTTGTGGACTTGATCTCAGGTAGGGGGGTGAGCAGGAGGCAGTTGCTAGATGTTTTGCTCTTGCACCTGTTTTTCTCTCCTCCCTTACTCTCTCTAAAAAAAAAAAATCAATAAAAAATATTTTAAAATATGCACATTACTGGATGCATGTCTATAAATTCAGATTTGGTAGAAATAAGCTGGGATCCAGAAATCCCTATGAATTTAGGGAATTTGGTTTGTGAGGGGTAGAAATCCAACTCAAAAATAAAAGTTTTATTTTTGGCTTTATTTCATTTTTATTTCTCTATCACTAACCAAACATACATATAAACTGGAAAATACAGTGTAAGGACTGCTTTAGGCATAATGAGATCTAGCTGCTACCCCTGTCTGTCACTAGATCAAATTGTATCATCTACCCATACTTGCCCTCATCACTCTGATCAAGAGCTGTGGTTCTTGTCAAATGCCCACCTTGGATTTGGGAATACAACCACCCTACACAAATCATGTGGTTTGGGAGTGGTGAAGATATGGTTCTCCTAGATAAATTGGGGAATAATTTTTCCAGAAATAGGAAAAATGGGTTCTTATTAGCCAAAACTATTGATTGTCATTCACTAATGTATATTTTTAAAGAAATATTTATATATGAGTGAGCCAACTGCTAGGTTACAAAAGGATAACCAGTATGCTAAGATATTAAGTCCTTCAACCTTCAAGGTGACTCAGCAGGGCCTGGGAAGGGATTAGGGTGGTCAGAGTCCCTGAGCCAGTTATCTCATTATCTTCCCCCTATGTTCTTGGCAAGTATTAAGCATTTGCTCTGTGTGCCTGACGGTGATATATATGCAGGTTATGTGACTTGCACATTGAAAATCACTAGATTTTGAGAATCATTCACACTTTGAGATCATCTCAAACATGAAATGATGTATTCTGGGATCTTCAGGGGATAACTGGGAAGCTGGTTTAAGCAATTGGAAAGACAACAAAAACTCCAATTCTGGTACAAAGAAGTAGAATGAACAAACAGGGCCAACAGTGTAATCCCATTTTAACTTGGTTATCAGTATAGTTTTATTTGATGTTTTGGGCAAATGTAGTCTGTTTCAACTAATGGGTACAGTCCCAGTCTGGATCTCAGCATGTCTGGCTCCTTTTAATGTTTGGAGCAAAACTGGATGCACATTCTACAGATAATGGAAAGTGGTAAAGTGGCAATAGCATGGAACAGAAAACGAAGTGGAATATTTAGTCATGTGATATGTTTTAGATGCATTACATGTGAATTCATGGAAGAAGTGCATTCTGATGAAATAATTATTAACCCATTCCTTTGTTATGTGAAAAAGCTACTGTCATTTTCTTAACCTCATTAGTACATACAATGAATAAAATAAAATGTCTACTTCTTCATTTTAATATTGTCATTAGTTTAGTTTCAGATGGCCTCTCCATTCCTGCTCCCATTTTCACCAACATAATAACCCAATAGGCAAAAGAAAGTATTTTCAATAAATGGTGTCAGAATAACTACATATCATATAGAAACAAAACAGAACCAAAAAAACAAAAACAAAACACTGATCCCTACCTCACACCATATTCAAAAATCCATTTCCAATGGATTATAGATGTAAATGTAAAAGCTAAAACCATAAAGCTTTTAGAGGAAAACAGAATGTAACTTGAAGATAGACAAAAGATTCTAAGGTAAACCATAAAAGCAATAACCATAAAACAAAAAATTAAATCTATATTAATATTTCACAAATTCTCATCTAAAGGAGAGCAGGGGGAGGAGTAAAACCTGGAAATCCCTGATTAAACAATCATTACCATCATGGGGATTTCCTCTGTAGTGCAATAGTTCAAGTTATTTTGACTTGTGAGTGATAAAGGCTGACTCTGAATTTAATTAAAAAAGGAAAAGCACACTGGAGCTTTTTATGGAATTCACAGTCAATGCAATGGGGCCTCAGGAGTAGAAAAGGTATGTAAAGAGCTATAGGAAATCCATCAATCTTCTCTCTATATATGCCTTCTTTGTGTTTCTTCTTCAAAGCAGTCCAGCTCCTTCGTCTCCTCAGTTATATAGCAGATCATGGTTGCCAGTTGTTCTTGAGCCATAGATGTTTTGGCCAAGCCACCCAGAGAAAGCCCATCCTTCTGTCTTTCACAGCCCTCAGGGAAGAGACTAAATGGCCCACTTGGGTCCAGAGACCACTTGTTAGTCCAATACACTGTGACTAGAGGCAGGACAATAAAAACAAAACAAAACAAAACATAGCAGCTCCTTTTAGCCATGGGAGTGTAGAATAAAAGTACTTGCATTCCCTTTAATATTTACTCTACATTTATCTTCATTAGACAAGAGACAGAGTTGATAAAAATTCTGTACATGGTCACAGTTTATAAAGGCTATAAGTTTTAGTGTATTGATACGCTATCTCTTTAAATATCTCATATCAGCATCTCTGACTCTTTACAAGTTGACTGATGTGTAGTAGGAACCATAAAAAGAAAATTAGTCCATTTTAAAAATGGGCATATTTATTTGTAAATTATTAGCCAAGATCTATCCAAATGCAGACAAGCTCTGTCCTAATCTGAATATACAATAAAATTAATTTAAATAACTTTAATCAGCTTCGAAAACAGCAAATTCCAAGACAATTAGGTTAACTTTAAGAACTCATATTTATTGAGTTAACAGATGGTAAATTAAAAAACAATGAAGCTAATTTTTAAAATCATTCATTGAATTAAAAACACAGACATTTAACAAAACTGCTTTTAAGCTGTGTTTTCATCCCAATGTGCATATTTTAAGATTCCAATTTGGGCAACTTCTGGGAAGACACCAAATGAGTTGCAGTATATGAACACTCTTCTACTGAATTTGCTTTTGAAAAGCTTTAGAAACACCTGAAAAAGAATCTTATACATCAACAATAAGAACATAGGAAATAAGCATTTTCCTGATATTGAAAGGAATGAAGGGTCTGCTTCATCAATTCCAACTGATTCTCTGACATGCTCCTTGTGGCCTTCTAGGTTACTGGCCCTGACATACCTTGGGCATTTCCTATACTTAGCAAGCTGAAAGTTAATCCTGGCTAGTATCGCATTTCTGCATTTTAATGTTCAAACAAACATAAACATCTTCCCTTTGATGACTTATTGGATCTTGTGCATCAGGACTTGAAATATATGAGCAACACAAAAATATTCTCCTTTATTTTCTGTCTTTTTCTTTGCTCTCCTTGTAAGTGCTAGAAGCTGACTCTGCAAGCTTACAGGAAAAGGGAATTTTGTGGAAGCACTATGAAAGCATAGGTGCTTTTTCTCTTGGGTCTTCAGTTTTTGGAGATGGAGCAAGGAACATACCCCAATGCATGAAGTGCACCAGAAACCCTGGCTGTTCCTGTATACGATATCAATCATTTCTCTTACTTCCCATGGTTTATAAACAGAGTTGGAAATAACATCTTTGATACATTAAGATACATCACGTGCATTGTACCGGCTATTATTAGTTTTAACATAATCGCACATTTAAGACTAAAGTTAATCGTGCAGAAATCAAGTTATTCTATAAAAATATTTGGAATAAATTTGTTTGAATGGCTAGTTGGTTGCTCAATTACTGTTACATTCTTTTCTTTAGCTTGAATAGTTGAAAATTGTAATTTTATTTATTTTATGATTCTAGAAACTCCTTGTCTAAGATCTGGTCTTACTTTACACTGTAAGTGTTACATTACTTGATCAGTAATGTTAAGAATTGTACTTACTGGTTTTGATAGACTAATTGATAGTAGTAATTTAAATTAAAGACACTTAGAGATATAAAAACATTTATTATTGAAATTACTATAGTAAAAATTATTGAATAGTGTATTTGAAACTTTTTAGCTCCTACCCTCTTTTCTTTTTTTAATAATTGTTTTTATAATAACCTTTTGATAATATGAGGTTTCTTAGAAATGCAATTATAACAATATAGTAGGAGAGACTATATTGTTTTTAATTAAACAAGAACAGGTAAAAATAAGAAAAATTGTGACTAAATAAAAAATTCAGTAGGTAAAAATTTTGTTTTGCAGAAATAGAAACCAGGGACACAAAAGAAAGTTTATAAATAGTCTAAACATCCAAAGAAAATGAGTAAATGTTAAAAGAGCACAGGAAATTTGAAAGAAATTATGGAGTTCTCATAATTAGAATATAATCTCTTTGAGAACAACAAACATAGTATTGTAATCCTATTCCTAACAGAGTGCTTAACCCATCGTATATTCTATTGCTATTAAATTAACATTTCTACATATATATATTTATAGATGATCCTTATATTCTTATATTGAACAGGAACTTTTTAAAGACCAAAGATAAATTTCTACATAAGTTTATGAGAAACAAGTTTGATATTTGCAAGTTTTATGCCTACCTAATTATTGGCTTATGTGTAAAAGCAACAGAAGAATATTGTAAAATATGCAAGATTCCAGAACATAAAATAGCTACAAATATTTTTGCAAAAGTTGCAGAGATATCTTCCTGATCACTGAGAAGTGAGACGATGTAAAAACTCAAGAATAGGAAATTCCCGGGGAAAAAAGACTAGTGTTAAGCATTGAAAATAAAGACAAAGTAATACATGAGTAAAATGTAATGAAAACTGAAGTGAATAAAAATTGATGCTGACAGCTAGATATATTTTAACTAATGGAGCAATGTTTTCAATAAAGTTATCTTGAAAAGGAGGGTTTTAAAATTTTAAAGGAAGAGTCTATAACTCATATTCACAATGTTGAAAGAAGATGTGGAGAAAACAAAAAACATTACAAGTTGTTGCTTTATTTTTAAATCATTAGATAAGAACACAGTTAAAGATAGTTGTGAACAACTTAATGTAGACACTTGTTGAATTGGAAACAAAATATATATCTTATAAATAATTGTAGAAGATAAAAAGTAAACAATACATAGTTCAAGCAAAAGACCAAGTAGAAAGGAAACAATAGGAGCTATATTGAAAAGAACTAAGTGTAAACTATTTCAAATTAAGCCTAAATATTATGAAAACTATAAATGTCTTAAATTTCCTTATTCAAATGAAATATCTTCATATTAAATTAAGATAAAAACCTCATGATTTGGAGATGCTTATCAGAGTCATACTTAAAGAAAAATAACATAGAAGTATGTTTTTAAATGGCAATAATATTTTGGTAACCTAATCTGCTCACATATTTAGATAAAATAAAACAATATGAATATTAAACAAGGAGCAATTTTTGTCAAAAGTAGTAAATAAGACACTGGATATACTTTATAATCATTAATAGAATAATGTTAGTGAAGAAACAATGGTATTGAAAGATTATGTATGATATACTTTATACATGATACACTTTAAATGCATTATACAGCAAAATAATTAAAATTATGTATGTTAAGCAAAGCAAAAGTTTATATAATTAGGAATTATACTAATAAATATGTGGTATTAGTAAGTTAAATAAGAAACAGTTGTTATTTTAATGGATTATTTTTAAAAGTATTGGATAAAATTTAATAACTGTTCTTGATAAAATGGTAAACAAGAAAAGGAGAAATAAAATATTTCCTCAACATGATGAAAAATATTTTAAACCAATAACCAATAAAATTAATGCAAAAATACTAGAAATGTACTTGTTTAAAACTAGGGGTAGGGAAAGAAGTTGGTATAATAGTTTGCCATAATAATTTCATTAAATGATTATTAATCATATATTAAAAGACCTGATTAATCTAATAAAACATATTAAAGAAAAAAGAGTTATAAAGAGTAAAAAATGATACATTATCATTCTATACTGAAAACTGTGTTTATACCTTGAAAATCCAAAAAGGTCAATGAAAATTTGAATAGACCTAATAAATTATTAAAATGTTAGAAGTCAGATGAAAATTTATGTAAATTAGTGGTATTTCTAAATATTAGAAACCACTAATTCAACATAAACTTTTAAGAGATTCATTTTATAAGAGTGACAAAATATATTAAGGTCTATGACTGATTTTAAACAAAAATATGTACCCTTTCTAAACAAAAATTATTGGTAGCCAAAAATTATTCAATTAAATAATCAAAAGACCCTGTGCTTTTATACTTCGTTATTTTGATTTTAATGTAACTAAAGTTCTTCTAAAACACATTTTGAGAGCTACAAAAATATTAAGTTAAATAGTTAAAAGACTGGCTTCTGCTTTAAAATATAACATGTAATTTTAATTGTTATTTCTTTCCAGCATACAGATTTAATGGAAGGCTAATATCAATTGCTCTTTTGTTTTCCACATTTTGAGATTATAGTAAGGGAAACTTGATTTTGACATCAATATGTAAAATAAAATAAATATGAGTAGCAAGCAAAAATCAGTTTTGAGAAAAAAGAATAATGAGGAGAGACTAGTCTTATCAAATATTAAAATACATTATAAAGTTATAATAATTAAAACCATGTGATACGGGCATCACATAGATTAACGAGGCAAATATGTGATCAAAATAAATTATATTTTATATAAGAATGAAATATTTGATAATAGCAAGACATAAATCAATGGAAATGGAAAATCCTTGCAATACATAGACTGATTAAGTTTGGAAAAAATCAGTATGTACTCATTGTACACATGTAATAAATAAGCAAAATTCAAACCATAGATAGTGTAAAGGGACTTATTTTTGTAGGCTTAGAATACTATAATTGCACAGTGAAAGATGCAATAGGCTTGATTATATTAAAACAATAATGAAATAAGCAAACAGTAGGCTAAGTATAATTATGTGGATATAGTAGCAGAAAGGGTTAATAGGATTATTACATAGGAGTTCATACAAACTCATAATAACACTGCAACTGAAAACTAGTACAGAAGATAAGAATAGAATAACATTTATCTGATATATGAGATAAGACTAAAATAACATTTTACAAAAGATGAAGCATAATACATTTGCAAACATATAAAAATATTTAGCCTTACTAATAATCAAGTGAATATACATTAACACAAAAATGTTATATTTAGGTTGAATTCATTATTTTTAAATTAGTGTCAATGACTTATACTCCAGCTGTTACAGATTATTTTCATTTAGATCAATTCATCCTCCAAGAGTGGGTAGAAAAGCTGGATAATATATCTAACAAATATTGGTTTAAAGGAATTAGAGGGATTCAAGGTGGAGAGGGCTTGATACTCCAAGAACCCAGAGAGCAGAAAATTCAAGAGTGTTCTCACTTCCCATACTCCTCACATGCCTGTCAGGAGTTAAAGTAAAACGTCACTCAACGGGGATATGATCATCCAAAGACTCAAATTAGGTCTATGATTTTTTTGTACACATGTCTGGCATTCAGTAATTGCCCGGTATACCAGCAGACAAGATAAAATGACCAAACACAGACCCACAGGAGATTCAGGTATATGAGTTAAAAGACTTTAGATGAGTATATAGAGAATTTCAGCAGATTACTGGAAACTATGATAAAAATCAAATGGAAATTCCAGAACTGAGAAATGAACTGATAGAAATAAAACAAACAAAAAGACAAACAAACACAAAAACTCAGTAGATGGGTTTAAGAACAGATTAAAAAAATTAAAGAACAAATTAATGAAATTGAAGACAAAGCAAAAGAACATTTAATATTAATACCCAAGTCATCAAAGGTAGATAAAAAGTGGTTTCTTCTTACATAAGTGCTGGTATATAAATCTATATAACACATTTCAGAAATACTTTGGTAACATCAATCAGATATTAGACAAAAACTGGTTTATATCTTTTGACCCAATATTATCTCTGGGGATATATGATAAAAAAACACTTTTTAAAAGAATATGAATTTCTTTATGTATAAAGATGTTCACTACAGACCTATTTAAGATAGTTATAACCACTTGTAGACAATTTTAAATGTTTTACTTCAATTATTACAGTTAATTCTCTCAAAAACCCAAAAACATGAGAAAACTAAAATATTAAGATGTCAAATAACTTACTCAAGATTCTATAGCTAGCGAGTAGAGAAGCATGAACCTGCTCTAGGCTGTTGGAGGTCATCTAAACAGCTAACAACTGGAGACTTACTAAGTACTGTATAGAGAGTCCATTTAATATTATGCAGGTATTAAAAGTGAGCATCATGAACACTGTTCACAACATGGGAAATAATACTTCAGATACAAAGAGAAAAAAATCAAAATCATAGAACTATAGTAAATTTAAAAATATGCAAGTAAATATGATTGAAAGCAAATATCTTCAAAGGCCAACAACAATTATTTGAGGTTATAAGCAATATGGTGTCATTTCTTCCCTTTTTCATTTTTGCAAACTTAAGATGTGTTTCTTATATTGAAAATATATACCATCCTAATAAAAGGGTGATATGCAAATTAACTGTCACTCCATCACAAAGATGGCGGCACCCATAGTGGTGTCGCTCCAGCCATAAGACCCAGAGTCCTGTGTGCTCTGGCCCGCAAAAGGAGTACTGGGGGGCTTCTGGATAGAGGCTAACCAGGACATGTGGGATGCTGGTGTCATTGCAGGCCCGGCTGAGGGACTCCTCAACCCTGTGCACAACTTTCATGCACGAAGCCTCTAGTTATCTATATATGAAAAAACAAAAACAGCCGAGACCGGTTTGGCTCAGTGGATAGAGCGTTGGCTTGTGGACTGAAAGGTCCCAGGTTTGATTCCGGTCAGGGGCAGGTACCTTGCTTTCGGGCACATCTCCACTGTGGGGCATGCAGGAGGCGGCTGATCGATGTCTCTCTCTCATCGATGTTTCTGACTTTCTATCTCTCTCCCTTCCTCTCCATAAAAAATCAATAAAATATATTTAAAAAAAACAAACAAAAAAACAAAAACAAACAAACAAAAAAACAAAAACAAACAAAAAAACAGTAGAGTATATTAGGTAAGAGCATGGACTTCAGAACCAGAATGCTTGTATCTCTACTTATTAGTGTGTAACTTTGAACCAAGATGTTGAACGTCTGTTCCTAAGTTTATTCTGTAAAATGACCTATTTCATAGGGTCATTGTGAGGATTAAAAACGTTTAAAATGTATTAGAACAGTGTCTGTAACTTAGAAAATATGTAAGCGTGATTTAGTATTGTTATTGTTATTTTACAAACAAATCTCATTATTTTAAAGCTCCATAGTGACTAGAGAGAAAAAAAAAAAGACAATGCCCTCCAGCAGGTCCATCCATTACTAATAAGTTTCGTTGCTATATATAGATCTTCCTTTGTTCTAACTATGAATTCCTCAATGCAGAGATTTTTAGGAACCAGTTGTTTCTTATATTGAAATGACAAAAATCAAATGTCTGATATGTTTTTGAACTCTATATCCAGTCGTTTGTTTTCCTCCATTTCTTTTGTGATCTCTTCCTTTGTCTCTGCATTTTCACTGATATGTTTTTAAGAAACTCAGTCTCTCTGTTTGTGTCACATCTTTGAGGACATGCCCATGAGTGATTGAAAATGCCCATAAAAGCCTATGTCATGCTGAAACTGATTTGGCTCAGTGGATAGAGCGTCGGCCTGCAGAATGAAAGGTCCCAGGTTCGATTCTGGTCAAGGGTATGTATCTTGGTTGCGGGCATATCCCAGTAGGGTTGTGCAGGAGGCGGCTGATCGATGTCTCTCTCTCATCGATGTTTCTCTCTATCCCTCTCCTTTATTCTCTGTAAAAATCAATAAAATATATATTTCAAAGCCTATATCACATTAATATTATCAGCATTAAATTAGAAAAAATACTCATCTCCTTTTCCAATTTTCATGATTTTTTATCAGCTCCCTGATCTGGCAGGCTAGGAACAATAGAAAGGTGTTCAAGAAATAGGACCTTTGTTGTGACTCGATTTTTTTGAACTAAACACCTCAGGAGGCCTGAAAACGAACTTTCAGATTTTTTTTTCCCACCTGGCCTATCCAAAGAGTTTGGAAGATTTTGGTAAAATGTCCTCATTACTTGAAACAGTTTCATTGAAATTGTAAACAACCACCACCACCACCACCACTACCACAAAAAAATCTGTTAATATGCCAAGTTTTATTGTTAGCTGTCTTAATTGCTAATGAAATGATAACGACCTTGTAAAAATGCCTGCCAATTAAACTGACAGATGTTTACCAGGTAGAATATTGCAGTACCCGAAAGAGGAAAGGACACAAATTGATATTTTATAAATGGGTGAGAACAGGCATCTTTGATGAATCTATTTGGTTTTCAGGATGCTGCAGGACCCTG
Organism: Lasiurus cinereus; assembly: GCA_011751065.1. NCBI lineage: Eukaryota > Metazoa > Chordata > Mammalia > Chiroptera > Vespertilionidae > Lasiurus > Lasiurus cinereus. The sequence goes on from JAAGEH010000125.1 coordinate 19,540,369, forward strand.
CTTTGATAAGACTTCAGCTTCGGAACCAATACATGACCCCTCCACATGAGTTCGCCGTTTCTTTAATGCTGTCTGTCTTATATCTGTCTCTATGAAGATTGTGGGGGGAGTGGGTAAGAGATCAACCAAAGGACTTGTGTGCATGCATATAAGCATAATCAATGGACACACAGAGTAAGGGGGTAAGGGCATGTGCTGGGGGTGGGAGTGGCTGGGAAGAGGTCAATGGAGGGAAAAAGGAGACATATGTAATATGTTAATCAATAAAGAATTAAAATAAAAAATAGTTCTATGACATTTACTTCCAATGTCCTTTGGTTAAACTCCCTAATAATTCTCAGCTCTGTAATAGGGCAAATGTCTAACTAATTGCTTTCATGCCTGAGTTTCCCATTTTTTCTAAAGTTGTTATTCCTTTTGAGGTTATTCATGAAAACATCTCTGGGTTTACCCACTCTCAACATCCTTTGTTCCAGGATTTAGCTCCAACCTTTCACACTTTCTTTTCTAATAGCCTTGTTCTAACATAATACCACTTGTTAAGACAAGACATAGTATCTATGTTACAGGCTAGCATTTCACAATTAGTGATGACTAGTCACATGAAGAACAAGGAAAGAGGATGGTAATAGTGAAATTCCTTTCACCTTTTGGAAAAATGAGTCAAACAATTCAACCAGGAAACGGCGAATCAATGACAAATCAATAATAAAGTGAGAAACTATGTTACTAAAAGATTATCTCAGATTATTACTGTACAATGATGATCTCAAGATTATTACTATACAACTGACCAATTTTTATGTAGGTAAATGCTGGACAATTACTTATTATAATAGTATAATTGGAGATGATTTTATGTGTTCGTGTTGCCACATGAAATTAAATGGAATTGGGTTTAGTCACCTCTCTAACATGCCATCAATTTCTGAAGTTGGATAAGTGTCTATATAATTCTGGGCTTCAGTATCTCCACTTAAAAATGGGAGGAACAGTATTTTTTCTATAACCTATGAAGGCAAAATGTCATAACATAAAATGTCTGGTACCCAGCAATCACTTTAATTAATGTTAGTTCTGTCCACCCCTTTTTATGGATATTGAAAGAGATAAAACACAACTCTGCTTTCATCTTCATTATATCCCTCATGGATTATTTTATGAATATTATCCTTGACTCAGATTAGGTGAAATGTTCATTCCATCTTTATTCAATTCTTGGTGCTTTGATGAGCATCTGCTATGAGCTAAGTACTGAGTACTGGGAGAAAAAAAAAAGAAATATTGATCCTATTCTCAAAGAGATTGGGGTCTAAAAAGGGAGGTTATATATTTTTAAATGCCAGTAGAGAGGCAAAATAAAGTATCACATTAGTTTATAAAGAAGGAGAAATTATTTTAACTAGGATTATCAGGGAAGGCTTTATGGAGGAGGTATTAATAGATTGGGTTTTAAAGAAAGGATACAATTTGGACAGCAGAAAGAGAGGGGATACAATGAGCCAAGATGGAAGTAGTATGATTGGATGGACAAAAGCATTGACCTGGAACTGAAAAGACCTGGGTCAGCATTTCCTTGGATGAACCACTTCCATCTGGCCTTCAATCTCTTCTTTCAGGGCTCTGGAGAAGATCAAATGGGAGCTTGAATATGGAAGCCCTTTAAAAACCATGAAGGCAACCTGCAAATGAAAATATATTTTTACCTCCTCCCTCATATCATAAACTTCATGAGGACACTTGATAAAGACATTCCTGTTGGTCTTTACAAAATGTTTGATGAAGTATATTAAAGATTACATTGTAAACCTTAAATATTTATCATCTTTATTTGTCATTTGTACCTCAATAAAGATGAAAAAAAAAGGTTGATGAAATAATGAACCATTGGATGCATGAACCCATGAGTGTTATGGATTGAATGTCTGTATCCTTCATATGTTGAAGTCCTAATCCTCCAGGTGGTGGTATTCGGAGGTAATTAGGCCTTTGGGGGGTAGTTAGGTTTAGAAGAAGTCATGAGGGTAGCGTCCCATGATGGAATTAGTGCCCTTACAAGGACAGGAAGAGATACCAGTACTTCCTCTCTCCACCATGTGAAGAAACAGGGAGAAGGTGGCTAAGAAGAGGGCCCTCACCGAGAACAGAAACTACTGGGACCGTGATCTTGAATTTCCCAGTCTCCGGAACTCTGAGAAATAAATGTCTGTTGGTACCCAGTCTATGGTATTTTGTTAGAGCAATCTGAGCAGACGAAGGCAATGAGTGAATAAGTGAATGAAACAAAGCAAAGGCACAGAATAGGAAAGCAAACATATGAACAGGGAACAAAGGGTTGTCTTTGAAAACAAGTAACTTGTTAGTAATGCAAGACTGGGCCGTCAACCAGGGCCGCCTCAGGGATGGGGCCAGCAATCTGTGTTTCGGCAGTCCTTCCCTATCCTGGTGCATGATAACATTCTGAGATCCAAGACTTTGGGCTGACATGAGGTGTTTTGAAATTATTATCTGATAAATTCAATGTTATTAAAGATTTTATCAATGGATGGACATAATCAAAACTATATTTCCAGAATGGTGAGCCATGAAATTATGCCCCTAAGTTTTTATGACTTCGACATAGGAAGAGCAATGGAACATATTGGAAAACACATTGTATTTGCCCAGCCCCCGAGTGGACGAGTTTGGTTTTTCCTAATTCCAGGTAATATCCACCTCAGTACTCAAGAGGCAAAGCAGAGCAGGCCTTGCTCCCAGATACTGGGGAGACTTGCTCGGTCTAGAGCAGTGGTCAGTAAACTGCAGCTCGCGAGCCACATGCGGCTCTTTGGCCCTTGAGTGTGGCTCTTCCGCGAAAAACCACGTGCGGGCACGCCTGTACAGTGCAATTGAAGGAGTACCTTAATTAAGCTCAGAACAATGTACCTACCTATGTAGTTTAAGTTAAAAAAAAATTTGGCTCTCAAAAGAAATTTCAGTCGTTGTATTGTTGATATTTGGCTGCTGATTAATGAGTTTGCCCAGCCCTGTTCTATAGCGATCAGATAGTGCAAGAAAAACGTTATTACTGCACAGGACTGTGCCCATCAGGATGCAGGGATCACAGAAGGTTTCACTTTGCTATTTCCCATATTCTTTTTTTTTAATTTAATAATATATATTAGCAAGACAAGCAACATTGCTACTGAAATAAATAGTGAGTAAAGAGGTGATAAGTGATTAGCAAAGTTAGGACTACTTCAGTAAAGTGTGTCACAATGTTTACAAATCACATACAAGATCATGAAAGACAAGGAAGACCAATAACCATTATAGTTGGGAGGAGATCAATGCACTAGATCCAATGTGGTATCATGATATTCCATGGCCACATAAAATATTAAGCTAGGTGAAGGATATATAAAAGCTCTCTGAACTATATAGTCACAGATTTCCTATAACTATACCATTATTTCAAAATAAAACTAATAAAGGAAAATAATTGTGCGCTAGGAAATAAACTTTTTTTTTTTATTCCATGGAAAAAACATGATCTGCATCCATCTGCTTCATGATATAACAGGAAGGAGATAAGAATGGTAGGATATCATTTTCTCTTAACAGAACTTGACTTCCAAGTCTCTTATCTTTTATAGAATAAAAACTTTTATTTTGGATATTTTAGCCTGAACATTAACTCTTTCTTTATAGTCTTGTTTAACAAAATGAATTCCCTACCCTGAGAATGAATGTCTTCACTCATGAAAAAGGTTATATACATAGAAAATAGATTAACATACCTATGTTACCTTTATTTCATGTCTATCTGGAAATGGGCTGTTCTCAGAGCTACATCTTTTTCTAAATGGAAAAATAGCCAGGAAGTAGAATCCTTGAATGAGAAAGAGCAAATCTGCTCTAGGGCAATACTACTTCTTAACCTTTCATTTGTCTTTGCATCTCTTGGGGGAACTTGTTCAAATGCAGATTCCATGATTGAACCTGGAGAGTATTATGCTAAGTGAAATAAGCCAGTCAGAGAAAGACGAGTACCATAACATCTCACTTATAAATGGAACCTAATGAACAAAATAAACTGATGAACAAAATAGAAACAGAGGCATGGGTGCATGAAACAGACTGACAGAGTAGTCAGAGGGAGGGGTTTGGAGGATGAGATGATAGCCAGAGGGAAAGACAGGTGGGGAGAATGGAAGTAGAGGTGGGGGGGGGGGAAGGGATAGGGATGGAGAGAGACTTTGCTTGGGACTATGGGTGCAGGATGTGATGTGTAAATGATGTTTTATTGAGTGGTACACTTGAAACCTGCATGGTTCTGCAAACCAATGTGACTCCAATATTTCCAATAATGAAATAAAATAATAAAATAAGTCGCAGATTCCGATTCAGTAGGTTTGGGGTGAGGACCCATATTCTGATTTTTTCTAACAAGTTCCCCAATGATGTCTTGCTGCTGCTCTTAGAGCGGAGGGCACTTTCTTAGGTATTTCCTCTTCCCTTGACCAGGATCATAAAGACCCATGGGAAATGCACAGTAGATATCAAATAAACAAGTTAAACAAAGAAACACATTAATCAAAATATGACATTATTCTACACATTGAGATGGAGTGAAAGATGGACTATCCAAGCATTCACTGGTTATAAGTGAAGCTGCTTTTGAAATTTAATTTAAAGTCCCAAATAAGAATCATTGTAACTAGTCACACCCTTTCGCTAGAGAGGAAAACCAGCATTTTCTATTCAGGAGGAACTAAAACTCTCGGAATTTCTGAGCTATACAGGGCTCCTTTACACGAATCTCCCCCCTTCTTCTAAAGTTTCTAATGATTGTGGTTTCTGAAAAACAATATATCATGTTTTCAATGCATACTTTTGGCCTAAAAAAAAAACTTCCAAAATCTTAAACTAGGAATACAGCTAATTTGCTTGTACCATGGAGACAATTCATGTCAGTGGGGGGAGGGGGGCAGGGGAAACCCATAGATTTTTAGAATATGGAACATTACAATGAGAATAAAGTGTCATGCATGGATATGGGCATGTTTTTATAGCCACATTTTTAGGAGCTTCCAAAATGTAACATGCAGAACCACCTTCTTAGAATTTAAACCGTGAGGCATTTTTCTAGACTTGGCCCAGTAATCCCATAGGCACTCTGGCAATCTTATATGTGATTTATAAACACTGTGATATAATTGACCGAAGTAGATCTGACTTTGCTAATCTCTTAATTAGTTCTTTTACCCACAATTTCTTTGTTTCAGTAGCAAGGTTGGTTATCTTGCTGATATATATTATCCAATTTGCAAGAAATATATAAATAGTGTGGCAAGTAGCAAAATGAAATCCTCTGTGATCCCTGCCTCCTGGCGGGCACAGTCCTATGTAGTGATAGCATTTTTCTTGCATTATCACCACTGCCAACCAAACTGCTTATGTGATCTCTGGCTTTTTAAATATCTCTTTGGGGATCAATGGAGTGTTTCTTTTTTTCCTAGATGCCAACATCACCTCTTTATACTTTAAGAATACAGTATTAGTTTAAGAATATTTCAGTAATTCAGTCTTAGCTTAAAGGACTATTTCCTTTAAAGCAACGGTGTAGAGATTTAGTCACCCCTGATTGATGTTAGGTGAGTAGAAAACAAAAAGTATGTTGATTTTATCCTCTGCCTTTCAGATCTTTGAAGGGGAAAGAAAAATGTGTTTTAAAACTGTTTGAAAGTAATCTTAGCCTACATTGCTCCCCTGATGTTTATCTACAGAAATGGGAAAGTGTACATATCAGCTTCTTTTTTAAGTACTTGTGTTCATTTTTGTCTTGAAATGAATAATAATCATTAGAAATTATTGGATTGTCATTTTAATGTTTCACATGAAATAAATCTGATATGTATATTGACAACAGAGATTTCTGAATCAAACAGGAAAGAACAAGTCATGAAACCAACTTTGAAGTTCAAACAGGGCTGTTCGGTTCATGTATTTTCTTGGCCCTACTGGTCTGTTTTTAATTTTAATTATATTATTTGTTATTGTTGCCATATATGGTAAATACACTTGTCTCATATATTTTGTGCAGAGGTGAATGTACAGGTAAGTCCATTTAAATAACTAATGATCAGATTTCTACAGGGAAATTTCTTATTTTACATGTGGCAACTATTTCTCAATTGTTTATGCACATACAAATTTTGACTGAGTCTCAGTCTTTTTTATAAGAAAAACTGGTGAATCTGAATAAAGTGCAAAAATTATCGTTCATGCAAATATATTAATAATACTAAAGCAAGCAAGTAAGTGTACTTAAAATATTTGTTTTTGATAAGAGATTTTTAAATAGGATCCTAATTAATAAATTTTGTTTATTTATTACTATTATTTTTTTAGCTGCAGCTATGTTCTCTTGGACTTTTTTATTTTTAAATGTGCTTTTCTTTTTTTACAAACTCACACTAAATAATGTGTGTTATTTTGCATTTTTATATCAGGAAGCACAATATTTAAAAATTGATCAATGTAGCAAAAAAAAAAGAGTAGTAACAAAGAGAAAATGTAGCTTTATTTCATAATCTCTAAAGGTGAGCATGATACTTTTAAAAACATAAAATGATTGTTTGAAAGTTGTTTTGATTATTACTAACTGAGATAGTAAATTGATACAACAGTTGGGCAATGGACTTAGAGTTTTGAAACACAGAAAGAAAATCCTTAAAAGTCATATAGAGATATTGACTTTTAGAAACTTATGCTGAGAAATTTTATGTTCACAATTAAATATTACAATCTTCATAAGGGAAAGTTAGAAATACCCTGATGTCCAAACATAGACGCTAATTTAATAAATGATAATACATTTGTCACACAGAAATTAATTTACTGTCACAAAGAAATAATGCAGAAAATATCTAATGGTATGAGGAATATAAAACATTAAATGAAAAAAGTAAGTCCACATACTCCTGTATGTGTGTATGTGTGTGTGTGTGTGCATACATACATGTATATGATATATTATATATTATACAATAAAATGTTATATCTAAATAAAGCTGAAAACATGTTAACAGCATCTATTTCTGTGTGTTGAGTTTATGGAATTACTTTCTTTTTTGTTTATCTATATTTTCTTTATTTAAAAAATCAATTAATTCTATTAAAACTTGCGCATTTAACTTTTGAAAACCTGATAACTTTATATATTAATAATTCTGTAAAAGGTAGTTAAATTTTAAAATGGAAATAGATCAGATAATTGCTCTAAAACAAAGCCTGAAAGGGTGGTATAAAAGATTATAGTGACTTAACTTTATTAATAGTTAAACCACAAATATTCTGATGAATTATTTCTGGGTGAGATATAAGATTGCCCTGGCTCAGGGTTACATTTTCTTGGAATACCATCAAAGTCATAAGCAATTTGCACAGCTATCCTAACTTTGTTTCTTAAGAAGTAGTTTTTTAACATTCCTGCTTAAATAAGATATCTCCTGGAATCTTCCCAGTGCTCCACTATTTCTTTGATGACTCACTATAGTGGTTGATTTGTTGATATGACTGTTAAACTGACATACATTTATTAAATGTTTATTAGGTATGTAGATGTTACTAACTATTGAGCATACCAGAGTATGAGATATGGCCTCTGACCTAAAGGAGCCTCAGTATTGTTAGGGAATAAATAATATGAAAGAACTAGAAAAAAATTTTAAAGAATATAATCCAAACACTAAATTAACTGAAGGGATAAAAACCATGCATGGTATTGATAAAGACCAATACCATGAGAAAAACAGGCTAAGAGTTTGGGAAAAGGTTTAAAGAAAAGATGCAACTTGCCCTGTCTTGAAAAAGTTGAGTGGGATTTGGGCCTGAGAGGGGAGGGGGAAATTTTTTTTTAAATTTATCTTACTTATTGAGAGTATTACAGATGTCCCCATTTCCCCCTTTGCTCCCCTCCACAGGGATCCTGCTCACCCCAGGCCTCCAATGCACTATTGTCTGTGTGCATGGCTTACGCATGTATACATATGACTTCTTCGCTTAATCTTTTTCCCGCCCCGGTTCCTCCTTCCCTCTGAGATGTGTCCCGTTTCCCCCATGCTTCCATTTATCTAGACCTATTTTTAAAGCATATTTTTATTGATTTCGGAGAGGAAGGGAAAGGGAAAAAGAGATAGAAACATCAAAATGAGAGAGAATCATTGATTGGCTGCCCCCCCCTGCATGCCCCACACTGGGGGTTGAGCCTGCAACCCAGGCTTGTTCCCCAACTGGAAATGAACCATGACCTCCTGGTTCGTAGGCTGATGCTCAACCATTGAGCCAAGCTGGCTGGGCTCTGGACCTATTTTGTTCATCTGTTTATTTTGTTCAGAGTGGGGAAACATCACAGATGGAGGAATGAAGGTCTAACATCCATGGGGCTGACCTTGTTAGTTGTAGTGTGGTCAGTCAGGGGTTTGAGTGGACCAGGGCAATAAGGCTATCTGGCTGAAAGATCCATGTGTTTCTGAAGAAGGACTATAGAGGTAAGGTGGCAGGGAACAGGTAGGAGGCTTTATGGGGGACCCTCCATTTAGAGCTGAGGGTTGTCTTAGCTTCTCTGACAACATGCTGTAGCTTCCTCCCACTACTCAATGGTTCCTTCTCTGTCTCCTTGGCTGGCTCCTGACCCCTCTCTATTTGAGCCTGGAAGATCTTAATTTCAAGAAATAAGGAAATACGTAGTAGACATCACCTTAACTAAGGGATCAATGTTAATGTCACTGGTAATAAGATGTGTACCTTTGATATCATGCACTGAGAAGGCACCTCCCCTCTGTGATATCATTCCCATTAATGCACAGCCTCAGTCTGATCATGAAAAACCGCCAAACAAATGAACACTGAGGAACATTTAACAGATTATCTGACCAGTACTCATCAAGAATGTCAAGGTCAGGAAAGGCAATGATAAACTGAAGAACGGTTGGTTGCAGATTGGAAGAGACTAAAAAGACACAACCACTAAATTCTATGTGGAATCCTGGATTGAACCTTGGAACAGAAAAAAGGACATTAGGAGAAAAATTTGAAATCTGAATTCAGTTTGTAATTTAGTCTCACAACCAACTTACTGGTATCTCTCTTAATTTATGCATTGCTGAGTGAAAATATCTTTTTCCTTTTTTTTCATCATCCCAATTATTTTACTACCTCTTAGGTTCAATTTGTTTTTGATTTTTCTATAAAGAAATCTCAATGATCCTCTCTCTTCCTTAAACTTTTACATCATTGGATTTGAATGACTTAACTAAGTAATCAGTTATGTTCTACACCATGAGTTGGGAATCTCTGAGAGCTAAGTACATTTTGCCCACTGCCTGCTTTTGATAGTCTGAAAGCTAAGAACGGTTGGGGGGGAATCAAAAGATGGATATTTCACAGAATATAGACAATGCAAGTTTTAGTGCTCCCTTTCGTGTCCCAATAAATTTGTATTGGGACACAGCCATGCCTTTCATTTCAGCTGTTTCCATGATACAAAGACAGAGTAGTTGCCATAAAGAACACAGAGCTCACAATGAATGAACTGAATTGTTAACTTTCTGACCTTTAAAACAGATGAAGTTTGCCAATCTCTGTTCTACAGGATTTCCTAATTCTATCATACATATAAATCTTGCCTTTCAAGTTTACCTGAAAACTACTTATGTCAGGAACATTGTCATATATTCTTTTGTCTCCCCAACATCTGATTCCATATAGGATAGTTATGGATTTTTTTTAGCAAATTTTGGCATGTCTTTGCAGGATTCTAAGCGATGAATGTGACTTCCTAGTGCAGAATAGATTAGAAAGAAAGAGGAATAATAATAGCTAATGTTCAGACTTGAAGACAGATGTCCTAGTTGGGGGTTGTGGTATTATGTGCCCTGGGTGAGTGCAGTGTTTTGGAATAGGTTAGTAGAGGCAGGGACCTGGAATAAGATCCTGTCAATTAGGTGGCACAGGTCAGGAGGGAGAAAATGAGAGGAAATTCAATTTGGCAGACAGAACACAGTTTCCAGAGGTTTTGCCCTGAAAACATTGGGCAAAAGAAACCAAAGAGTCCTGAAGATTAAAGTGCAAGGAGACAAAGCCACAAGGCATGTAGAGGCCCACAGGGCAAGCAGAGAGGGCACAGTTACCAGGGAAGTCAGCTGGCTGGACTGCATACCTGAGGTTAAGAAATAGAGACATTAGTCAAGCTGAGGCTTGGGGGAAGAAACCAGAGAATCAAGTATTTAAATATCAAGTTTGAATGGGTCATATTGGTATAAGGGCCTTAGGATCAAGTTTTTAGCAGAAGCAGGTATAGCAATATTTAAATGCCAAGTTCTAGTGTGTTATGTTAGATCTTAAGTTTTCTCTACCCAAATCAGATTTACTTCTAGAAAGTAGAATAGGGACGGACACACAAGCTCCCCAAACACGCAGCATCCACCTTCATGCCTGAATTACTGCATGGAGGCTACACATAAATTACTGAAAACATGGAGAACTCTGCTGGCTAATGTAGGGCCTCTGACACACAGAACACTGTCAATGGCAATGGAAGGGAAGAGTTGACTGTGGGAGATACTTGAAACAAATAATTGATTTGTCACATTGGCCTAAGAAATCAAGAAGAAGCTTGATACAAATGACAATCTATGACAACATGGGGGTTTGCTAATGCAGCAGGCACCATCAGGACTCTGCCCACATCCCCTTGGCATTCACCTCTCTGTCCAGAAGGCTTCCTACTGTGAACACCTGCACTTGGGCAAGAAGCTCTGCTCTGGTGGTAAGCAAGCTCAGTCATGAGCACAGCTGTCAACGGCCCAGAAGCAGCCACTAACCAATGATGGCCCATGAGGTGGGTAAAGGCCCGGCTTGTTTGCCCCTCAGCTAGACTAACGGTGAGGCTTGTCCAATACCACAGCCATGAGCTATGTAGCTATTGAGCATATAGAATGCAGCATTGTGGCTGAGGAACTAAATTTTTAGCTTGATTTTATTTTAATAGTTAAAAATGATACTCTTCAGCCTCAGATCAATTGGTTGGGATGTTATCCTGTACACCAAAAAGTTGGGGGTTCAATCCCCAGTCATGGTGTGTATGGGAAGCAACTGGTCAATGTTTATCTCACAAAGAAGTTTCTCTCTCTCTCTTTCTCTCTCTCTTGACTTCCTCTCTCTCTCTAAAAAAAAAATCAATAAAAACATATCCTCTGGTGAGGATTTAAAAAATTATTTTAAAAAATGATACTCTTCAGTTATTGGAAAATCTTTAATCATATGTGGGAAAGCTTGATTATGCAAATCTACTTTCCCAACGGTAAATTTTACGAAATCTAAATAAATACACATCTAAAGGTGACGGTTTAGTTCCCAAATTGAATTGTCCTATAAGTGTGATTTGAAGACTTAGTAAAAAAATTTTTTTTAATATATCATGAATAATTTTTACATATTGATATGTAATATTTTGGGTTTGTTGGGTTGAATAAATTATTAAAGTTATATCACCTTTTTCTTTTAACCTTTTTTAATGTGTACACTAGAAAATGTAAAGCCCCTGGTTCGGCTTACAGGGTATTTCCGGTGGACAGTACTGGGCTGCATGGCCTCCCTGCTTTCTGCACATTGAACTTCTGCTGCCCAAAGTGCTAACTGGCCTGGTAACACACACTTTACCGGCTTCTGTCTCTGCCTCACTTTCCTGCTTCTCAGTTTCCTGGGACTACCTCCTAGGTTGCATTAGAATCCTTGTTTCATGGTTTGTTTCCAGAGAACCCAAACCAAGACAAGTAGCATTAAGAACCTAAAAAAAAAAAGTTGTTTAGAGATTAACTATTCTAACCACTTAAATTTAGAGATTAAACAATGAGATTCAGCGAGGTTACATGATTTAGCCAATTCAGAATTCAATTTCAGTTCTCTTGACTATAAATCCATCCTTCTTTCTTTCTTTCTTTCTTTTTTTACTGTATTATGCTACCTTTTAAATATTATTGGCTTTTTTTTTTTTTTTAAGATAATGGTCTCACAGAGCAATGGAGCATTTAGGATAAATGGATAAAAATGACAATAAACAATTTGTTTGTTTCTCCCAGGTGCCCTTTCCACCCGCTCAGGTGTCGCCTTCCCTGGCTCCTGGTTGGAACCCTGGAAGGGCTCATTGACTCTTCTGGTTCTTCTCCTATATCTGAGAGTCCCCTGGACACTTTTAGTCCCAACCTCCTATCAGCCATCAGCGATCAGCGTGCTCAGTTCTGATATGGGTCCAAGCTGATTAAAACGCTGCCTTTCCTCACTTCTTCCTCCAGCTTGCTAATTGCAGCTCAGGACCCACCAGGGGCGGGAGAACAGAGGCAGAGGAGGAAGAGAAGCAGAAAACCCGCTGGAAGGCACCAATGTCTGTGTGCCCGGCAGACATGTATTTGCAACTGACTGCCTCACAGACCCTGCATTTGGTGCCTTAGAGTTTCCTCCGCTGGGCCTCTCACTGACACTCCCTTGATGTGGCCAAGTCTCTTCAGGCAGCCACACCCCCTGCAGCCCTTGGTTCTCCGCTTCCCCGGCTCCCACAGACTCTCTCTGGGGTCCTCTTGATGAGAAATTTACTCCAGTCTGGCTCTCCGCCTCTGGGGTGTAGGCACCTCTCACCTGTTGTCAGAAGGAAGCGCCATGCCCTGTCTGAAGAGAATGCCCCCTCCCACTGTGCTAAGCTCCCTTAGCTTTCTCATACAGGAGTTAAGCCAAGAGTCCTCCGCAAAGAACACGTCAAGTAGCAGCTAAGGGTCTCATTGAAGCCCCCACCCCCCTTTCACCAGGTTTAGGATAGGGGTACAGTGGTGTCTCCCCTACTCCTTTGTGACCTCTTTAAAGTTATCCCCTGCCCGGCTGGTGTGGCTCAGTGGATGAGCATCGACCTATGAACCAAGAGGACACAGCTGGATTCCTGGTCCAGCATGCAGGATCAATCCCCAGTGTTTCTATCTTTCCCCCTCTCTTCCTCTCTGAAATCAATTAAAATCTATTTTTTTAAATTGTTCCCTTCATGAATTCCTCCTTCATCTTCCAAACCTGACCCCCTTATAACCTTGAGATGGGTGAGGGGGTTCCAGGAAATGTGTAACCACATTTCAGCACACCTCTTTTGAAAATTCTCATACCATCTAGCACCTGCTTTGTCAAGGGGCCTTGCTCTAATGTGGTAACTCAACCGAATCTACTAACTTAATATTTTCATAGAGCTGAAATATTATAAAAGTTGGGCTGGCAATAAATGAAATAGACACAGTACATGTGGATATTTATCACTGGAGCTTGGCAATGAAAGAAAGATATTGGTCAGTGGCTAGGGAAGCAGTAGATAAATCCAAAGGTTAGTTTTAGGATTTGTAATTATTCTGTAAAAAATAAGCTTTGCAGGTCTTCACATGTTTGAAATGATCCTGGGTGAAACTACAGAGAACAGTAATATTTGACTGTGTTATCTTTATTTTTCCCTCTTTTGACTTCATCTGTATGCTTTTTAATGAAATAAATAAGTATTGGATGTCTTGAGGGCTGTGTGATTTCCTTTGATAATGGTTAAGACACCAGAGGTTTCAATTGTTTTTGATCTTCTTTGATCTCCCCCAACTATGCTTTTTTTTTTTAGCATGTAGCATTTTGGCAATTTTTATATGAGAATGAACAATAAAAGTTACTGTCATTACAATTAATTTGAAGAATATAGCTTTGTCTACACAAAAAATCATCTGCAACCATCATCTTGATCTTTTCCTTGGTAGATTACCATTTATTTGCATGTATACAGCCAAAAGAGCAATAGCAAGCATCTTCTTTCCTTTCCCACAGGAATCATTTTTTAAATTTGGGGCCATTTCAGAGTGTTGAAGTTTAGAATTGAAGCATTGCATGCAGCATTTCTGTGTGAGAACTTACCACTCACTGTCTTTGATAAGAATAACACATTGTTTAGTACCCAAACTCTTGTTTGAAAATAAAAACACAACATGCCTAAGTTGGCAATAGGTGATAGGCCTTTGCCTGTACAGTTTAAAAAACAAAATAGCTAGGCTTTGTTAGATGGGTAATTCATCAAGATTTTCCATTAGCAGTTGTGTCTAGTGATTTCAGTGGAAGCATACTAGATTTTGATGCCGCATCAATAGAGTAGAAGTCCTGACTGTTCCACAATTTTAGCTTTCAGTCAGTATTAGCTTTGTTTTAAAATGAACAAGGAGGAAAAGAAAAGAGAAAGATGTAATGTTAATAGGCTTCCTCTTGTGATCTCTCAGGGAGAGGTCTTTTCAAATTAGGGGCTTGAACTTGACCTGCTTCAACGGCACAAAGGTCCAGGGCACGGTTTTTAAAGTTATATTTAAATTTTAATTTGACTCCTTGGAGGCTGTTAGAGCCAGACTCTTAGAACATAATTCTTGATCTTTCCGTGTAACTGATTGGTAAAGAAGGGAAGCTTAAGGAAAATGCCGGTAAGAGGTGCATAAATATTGTCCTGACTTCTGTATCTCGCAGAATCAAACCACTTTCAGATCATTAGCACTATGCTATTTGATTTTTAAAATAGCAATTTAATAATATAGAGATAGAATGAAAACATGTTTCAATGATAAATCTAGTTTCAGAGACCTAATATTAAAAACTACTTAAGAAATCATAATCTCAGTGTTGGGAAAAAATGGCAGGAAAGGAGGCACTGTCATTGCTGTAGGTGAGAGTGTAAATTTTATAAATCTTTCTGGAAGGTAGTATGGCCGTTTCATTTGAATGCCTCATAATTTTGCACGGAGTCTTTAAACCAGCATTTTTTTACTTTAGGGGATTCACACTAAGAAAAGTCGTAGATGTTTGCAAAATTATAGCTACTTGGTTTTTATGGAAGTGTTTTTGGTAGAAAGAGAAGTGAATAAAACATAAATATTTAACAACAAGGCTTTATTTAGCCACTAAAAGAGATACTAGAGAAATATTTAATGCCATAGAAAAGGTGGAAAGAGCTGATTAAAAACAGTATGCACCATGTGATTCCCCTCTGTAAAAAAAAAAAAAGATATTTCCATTAAAAAATTGGATGAAAACAAATAGAAATGTTAACAGCAGTATCTCTACATGAAGAAGTTATGCACACCATTTTTTTCCAGCATGGAAATAACTTTATTTTAAAAATTAAAATGTATATTAGGTATAGATAACTTGAATTATAGGAAAGTGAAATAAAAATAAATAACTGTTTATAAGCCTTACTATATTCTGCAATTTCATCATTTGGTAGAAAATACACACACACATTATTCAACATATCAACAATATTTATAGGGGAGCTTTACCTTTAATTTTCCATAGCTCTATTTCATTCTTTCTAATTGTTAAAATAATATTCCATAATATCATATGTAATAATCTTCCTTATCAATTACTCTCAACTATTCTGTTCCAGCAGCAAGATCTCTAGATTATTGACTGATTTCCTCCGCTCTTCACTTTTCATTTTTAAAAACTTAAATAGGTATTATTTCAATTAGACTTTCTCTTTTTTTGCCCTTCTGCAAAACCACAACTCTCAATGTCTTATAACCAAGCAGAAACACTCTGCTAAAGAAACTTTTGCCAGAGGGCAGCAATATCCCATCTCGAATAGATGCTCAACATTACCTGGCAATCCTAATAACTTCTCTGGTTCAGCCACCCTCCCACTGTCTGTGACTAAACTGCCTCCATTCTCTTCCAATGTCAGATTCTCCCCATCCACAGCTTTCTTCACAGAGGTTGATGGGCCTCCTAACTTGAAACTTCAACTCCCATATACCAATTTACAAACCTTCTCAATTGGGTATCTTTTCTCTCCTTCCTTTTGGTACTCTAGAGAAAAGTTGTTTTGTCATTATATCATTTAGGAATTTTGTATGTATTTATAAGTAATACGGCTTTGATGGTTCTCCTGTGTACAAACATGTTTCTTAGTCTTGATATCAGGGGTTATTTTACTTGATTTGTAAAATGAACCGGGGCACTTTCTTTTGTTTTTGTTTTTCCTTTTTTTTTTTAAGTGTTTAAGGATTTAAATTTTAAACTGATCCGCTCCTTGAAAGTTTGGAAGCAGCATTTTGGGCACAGGTCTTTGATAGTGGTAAGGGTGATGGTGTGTGTGTGTGTGTGTGTGTGTGTGTGTGTGTGTAAATCTTTGATTATTCTTCAGTTTTTCTTATAATGATTGGTCTAGTCCATTTTTCCCACTTCCTGGATTAATTTTGGTAACTGTTATCTTAGAAAACATCTACTTGGTCTAGATCAGGGACTCTTTACTTATTTAAAAAAAATTCTTGGACCATTTGGCAGCTGAAGAAGTCTATGAACCACTTTTTAGAATCATTTTTTTAAATGTTCTTCCTGAAATTTGACCCATTGTGAGTGAAGCCACATGACTTCCCATGCCTTCCTACAAATAACATGTGTTTTTTGTTTTGTTGATTGTGCTAATGGTGTTCTCACAATGATACATTTAGTATATTCAGTAGAATAAAAATGCACCAAACCTGCTTGTGTAACATACTATGTGTGTTTGCCTTTGCCTATAACACAGTGTGCAAAACAAGAATTGAGGAGGAAACTAAGTAATGAACCTCTGCTACTCAGAACATGTAACATGCATGGCCTGTATCACTGCACAATCTCTGAATACTAATAAGTTACTTTAAATAATACTTCAATAGTTATCTCAATCATGTGATTAGTTTGAACTTGCCAGGCTTATACTTGCAGCTCATTCAGTTATCTGTATTGCAAAACACCAGACTGACTTATGGAGAGTTAAGCATTCTCATTTCAATTGTCTAGTTTCACAATATTTGAATAAATAAGGGGGAAAGCTCAGTTCTTTTCAAGTATAGATGAGCAGAAGTAAATAAGAATATTAGAGACTAAAATGAGTGGTGTAGAGTTACACCACTGTGCAAATGAGATAAAAATAACCCTCTTGGAGGAACTTATATTTTTGTTTGTGGGGGTGCTGGTAGGGGAGAGACAAACTAAGCAACAATAAGTTAAATACAAGTTCTCTGAAAAGAGTGGGCGGAGGGGGGGCGGGTGGCAGGGGCTGGGGAAGCCAAGGGAAAGGGATCATGAATGTAGAATGTGGATGGAATATTCCCATTCTAAGTATGTCTTCAGGGTGGGCCTTATTGATCAGGAAACATTTGAGTAAAGACATGCAGGAGGTGAAATAGTAGAATAAGATTATGAACTATTGTCCTTTGTACTCTAACAAGGAAATGTTATTTTCATAAGGATTTATCCTCTACTTAAATTGGCAAACCATTTTGATTTGTCAAAATTCCCAATTCATATCAGCCCAGTATGTTCCCTAAAATACACTGAAGTTCTTTCCACATCAGTGGCGAACTACTTCTTTTGGAATAACTTATATCAACATATTACTTCATGTTGACTTCAGAATCTTGTATGTAGGCATCCCACTTTTAAAAAATTCTTACATATATCAACAAACCAGACATTATACCTCTGAAAAGATTAAATGCATCTTCACTCATATCTCAAGGTA
This sequence comes from Lasiurus cinereus, assembly GCA_011751065.1. Classification (NCBI taxonomy): domain Eukaryota; kingdom Metazoa; phylum Chordata; class Mammalia; order Chiroptera; family Vespertilionidae; genus Lasiurus; species Lasiurus cinereus. The sequence continues at coordinate 19,557,971 of JAAGEH010000125.1, forward strand.
GAGTATATTTGAAATCATAAAGCTTGATGACTTCTAAGAATGATATAATGTGAGATAGAGATTTTCTTTTCTTTTTTTATTGTTTAAAGTTTTGCATGTCTCCTTTTTTCCCTCATTGACCGCCCCCCCCTCAGCTCTCCCTGCCCTGAGGGCAAGCCTCCACTGCCCCAGTGTCTGTGTCCATTGGTTATGCTAATATGCATGCATACAAGTTCTTTGGTGGATCTCTAACCCCCTCTCCCCTGCCTTCTCTTTGAGGTTGGATGAGTCTGTTCAATACTACCTTGTCTCTAGTTCTATTTTTGTTCAACAGTTTATGTTGACCATTATATCCCATATATGAGTGGGATCATGTGATATTTATCCTTCTCTGACTGCTTATTTTACTTAGCATAATGTTCTCCAGTTCCACTTATGCTGTTGCAAATGGTAAAAGTTTCTTCTTTTTATAGCAGCATAGTATTCCATTGTGTAGATGTGCATAGTTGTTTAATCCACTCATCTGCTGATGGGCACTTAGGCAACTTCCAAATCTTAACTATTGTAAATTGTGCTGCTATGAACATGGGGTGCATATATCCTTTCTGATTGGTGTTTCTGGTTTCTTGGGATATAGTTTGAGAAGTGGGATTACTGGGTCAAATGGGAGTTCCATTTTTAACGTTTTAAGGAAACTCCATACTAATTTTTAACAGTGGCTGCACCAGTCTGCATTCCCACCAGCAGTGCACGAGGATTCCTTTTTCTCTACATCCTTGCCAGCACTTGTCATTTGCTGATTTGTTGATGGTAGTCATTCTGACAGGTATGAGATGGTATGTCATTGTTGTTTTGATTTGCATCTCTCAGATGATTAGTACTTTGAGCAGATTTTCATGTCTTTTGGCCTTCTGTACATCTTCTTTTGAAAAGTGTTTATTTAGGTCCTTTGCTCATTTTTTTGTTGTTGGATTGTTTATCTTCCTTTTGTTTTAAATTATAGGAGTTCCTTGTAAATGTTGGAGATTAAATCCTTATTTGAAATAGCACGGGAAATATTCTCCCATGCAGTGGGATTTCTTGTTGTTTTGTTGATGGTTTCTTTTGCTGTGCAACAGCTTTTTATTTTGATATAGTCCAGTTTGTTTATTTTCTCCTTAGTTTCCATTGCCGTAGGAGCTGTGTTGGTAAAGATACTGCTATGATATATGTCTGATATTTTGTTCCTTTGGAGTCTTCTAAGATTTTTCTGGTTTCCTGTCTTACATTTAAGTCCTTTAACCATTTTATGTTTGTTTTTGTGTATGGTATAAGTTGGTGATCTAGTTTCATTTTTTTTGCATGTATCTGACCAAATTTCCCAGCACCATTTATTGAAGAGACTGTCTTGACTCCTTTGTATGCTCTTGCCTCTTTTGTCAAATATTAATTGAACATAACAGCTTGGGTCTATTTCTGGGTTCTTTGTTCTGTTCCATTGGTCTATATATCTGTTCTTGTGCCAGTATTAGGCAGTTTTGAGAATCATGGCTTTATAATATATCTTGATATCAGGTATTGTGATCCCTCCAATTTGGGTCTTCTTTCTTAGGATTGCTGTGGCTATTCAAGGTCTTTTTTAATTCCAGATGAATTTTTGGAGTTTGTTCTAGGTCTGTGAAATATGCTATAGGTATTTTGACGGGGATTGCATTCAATCTTTAAATTGCTTTTGGTAGTATGAACATTTAATGATGTTAATTCTACCAATCCCTAAACATGGTATGTTCTTCCATCTGTTTATGTCTTCCTCTATCTCTTTTTTCAGTGTCATGTAGTTTTCCTAGTATAGGTCTTTTACTTCCTTAGTTAAGTTTATTCCTAGGTATCTTAATTGTTTTGGTGCTATGGTAAACAGAATTTTTTTTTTTTAGTTTCTATTTCTGTGAGTTCATTGTTGATGTATAAAAACAGTCATAGATTTCTGGGTGTTAATTTTGTATCCTGCTACATTGCTGAGTTCATTTATTAAGTCTAGTAGATTTTTGATGGAGTCTTTGGGATTTTCTATATATAGTATTGTCATCTGCAAATAATGACAATTTTACTTCTTCTTTTCAAATTTGGATGCCTTTTATTTCTTCTTCTTGTCTGATCACTATGGCTAGCACTTCCAATACTATATCAAACAGGAGTGGTGAGAGTAGGCATCTCTGTCTTGTTCCTGTTCTTAGGGGAAATGAATTTAATTTTTTCCCATTGAGTATGATGTTGGCTGTAGGTTTATCATATAAGGCTTTTATTTTATTGAGGTATGATCCCTCTATTCCCACTTTTCTGAGAGTTTTTATCTAGAAAGGGTGTTGGATTTTGTCAAATACTTTTTATGCATTGATTGATATGATTATGTGATTTTTGTCTCTCACTTTGTTTATGTGATGTATCACATTTATTGATTCGTAGACATTGTACCATCCTTGCATCTCTAGAATAAATCCCACTTGGTCATGGTGTATGATCTTTCTAATGTAATGCTAGATCTGATCTGCTACAATTTTATTGAGGATTTTAGCATCTATATTCATCAAGGATATTGGCCTGTAAGGGACTGAATCCAAGAACACTATTCCCAGCAAGGCTATCATTCAAAATTGAAGGTGAAATCAGCAGCTTCATAGACAAAAAAAGGGCTAAGGGAGTTTATTACCACCAAATCAACTATGCAAAAAATGCTAAAGGGACTACTGTAAAAAGGAGAAACAGGAAGGGAAGAAGGAACACAGGCATAAAGAATAAAAATGGTACAAACAAGTACCTATCTATAATAACCTTAAATGTAAATGAATTAACTGTGCCAATCAAAAGATGTAGGGTAGCTGAATAGGTAAGAAAACATGACCCATATATCTGCTATCTACAAGAGACCCACCTCAGAACAAAGGACTCACACAGACTGATAGTGGAGAGATGGAAAAAAAATTAGGTGAAATGAAAATGGAAAAAAAAATGCGGGTTAGTAATACTTATATCTGACAAATTAGACCTCAGGGTAAAGGCCATAACAAGAGATAAGGAAGGCCACTTCATAATACTAAAGGGAGCAATTCAACAAGAGGATATAACTCTGTAAACATACAGTATATTCACCCAATACAGGAGTACCCACATACATAAACACACACACACACACACACACACAAAACAAAACAAAACAAAACAAAACAAAAACAACCTCTGGAAGATATCAAAGGAGAGATCAATAGCAACACAGTCATCCTAGGAGACTTTAATACCCCATTGACACCACTGGATAAACCTTCTAAAACAAAAAAATCAACAAAGAAACATCAATCCTAAATGACTCACTAGATCATATGGATTTAATTTGTATCTTCAGAACATTTCACCCCAAAGCTACCGAATATACATTCTTTTCAAGTGCCATGGGACATTTGCAAAGACAGACCACATAGACACAGGCAAAATCTTTTCAAACTCAAGAAGATACAATTCATATCAAGCATCTTCTCAGACTACACTGGCATAAAATTAGAAATCAACTACAATGAAAAAAATCAAATACTTGGAGGTTAAATAACATGCTATTACACAATTATTGGATTACTAAAGAGATCAAAGAAAAAATAAAAAGTATCCTGATAACAAACAACAATTAAAACACAATAATCCAAAATCTATGGGACACAGTGAGAGCAGTTTTGAGAGGGAAATTCATAGCTTTACAGGCCTAACTAAAGAAACAAGAAAAATTGGTAGTAAATCATCTAATGCTACAGCTCAAAGAATTAGAAAGAAAGCAACAAGAAAAGCCCAGAGTAAGCAGAGGGAAGGAAATAATAAAGATCAGAGCTGAAATAAATGACATAGAGACCAAAAAATCATACAAAAGATCAATAAACCCAAGAGCTGGTTCTTTGAGAGGATAAACAAGATTGATGAACCTCTAGCCAGGCTCACCAAGAAGCAAAGAGAGAAGAACCAAATAAACAACATTAGAAATGAAGGAGATGAAGTAACAACCGACCCCACAGAAATATAAAGGATAATGAAAAATACTATAAACAACTCTATTTCAACAAACTGGACAACCTAGACAAAATGAACATATTCTTAGAAAAATACAAGTCTCCAAAACTCAATGAGGAAAAATCAGAAAGCCTGAATAGACCAATAACTACCGAAGAAATTGAAGCAGTCATCAAAAATCTTCCAGCAAACAAAAGCCCTGGTCTAGACAGCTTTATATCAATCATTCAAAGAAACACTAAAGCCTATCCTCCTCAGACTATTCCAAAAAAATTCAAGAGGAAGGCATACTTCCAGGCTCTTTCTATAAAGCCAGCATTACCCTAATTCCAAAACCAGATAAAGACACCACAAAGAAAGAGATAGGGATTTTCAACTGACTTTAGAGCTCAACATATTTGAACTTTTTATCTTTTTGATTCAGTAAATAATTTTTCATTTGAAATACGGACACATTTTCTCTTTCCTTGCGTGTTCATCTTCACACCCAAATAATATTTGTTTGCAGGTTCAATGTGGACACCGAGTAAGGTGCAGGGATATGCACTCATTCTTTCATGAGAGATTAACTTTGGAGGGTATTAGAATAAACCCTATGCATTATATAGATTTGTCACTTTTATCTGTTTAAAGATGTCTGTTTTTATTACTTTCTGATTGTCTCACTGTACCAAATATTAAATTTCTTCTTCTTTATTTAGTCATTATTTTAAGGAGCTACAAGCTTGATGTGCCAACTTTTTAATGTAATTGATTACAAGCAAAACTCATTTTCTTAATCACAGTTTGCTTGGCATTGCACAACTCAACTTGCGGTGGGAAAAAAAAATAGAAAACAAGCAATCTGTACTTTTTTAGAAAAAAAGTTTTGAACAATGAAACCACATGTAAAATTATACCCAAATAAGCATAACTAAGCAGTGGACTTGCATTTTAAATCAATTAATCAAAGGAAATAATTGTATGCCCTTTTCTTTGAAAATAAAGTACTTATTTGTGTTCTTATTTTTGGTTAGGAGAATCTGTGCTCACCTCAAAGAATAGTACTAGATTGTTCCTATGAATAAGACCAAAGGAAATAAAAGTTGAATGTTTGCTCAGTTCTCACTAGGTGCTGTGCCAGGTAAACAAAAGGGCCAGAAATCTTCATTGCCTGTGAGTGTGTGTGTATTTTGCAGTGTAAATGATAATCACATATAACTTTGTAGTATTCAAACATAGAAAGTGATACTATTCTTTAATTATATGTACCTGTTTGCTGTTGAGGATATCCAATATATTATGTTTGAGTTTGTTAATGTAGTTACACATCTTGAAACTAATGACCTGGAATATTTTTTTGTGTACATATAACTAACACTTAGAAGTACCAATGCTATACTTCATAGGATTTACCATATCCTATATACTAAAAGCCTAATACGCTAAGTGTCCAGCCGCTCATTCAACCATTCAACCAGTCACTATGATGTGCACTGACCACCAGGGGGTAGACACTCAACTGGTAAGTTAGTTTGATGCTGGAGTCCAGCCTATTGCAACCCCAATGGTGCACTCTTGGGGTCCCTCGGCCTAGCCTGCGCCCTCTTGCAATCCCTGGACCCATTGGGTGCTATCAGAGAGCCAGTTTTGGCCTGATTCATGCAGGCCAGCCTGAGGGACCCCATCAGTGCATGAATTTGTGCACTGGGCCTCTAGTAGTAAATAATTTTCAAATCCACTTATTACACTGATAAATTTTAACTTTGATGATCTGCTCAACCTCAGAAATAGACAGAACCAAGTAGGATGAGGTTTTTGATCTCATGGAACTCACAAGTTATTGGTGGAGGCAAAGGGGCTGCAGACATCAGAGTCACATGCCTTGATTGAGGGAAGGACCAGTTACTATGAGTCCATGTGGGAAGAAATGTCTCATTCTGCATGGAAAGGTGATGGGATGGGGGCATTTCAGGGGAAGCCCCCTGGAATGGTGGAGTCTAAGCTGAGTCTCAAGCAAAAGCAGGATTTAGTTAAGTGAAGAAGTTAGGAAAGGCATTTCTGACAGAGGCAACAATCCACTAAGCAAGGATGCATGAGAGAACATTGGAAACACTCGTCTTTGCTAAATGCAGTGACATTTACACTCACAGAAAAATTAGCAAAATAAAGATGCTGTTTGGATGATTGATATCCCATTTCACATCTGAATTATTGTGAAATCCCTACACACAGAATGTGTACTCTGCTGTTCTTGAAAGCTGGACGTTTGCACATGTCCCCTTTTGCCCAAAATTAACTCTTCATGGTGAACTCTAGTTTTCTTTAAATTTCTAAGTATACTCTGTTAGGAAGAAAATATAGGTTTTCCTTGCATCTATAAATTCATAGGAATAACTTTATACATTTCTTTGGAATTAGCAATACACAGTGGGAGAGAGGAATTCTGCTTTGGTCCAAAGTCATCTTCCGGGGCCCGTTAGCAAGATTGGAACCCTCATGCTTCTGCATCTGAAACAGAGATGCCAACAGCATCAGGAACATTAGGACAGGATGGTCTCTCTCCCTCTCTCCCTCTCTCTCTCTCTCTCTCTCTCTCTCTCTCTCTCTCTCTCTCTCACACACACACACACACACCACCACCACACCATACCACACCACACACACCAATAATGACTTACCTGCATTTTCCTTGGAAACCCAGCAAATGGTATGTTTCCCTCAGCAAAGTGACTTGCTCTGTTGGACATGCTATGGTTTAAAAATAACACAAACGTTTTCACTTGGTATGTTAAGAAGAGAACCTGTGAACTCATTCTATTGAATCCAGATAACTGTTTGCCAGGGTGTGACCCTGGACTGTACAGGTCAGAATCACCTGGAGTATTTCAATCAAGTAGAAATTTCCTGATTTCCCTCAGGATCTGCTGACTCAGAATCTCTAGGTGTGGATCCAGGTGAGATACATTTAGCAAGTCCCAAAACTCTTTATGGGAGGTTTGATGCCCCCTAGAGTTTGTGAACCCCTCATGTAGATCTTGCACCCACTCTGGCCCAGGGTCAACCATTTAGGCCCCAAAATAAGTGAGATCCATTGTATGAGTTTGACTTAATCTACTGAGTTTAAAAAAAATTATCTACAGTTCAGAATTGTAGTCTAGAAGTCTCATTTTTATAATTTCAGAACTCTTTCTAAACATCATGGAATACACTTTTTGCACATACGCTTGCTACTTTCAGAAATCTAAAGCTCAGTTTTATCAGGAGCTCACTGCATTAATTTCTCCCTGACACATTTCAATTTGTCTTACAAAAAATTTTTATTCTTTACTGATTTATATCTCTCAAGATTACATTTGCCTACAGATTTTCTTTTTGGCATTTTAGTGTTTATGATAGGCACTTTTTAAATTATTTCTGTGAAATATCTTCTTTCAAATGCCATAAACATTGTATTGTGCCACCAAAATGTCTAGAGTTACTTATTTCTGATTTTAAAAAGAACATCATGATTACTGTTCCTCAATACAGTTTTTGCCCATGAGATCTTTATCTCTATAGACAGTATATTAATCCCTTTGCTATTAGTAAAAATATATCCTGAGAACTCCTGGACTCATAACTGAACGATTAAGGGGCAGGAGTGATTTTTAATGTTTTTCCCAGCCAAAATGTCAATAGTGCTGAGTTTTATTCAATCTGTCCTATTTGGAATATGATTCTAGCAAGCTGCCAGAGTAGAACTGAGGTTAAGAATAATACTTAAGGTATTCTTTTTCACACAGTCTAAAACAATTTAAAAATTTGAAGGGATCATAAATTTCCTCTTCAAATGTAAAGGGATTTTAGGCATTCTGCCTTTCTAACATTCATTATTTATGAACAAACCATTTTAGATAGAATATGAACCACTCAACTCTTCTTTAAGATACAAACTGAGAACAATACTTAGACTTTTGAGATTTTTGCCTATTAGTTTTAATTTTCAACTCTCATTCGGGCTTCTAACTCAAGCCTAAGGGATGTGTATATATTTGTGTATGTGTGGGTGTGTGTACATACACACACCCACACATACACACAGATACTATTGTTTTAGCTATTTCTGTCAGAAATCTTTAAAGAACTTTCTCACCTTATTTTAAAGGCTAAGAAGTGTATATTAATTGGTCCAATCCCTTTTCTCATTAACCCAAGAATAACAATGTACGTAGAATGCTGTGATTTTCTAAACTGTAACTAGATATAGGCTGGTAAAGTGACAAAACTGACTATGGATTCTCTATCCCACGGTCCTTGGTGGGCGGCAGCACCCATGTCAATTTTCAAAGTTTTCCCTTCAGAACAAAGCAGCGCACAATTTAAAACAAAATGAGGTAAATTGGTAATAACACAAAACACGGTAGAACTGTACGCCTTGGTTAAACTTCCTTAGAGCTGAGGAGAAGTAACAAAGCTGAAAGGGGATGCTACGGACAGTTTCTCCATTAAACTTTTAAGTAAAAATTTAAAAATAAAAAGGAGTCGAGACTGGTTTGGCTCAGTGGCTAGAGTGTTGGCTTGAGGACTGAAAGGTACCAGGTTCGATTCCGGTCGGGGGCATGTACCTTGCTTGCGGGCACATCTCCACTGTGGGGCATACAGGAGGCGGCTGATCGATGTCTCTCTCTCATCGATGTTTCTGACTTTGTATCTCTCTCCCTTCCTCTCTGTAAAAAATCAATAAAATATATTTAAAAAAAAAGGAGTGGAAGCCAGTTATGTACCTTAGCTCTGTCTGATTTTCCAAATCCAGCTCTTGAGCTCCCCTTGGCTTGGACGGTCACCAAGTGTGCTTGTTCACCTTTCTCACCCAAACACACCCCTTCCGCTCCCTTCTGAAGGTGTGTGACCCCAGGTGTCTTACCTACCAAGAAGGACGTACTGACAGCCCAGCTCCATGGCAGAGGGCGTTTGCTGTGCCTGCTCCCAAGCTTATTGAGGATGGCACAGCAGGTGGATATTTGAATGCCTTAATAGACACTCACTATATCAGCTCTGGGCTGAGGATTTTTGTACAATTGAGGCAGGTGGGGATAGGGAGGCGAAAAGAGAGAGAGAGAAGGGGGAGGGGGAAGGAGAGAGAAGAAATTCTTGCAAATTCAAGAATCCATTCAGATCAACAAAATAATTCCCCTAATCGATGTCTGAGACCGAATTCACAGCGATAATGTAAATTGTCTTAGTTGCCTCAACAACAGATTAATTCCATTTTCAGCTAAAAGACTGATGTCATGAAAGCGATATTTTACTGGAGAGAAATTGCTGAAATCTGTTTGCTTAACAAAGCAACTATTGATAACTTGCAACTGCTTATTTCTGCCTAAATTATCAACTTGTTAGTAAAAGCAAAAATAAGTGAAGTGTACTTCTTTTGCAGGGAAGTCTGAGAAATCATTTTTTTTCATAGAGATATATCAGAAAATAATAACCCTTGGACTCTGAGATGTCATATCTGCATAAGATTGAGGAGTGTTACTGAAGGGCAGTCATGTGCTACTTAAGGATGGGAAACACTCAATAGGTGATTTCATGGTTGTGTAAATACTAGATAGTGTACTGACCCAAACCTATTACTGTATTAGGAATTGTATATGCTACACTTTTACACAATTGCCTAAGCAGGATTACCACACTCACGTGAGTAAGGACTTGTGCTATGACATTAGAACATTAGAACATCAGTAGTTCATAGGAATTTTTCAACTCCATTATAATCTTACTAGAGGTTCGATGCATGAAATACATGTGGAAGTAGGCCTTCCTTCCCCCGGCTGCTGGCACCGGCTTCCCTCTGGCCAACGGTAGACACCTGGGACCTGGGCGTCCCTCTGGCTTTGTCTGGAAGATGTCTGCCTAATTAACATATTCCTCTTTTATTAGATAGGATGGGAGCACCATGGTCTATGTGCTCCATCATTGACTGAGCCATTGTTATGCAGCATATGACTGTTTTAAACACATTTATTTAAATGGATAGTTGCATAAAGGAAAGTCCTGGCCTTTGACTTTCCACAGTTATCTCACTTCGAAATAATAGGATGGATCATACAAAAGGATGTCTTTAACTGGCGGTGGCACAGAAACAAGCTCTCTTCCTTTAGACCTTCACACGTGTCTTCCAAACGGGAGGAAAATAAACTGAAGTGCTTTCTGGATGCAAAAGATTTCTTTGCAACCACAGCAGAAAAATGTAAGCATCCCAGGCAGGCCTTCGTCAGCCTTGAAATACTTGTTTGGTTGCTATTTTGTGTCAAGGCTTTTCCTTCTCTGTACTCAGTAGATAGCAGCAGCCTGAGAAGACATTGGCCCCTATCTTGAGCTCTTGAAATCGTAAAGCCCTGGATGTGAAGTATCACTGCCTCTCGCCCCCAAGGTATAACTGCACTTGTTTCAATGGCTCCCAGGGAGAGCTGTGCACTCAAACCACTTTCAGGCATTTCTTCCCTTAGAGCGTAGCCGTGAGAACAGGGCTAGATGAAGGTGTGTTCGGAGCAGCCCCAGTAGCACCGCCTGACATGGATAGAGTGTGACATCTTTTCAAAGTACACTTAGTGCACGACAGAGAGGCAGGATGATGGTGTAATGGTCACGCGCTGAGGCTTTGGGGTCAAGAGGACGTACATTCTTTTGGCTGTGTAAAGGCTCAGTCTCTTTATCTGTAACATAGACGTGAGAGCGCCCAAGTTGGAGCATTATGCTATAGATTAGATGTATGTAAATAGCTTCGTCCTGTGGCTGCACCCTGGTTAACACTGCATAACTGGCAGGCTATTATTGGTGCTGCCAGAGTGCAGGTGTCCTGACCATTTATGTTTCATCAATTTAGATCTTTAAGAAAATAGTCATTACAGATTTATGGCTAAAGCACAACATTAAAAAAAAAAAAAGAATACCCTACATAACAACAGGCTCCCAGAAGTTTGGTGCTCTCCTCATGCCTGCAGGAGAGCAACAAAGAACAAGACAGGCGTTAGGATCATCGCTGACCAAAGAAACCACCTTCTCATTAAAAGCTCCTCCCAGCCAAAACCGGTTTGGCTCAGTGGATAGAGCGTTGGCCTGTGGACTGAAAGGTGCCAGGTTCGATTCCGGGCAAGGGCATGTACCTTGGTTGCAGGCACATCCCCAGTGGGAAGTGTGCAGGAGGCGGCTGATCGATGTCTCTCTCTCTCATCAATGTTTCTAACTCTCTATCCCTCTCCCTTCCTCTCTGTAAAAAACCAATAAAACATATTAAAAAAAAAAAAAAGCTCCTCCCAGACCCCAGATTCCAGCTGGCAGCCTCTCAATCACACCTTCCTCCAAACACTGCAAACCGAGGCTACAGACACCGAAGTTAGTTTTTCATTTTCAACAGAGTCTAAAATTTGGATAGTGCTGACGGAGCACCCAACGGTGCTGAAGCAGATGGACGGCTTCCTATTTGCTCCCCACCCCATCAGGAACACCCTTTGTGCCATCCTCGTCTGAGGTGCTAATTCACTAAGCAAACAGCGCACCTTACCTCAGGCACTAAATCCTTCAGGACGCTCCCAGGGTGCCCATATTCTCTGGGAGAGTTTGGGGGCCACCGAGCGCCCAGCCACTGTTTCCGAGCCTGCTGCCCGGGGTGCCAAAGAATTATGCACAAAGAAAACCCTGGCGGGAAACAGTCAAGATGCTAAACTAAGCATCTTAAAGAATGGATGTGGAAGAGCTGAAAAGCTCCAAACCACCCAGCAAAATTCAAATTAGAAATGGATAGTTGCATAAAGGATCCGAATTAAAATACAAAAATAGCACCCGCTGAAGCCTGACATTCTGGTGGAGCGAGCCCATTCACTGATTCTGAAACGGAGTGCTAGTCTGATAGGCCGCGTTTGGTAAAAGTCCCAAAGTGCCAAATGGAAACTCAGACATACAGAAACTCGGGGAAATGCTTTAAATAATAGGCCTCCTTGAACATGTCAAAAATCTGACAGATCTGAAAAGTTTACATCTATCTCTTTTATCTAAATACTTCAAATTTGTTGAAAAATCTAAGCCCGCGTTGCCCTGAGAGAGGTCCGTCCAGGAGAGCAGAGAGCATTGAGGATGTACTGTTAGTTTATGGCATGATGTGAATGTAATAACTGGATTGAATTTGCCTTTACTTTGATATCAGCCTAGAACTTTGAACTATTTGTTTTTTATATTCTCCTAAATCTGGCCACAGCTCTTTTTTTTAAAAAAAAAGCTTTCCTTGAGAAAACTTAAGATGTGAGTCTTCAAGAGAGTGGTTTGAAGGCTGTATGTCCACTCAATGTGTTTCAAGAGTCCTCTGCACTTTGTCTGTTCCCACCTTCCCCTTCCTTTATGTTATATTACTGTGGCTTCAGGTCTGGTGTTCATATGTGTTATGTGTGTGTGAGTGCATGCACATATGTGAGTGCGCGTATGGTAGACGTCTCTACTCACTCAGAGAATAATGCTTCTGAGGTGGCATCTCAGGAGAGCTCATATTATTTCAGAAGTTCTGCTAATTATCTGGGTATCTTTTGCTTGAATAGAGATAAATATGTTTATTCTCCAGGGTTTCCTGACAAAACTATAATTTTCACTTAAGGTTTTCCTTTCTCTGCCTCTCATATACTTCCCTCCACCTGCACGCATCTCTCTCTCTCTCTCTCTCTCTCTCTCTCACACACACACACACACACACACACACACACACACACACACACAGGGGCACATACATACACCCTTTTAGAGTCTTCCAAATCTTCTCTCTTTTTTTTAAAAAAAAAATTCTGTTCCTTCTTCTTTTTCTAGGACCCATCTGAGCCCCACCCACCCAGAGTGTCCCTCTAATTTTCTGATTCTCTGCTCTAGTCATAAAATGTAATTTAATTTACTCAGTGAGGTGCTTTCCCCCCCCTCCTGAGAATCTCCAAAAGGAAAAGTAACAACAATTGCTTCTTTGGGTCAATTTTTCCCGCTCATGTGTCAAAGATCTGATCAGGAAATAAATCTTTCTTTTTACTTGGAAATGGAATGATTTATGCAAATCATTTTGAAATTTGGGACAGCAATACATTCATTGGAATATATACAGGAATTCTTTCCCCTTGAAAACATCTGATTCTTGAGGTCATCATCCGGAACAGAGAGTACATTATTTGAAAATCACAAAGATCATCCAACTAAGTTCTAGAAAATTCCTTTCAGAGTTACTGTAAATATTGAAGTTGTTCATGAATCACAGAAGTGAGCCAGTGTCACACAAGTCATTCACAAGTGCCTCCGTAAACAAGTTTTGTTGCAGAAAGCACATGCCCTCTAGGGGATACATGGACAGCAATTCCAAGGTGCACCCTGCCTCTGAAAACACTGTTGTGATGCAGTAAAGGTGCCATCTGCATTTTCTGGTCTATTGTTGACAAGGAACTTGAGTTTTCTGGCAAGCAGGATACACATGAGAGTACACAAGAGGCATGTCTTGGTGACTTCCGGCTCAGAGCACATGCACAGCTTCCTGTTTTGGTCTGATAGCTTCCCCTGGGCTTTCACATGCAAAGCTACCCACCCAGAGATGGGTTGCCCATGCAAAAGAGTAGGTGTCTTATTTTTGGAAAGCTTTGCTTCACGTTCTCTTCATCGTTTTATTCTACTAACCCTATTTCCTCTACACTAACACTTAAAATGCCATTTTACCTGTCTGAGGAAATACTTTATTTCCCTCTGAAATTTATATCTCTTGTTACTGTTCAGTGGTGTTTTTTTTTTTCTCTCTATTACTGCTTCATTTGCTTACAATGTTAATGGACAGTTATCATGTCTTGAGATATACATTGTTAACTCATTTGGTCAATCATTTTGAAATAGTTGTGAGCTTATCCTGTCTCCACATCTATGCATACCCTGAGGGTACGAAGATGGTTCAGATGTTTATTCTGCTCTCTGGTTTACAATTTGGGATTCGAGTTACACAAACACAAACTGTAGTACGAAATAGTAAAAGATAGACTCCTAAAAAAAAGGTGGAGGTGAAGTACCGTGAGGAATTTTCTGATGTACATTTTTTTTTTTTGCCATTGTGTATCCTTTGTGAAGTTCCTATTCAAATCTTTTGCCCATAATTTTTCATTGGATTTAAAAAAAATTGTTTTCATCTAAAACGATTGTTTTGTTAAGCATAAATCCTTTGTATGTGTATTTATTACGGTATATGGCTTACTTATTCATTTTCTTAAGGTTTTAATTTTGATATAGTATATTATATATATATATATTTTTTATTTTAAAGAAATTTTTGCCCACTCCAAAATCATAAAGATATACTCTTGATACTTCTATGCTTCTTTCATATCTAGGTCTACCATATAAGTCATCAGGGAAATGCAAATTAAGCCAATGGTTATCACTAAATACTCACTAGAATGGCTAAAACTAAAAAAAAATAAAAGAAACAAAACTGGCAATACTAACTGTTGACAGAAATGTGGAGCAACTAGAATAACCATACACTGTCAGTTGGAATATAAAATAACAAAATCACTTTGGAAATCAGTCGGATGATTTCTCATATAGGTAAACATATACCTAACCTATGGATGAGCACTTATACTTTTAGCTTTTACCTCAAAGAAATTAAGACATATGTCAACAAAAATACTTGTACAAGAATGATCAGAGCCTCCTTATTTATAATAGCCAATCATCCATATGTTCACCAATCAAAGGGTAGATAAACAAACACGGATTTATACATACAATAGAATATTACTCATAAAGTCACAAAATACTAGTACACACAAGTAATAGAGATTATACTCAAAATGCCAATGTAAAGAAGCCTTCCACAAAAGAGTACATGCACATCTGATGTTCTAGAACAGATAAAACCCATTTGTGATGAAATAAGTTAAAGCGGTGGTTACTCTGCAGGGGAGATTGACTGGAACAAAGAAGGAGGAAACTTTCTGTGGTGACGACAATGGCCTATATTTTGCCAGGAGTGTGAGTCAACACAACTGTATATCTTTGTCAACACAGTGAATATACATTTAAGATTTTTGCATTTCATTGTATGCAAACAATATTTTCATACAAGCAATGAAAAGCAGTCCTAATTGGCTGATTAGGCATATGGGTTTAAGAATGGCTTTTGTACTCAAAGGACCTGAATTCAAATCATAATTCTGAAACTTATTCACTGTGGAAGTTTAGGTAAGTAATATAACTTCTCTGAACTTCAACTTTCCCTTTGATAAACTGAAACAATACCTTCTTTTAAGAGATGTTGTGAGGTTATTTGGAAAGAACTTATCACAAGGGCTGACATAAGAGAACAATGTGTTAAGAAAACAATTCTACTCTAATAATTACCCTCCTCCTTTATTTCCATTTTCCCCTTTCATGTTATTATTGGGCAAAGTGTTAAATACAATTGTGAGGTTTTGAGTTTTGGTGTTTGTGAAGATAGTATGTTAACAGAAGTGCAGATCACACTAGTAAGATCAGACCTGGGAAACAATAGGATGAGGTCTCTCTTGAAGCTAATGGGTTTGATGAGAGATGTTCTGATGTAGTTGACAATAATGGGTCTGGAATTTTGAAAAGAAACCAGAAAAGTTGCTTTGAATTTGAGCTGAGTTGGTAAACCAGATCTCCAGGAAAAGAAAAAAAAAAAGATTGATATGTAGCATTTGCTGATTTCCTTGCTGCAAGTACTCCCATTGTAGCCAATTTCAAGTTACCAAACTGGTTTGCAAAATTCCTGTACATTTACCAATTGGCTCTCTCCAGCTGGTGTCTGCTGGCTCTAGTACACTACTAGATATGAGTCACTTAATGAGGCAGAGAATGAGAGAGATACAAATCTTTTCTCACCTTGAAGCAAGTCTTCTTGCCTATAGGACGTATTGAATTTAAATTCTTTTGATATGAATCCCCATTTCTGAGTGCCTATCCATAGCTCACACTTTTTCTTCCTGTGGAATAGACATGCCTTATCATTTCATGCCAATTGCTATCGCATTTTTAAATTGTATTAATTTTAGAGACAGAGGGAGGGAGAAAGAAAGAAACACTGATTTGTTGTTCCACTCATTTATGCATTCATTCGTTGCTTCTTTTTTTAAATTGATTTCAGAAAGGAAGGGAGAGGAAGAGGGAGAGAGAAACATCAATGATTAGAAAGAATTACTGATTGGCTGCCTCCTCTGCACCCCATGCTGGAGACCAAGCCCACAAACCAGGCATGAGCCCTGATCAGGAATCGAACTGAGACTTCCTAGCTCTTAGGTGGATGCTCAACCACTGAACCTCACTGGCCAGATCTTTCGGTTGTTTCTTGTATGTGCCCTGACCAGGGACTGAACCTACAACCCTGGCACATGGGGATAACCTCCAACGAACTGAACTACCCAGCCAGGGTTCATGTCCACTGCTTTTTTTTTAAAATTATCTTTATTGATGAAAGTATGACAGATGTCCATTTGTTTTTTTCTCCCAATGACTCCCTCCTCCCCGCACCCACCTCTCCCAAGCATTTGCCACACTATTGTCTTGAGTCCATGGGCTATGCATAGGTGCAAATAAGTTCCCAGGTGAATTACACACTCCCCTAACCCTCCTACTCCCACATCCACCTTCCCTTTGAAATTCATCAGTATGTTCATGGTTCTATGTCTCTGGATCTATGTTGTTCATCAGTTTATTTTGTTCATTAGATTCCACATATGAGTGAGATCATGTGATGCTTGTCTTTTTCTGACTGGCTTATTCTATGGCTTTCAAAAAAGGCCTTTACCAGTGGTTTATCAATTCCCCTGTTGACACGACAGTTTCTTTATTCTTTTATAATAAGAAGCTGCTCTTTCCAGAATCACCCAGGAGGTGCCTTAGCCTGGGAGAGGTTTGAGCAACACCTCCTACTCTGCACAGCTTCGCTCACTGGCTCCTGCATCTTCTCGAGCTAGTCTGCCTCACTTCAGAGTATTTTCATTCCTCCCTTTTTGGGGAAGAAAGGAATGCTTTCAAACTTAGTTCATTACCTCCTATCTCTGAGCCCAGCCCTGTCGGGTGCTTATGTCTATGTTTGCATGAACTGCAGGTACACACAGGGTTCAGGTCTCTTCCCATGGGCTGCTGGAATGCTGACAGAATGTGGGATGAAGTTAAACTTGTATTTAATATCATCTCATTGAGCTATCTGTAGCAATAAAGACACTTAGGTGAGAGCCTGCGGGGATTATTTTAACCCATAGGCTAGCTACAATGCTCTCATAAATACACATTTCCAGAAATTATTTGTCCTAAACATAGTAATATGTAATGTATTTTTGCCTAGATGTTCCTTTTCAACATTATTTAGTAGAGCAAGATAAAATTAAAACAACCTATACGCCCACATTTCCATAGTAAAATATGACATACCCATTTAAAATAACATCATGTTGTTCTTAACATTATTTATAAACATTTTTTCACATGAAACATTTTTATACTATATGGAAATATTATATTTACCGTTTTAACTTTGTTAAAAATGTGGACCAAAGAAATGATTAGAAGTAAGTTTCTCAAACTATTAACAGTGATTTTCTTTTGGTGGTAGAATTATTATATAGTTTTTTCCCTCTTCACTGTGCACTTATAAGCTTTTCCAAATTTTTGCATAACTAGCAAAATACAGCTTTAACAAGTTCTCGGGGCTCCAGAGACCATACTTATATCCCAATATCCTTAGTTTATCCACGCCAGTTTTGTTTTTTTAAATTAAAACTCCATCTGAAGTCTACAGTCAAATTATCTAAAACACATAAGACATATGTCTTATGCCATAAAACTGGGGTCCTTTATTCATGCTGTGTAGTAGTGTTACATTCCTAGTTTTTTTCCTTTTATTCTTCAAGAAAAGAGGATAGTTTAAAAAATAAAAAACTAAGCTTTCCTCACTGAAAAGTACCTTTAATTTGTAGGGAATTCAAACATTTAAAAAAATATGTATTAATGTATTCTTGAGTTGTACTTTTCCAACATTTTATCATGAAAAATTTCAAACATACAGAAAAATTAAAACAATATTTCAGTGAATTCTCATCGATCTATCAGCTTGATTGTGTAATTAACATTACTTGATCACGTATCTATTTATGCAGCCATCAGTCCACCTTACTTTTAACACACTTCAAGTAAATAGGAGACATGAAGACATTTTACTTCTAAATACTACATCATAATACTGCATAGCTTTAACTATAATTCAATATCCTTAACCCTTCTTTTAGAACTCTCAGGATAAAATTTATATGCAATGGAATATATAAATCTTAAGTGATCATTGATTGTATTTTGACAATTGCATGTATCTGTGTTACTCAAACACCAATCAAGATATAGAACATCACCATCATTCAAGAAGTTCCTTCGAGTTCCTTCCCAGTAATCACTGCACTGACAGTCCCAGAGCCAATCATGGCATTGATTTGATTCCACTAAGTCATTGTTTCTCCAAGTCTATAACTTCATATGAAAGGAGTCATACAGCATGTAGTTTTTTGTATTCGGTCCTGTTCACTCAGCAAGTTGTTTTTGAGATTCATTTATGTTATGTTTCCTTGTACAAGCCTTTTTGTGGACATCTGTTTTTATTGCTTTAAGGTAAACACCTAACGATAGAATTGCTAAGTTTTAGAGTAGTGTATATTTAGTTTTAAAATAAACTGTTTGACCTTTTCCCAAAGAAGTTGTACCATTTTACATTCCCACCTACAATTTATGAGGGTCTCATTTGCTCCTTGGCAACAATTGGCATTATCAGTCTTTCATTTTTAATTTTAGTCATTCTCATGGTTATATAGTAGTTAAATTATATTTTTAAAATATGTAAATACTTGGACAGTTTCTTTACTGACTGAGTGGGGGGAAATGGCAAAAGCCAAGTTGTGCTCCAAGAGACCTGGTCTTATTGAGTCTACATGCATTCAAATGGAAAAATGCCAGCATTTCGTAAGAATTGATTTTTCTCCCATGAGAAACTCTCTTTTATTTTGACATTTGAATGGTATTTACTATAGACTTACTCTGTAATTATCCTCTTCATAATTGTTGGTCTCATTCTCCTAAAGCCTTCTCTTCTCCTATGCCCCATTTTCTTTGAACCACCTGTAGGGATGATGGGGTTGCTTTGTATATTTCAGGTGTCTGTTAGATAGCTTGTCACATGTTACCTTAGGACAGTGGTTGGCAAAATCATTAATCAAAAGAGCCAAACATCAACAGTACAATGATTGAAATGTCTTTTGAGAACCACATTTTTTAAACTTAAACTTCTTTTAATGCCACTTCTTCAAAATGGCCGTGATATTTTGTGTAAGAGCCACACTCAAGGAGCCAAAGAGCTGCATGAGGCTCACGAGCCACCGTTTGCCTGACCTCGGCTTAGGATATAGGCATTTGTGTCCACATCGCATCTCTCTTCTTCATCTGTAGACATTTTGGGAAAAAGACAATTTTAATTTACTTTAGCATAGCTCTTTGCACCTTGTACTCACTGAATACTTATTGAATGTGTGATTGAATGAGAGATGGAATAGTTATGAACACAGCCCCTGATGCCAGACTCTATCACCTATCAGCTGTGTGATGTCTGAGCCTCAGTTTCCATCTGAAAAATGGAGATATTAAGAATACTTACTTTGTCGGGCTGGTGTTGGTCAGTGGTTGAACAGTGACCTATGAACCAGGAGGTTATGGTTTGATTCTCATCCAGGGTATAAGCCCAAGTTGTGGGATTGATCCCAGTGTGGGATGTGCAGGAGACAACCAATCAACGATTCTCTCTCATCATTGATGTTTCTATCTCTCTTCCTACTTCCCTCACTAGAACAAAGTAAATAAATACAAACAAAATCTACCTACATTTTTTTGGATCATATATATGACTTCATTTTTAAAAACTGGATTTCTAAATCAATATGGACCCTGTGATGTGCAAAATGTACTGGGGGGGGGTGTGTGAAATCCAGCAACAACAAACATGCAATAATGCAACTCAAAACTTCTTCTAAGTACTGTTATTCCAGAATTTTGTAAATGAGTTTATATTTGCACATGATGATTTTGTAACCTTTGAAAATATGCCTTCCACACTTTAGATTTTTAGACTAAACTGATCCTAGCATCTTTTCTTCTTATCTTGGGTCTTTTACTGTCTTTTTTGAAGTGCCCTGATCAGACTTACAATACTTGAGGTGTAAATGCTACTCCTTTGCTTTTAAAGAGGACAATTAAATCCTTAATGGTTGTAAATATCAAACTTATCTGACATCCACTTACTTTTATATAACAAAGGAATGTATCTTTAATAATGAAGTAATCAGGAAACACTGGCATTACCTATCCTATATAATAAAAGGCTAATATGCAAATCGACCAAACACCAGAATGACTGGTTACTATGATGCACACTGATCACCAGGGGGCAGACGCTCAGTGCGCCCTCACAGGAGGGGGCGCCACTCAGCCAGAAGTTGGGCTCACTGTGCCTCAGCACTAAGGACCCCTCAGGGGATGTCCTACTGTGAGAGGGCACAGGCCGGTCTGAAGGACCCTCCACCCCAGTGCACCAATGTCGTGCACTGAGCTTCTTGTTAATATTTATGGTCAATGGGACCCACATATTCTGAAAGGTCATTCTTTAAAAAAAATTTAGGGATTTTCTACTGAAAGGATTTAAAGAGTAAGAATTGGAAGGGGCTTGAGATCAAATTTCTGAAGGCCAAATGCTCTCCCAGGATCTTCAGTATCTATGATACTCCACTGGACTTGATTCCATAATGAAACTTCTTTTATTTCCTGGAGTCAGAATGCTTCTGTGTGTGTCCATATAACATGGAGAAGACATGCTCATAAAAGCAAAGGAGAACATTGACCAATGTCACTGGTTTAACATGTTTTCTTGTTTGATTCGGATGGAAGATTTTAAATCTTCATGTGGTGGAAAATATTGAATCGGAAAACACTAATATTGTCTTTCCAGATCCACTCATCCTTCATTTGTAAAGTCGGAACAAGAGGGAAGATATTCATGGTCACCTTGGCTATTTCCTTGTGACCTCCGAAATGGCTCAGGTTTTAAATTGAATCCGCATTTGGGGCGCCTGGGAGCGGGGAGTAGAAAGCTACAGGGTGCAAAGTAAAGTAAAGGCCAGATGTGTCCACTTGGTATTAAAGGAATGCTTTTGCAAGCAAAAAAAGAGATGGTGTTTGGTAAAAATGAGTGTCGTTTTCTCCTGCTCAGGCATCTGCTTGCTTTCGCAATGGCCGCAGTGTTTTTCTTTACCTGGTAGGTGGCCTCTCCATGTATCGATGAGGCACTGCGTGAAAATGTGCCTCCTTATGTCGGAGGAAAATTTGCTTTTACTTCTTTCCTCGGCTCTTCTGTGCCTCCCTTTGTTCTAATCATACAAGTGAGGGGAAAAGCCAGTGATACTAGCAACCATTTTCTTCTCTAGCCACTTTTTGGAGTTAATAATTCAAATGGATCTTTTACAAACTCTCATTTTATTCTTAGAAATGGCCTTATTGCTAACAGTCTGCTCTCCAGTTGTACTTTATCAAGCAGCAGATCTGTTGTAAAATGTGATGACTGGATTTCATCTGTTTTGCCACCCCCTAAGAATTCATTGCCCACAGTGCTTCAACTGCTGTTATAAGAGCTGGTTTAATTTTTGTGGTACATTGATTGATAACTGGGCTCCCTGGTAGCATGGCCTTCCTTGAGTAGGACTGCTGTTTTTGAGGTCTCAGATCCCCCGAAGATGCTACATAACTCCCTGTATGAAACCAATCTTCCACACCCTGATAGTAATATCCCAAATCTCCAAATGAACAAATAATACACCCACAAGTGCCTATAGGTATTTTTCGTGCCTGCAGGTGATACAATGTGGGAAGGGAAGGTGCCCCTGGCCTTAGGTATGATAGAATGAGAGACACAGAAAGATAAACAGACAAACAAGCAAGCAAACAAACAAAATTGGAAGGCTTGCCACAGTTCTGAAAAAGTTATTTCAATTGGTCTCATTGGTGTAATAAAATAGCAGGTACTTCTTTACTCCTTCACTAATTTTCTGTTGCTTTCAGGTGTAGAATCCATGCTATGTATCTTCAAATTTAAAAAAAATAATAACAAAAAGAAGACAACAAAAGAGCTGGCAAAGAGGAGAACTGTGAAGATCAGGAAAACAAAGGACTGCAACTCTTACTCTATCTTCTTTTTTATTTGGGGTAAGTGAGATGAGTTAGATAAAACTATCTCTATATTTACTGACCGTAGTGCATTCATTCAACAGATATCTATTGAGAACCTAGTATGTTTCCAGCACTAGGAGCTGGGAATTTAGTAATGAACAAAACAGAAAAAATGTCTGCCTTCATGGATCAAAAAAGATAATAAATTAAGTATATAAAATAAATGACATTTTTTATAGTGGTGAGGACTAATAATGAACAAAGGAGGGGAAATTTTAGACGGAGTAGGGAAGATCAGCCTCACTGAGAAGATGATTTTATGTAAAGACCTGCAGAAAATGGGAAAACTAGCCATGTAATATCTGGTGGAGAATAATCGAGGCAGAGGGAACAGCAAGTGCAGAGGCAATGGGCCTGGGGTTGTCTGACAATATTTTTCTTAATGAGAGAGAAAGAGAGAGAGAGATTTGTTGTCCCACTTATTTATGCATTCATTGGTTGCTTCTTTAAAGTGCCCTGACCAGAGATCAAACCCACAACCCTGATGTATGGTGATGATGTCCTAACTAACTGAGCTACCTGGCCAGGTCCATGCTTCACATTTTTGTGAGGAAAAACAAAGTGGTCGTGATTACTAATAGGGAGTAAATGAAGAAGTAAGTTATAGGAGATAAATACCACAGAGATAAGGAGGACCAGATCATGTAGATCCTTGTAAATCATAGAAAGGACATTGGCTTTTGCTTTTAAACCCATTAGAAGACATTGGAGGGTTTTATGCTGAAGACAAAGATGATCCTTTTTGCCTATTAAAAGGATCACTCTGGATGTTATGTTGCCTGAGAATAGATAGAAGAGGGGACAGGGAAGATGGAGATCAGTTAGGAAGTTACTGGAATTTAGACAGGACTGGATCAGGGTGCTGGTGTTCTGACTATATTTCAAAGGTAGAGACAACAGAATTTGATGATGGCTCTTAGGGTAAGAATAGAATTATGGATGTCACCTGCATATTGACATGAATAACTGGTAGAATGGAGATTCAATTATTTGAGATGGAAAAAATTGGAGAAGGAAGATGGTGTGTGTGTGTGTGTGTGTGTGTGTGTGTGTGCATGTGTGTGTGTGTGTGTGTGTGTGTGTGTGTGTATAAAGATCTTGATTTGGGACATGTTAAGAATGATATGTCTACTAGATATCTAAGTAAAGTTACCAAGTAAGCCCTTGGATATATGATTCTGGAGTTGAGAGAGAGAGGGGCCCACATTGGAGACATAAAATTGGAGGATCATCAGCATGTAGATGATATTTAAAGCCAGGAGACTGGATGAGATCACTTAGGTCACTTCTTAAAAAAGAGGTCTGTGGATTAATTCTTAAGGTACAGAGAGAAAAGGAGAAATAATCCAATGAAGATGAGAAGGAATGGTCAAACAGAGTACAATGTCCTAGAAGCCAAGTGAAGAACATGTTTCAAGACAGAGATAGTGATTGATTGTGTCAAATGTTGCTGACACATAAGATGAGAATCTTCGGATGGGATTTAACATTGCATTTAACTATATAAATTTCATCACTGACTCTGGAAGAATTTAATTTTGTTAGGCTCAAGGTCTAATAATCCAAGGCATCTCATCAATATCTACGGATTAAGTAAGAAAATGGGGTCAGATGTAAAAACTTGCTCAAAAGCAAACTGGAATGAGAGAATAGGAGATTAAGGAAGAGAGTTCTAAATTTCTTCTTTTAAAATTTTTATCTATTGATTTTATATATAGGGAGGAAGGAAGAGAAACATCAATTGTTTTTTCCATCCATCCATGCATTCCTTGGTTGACTCCTGCACATGCCCAGATCAAGGATCCAACTACATTCTAGAGCACTAGGTCAATACTCTAACCAACTGAGCCATGGCTCTCTATATTTTTAAGAGCCTTACCCTATAAACTGAGTCAGGGAAATGCTGTAATTTTAAAAATAAACTAATAGGCAAAAAAAACAACAACCCATAAAACAAAACAAATAGAACACCATCCAAATAGGATTACCATGGGTAATAGGCATCAATAGAAACCATGACAACCTGGAAAAGAGACCTTGTAGAAAATCTGTGTATGTGTGTGCACACTTTGCTTTTTCAATGTATTTATCATGCCATGGCCTTGGCAGGAGCAAGAGCTCCTCATCTTTTGGAAACAAACAAAACTGGTCTAATGTAAGTGGTTAGAAATCCTTTCTATAGTTATTGATTTAAATGTAAAAATCCAATTAAAAAATGGATGGGGTTGCAGTTGGGTGAGTCGACTTGGTAGGAAGTCTAATTATGCTACAGAGTGGAGGGTAATCCTGGCTGAAACAACAGCATACCATTTTGGTTTTCAGAAAGCCTCAAAATCAGTCTGATTGGAGTGAAAATTGGTAAAAGAGAGCTAGAAGGGATTGATCAGATTAATGTTAAAATGGAAAACATGTACACTTCTGCCCCTTGCAACCCAGGAAGGGCAAATACATATGGAAAATAGTGATGGTTTTGCTTCACATACTTGGGATTTCAATTTTGGCAGCTACAACTTACTGAAAGACAGCCTCTGAAAGCTCATGCAGTAGAATGCAGGCATGGCTCTGCCTGCCCCTCTCCCCTTCTTAGGCAGAGAGAATCATGAAACATGCTGATTCTAATTGGTCATTTAATTTCTCCTTAAACTTGGGACAGCGGGTTTACTAATTGTTGACTAATCCAGAAGTTGGGCACAATGAGGGGAGGAGAAACAAATGAGAGATGGCCCATCTTTCATTACTTAATGTCCTTTAAATTCCCCCTGAGGAGTGGTGGCTAGAGAGAGAGATAAAATGAACTCCCATCCTTGGTGGTGTTCAGCTCTAAAATCTCTGCATGTGGACTTCTAAGCCATCTTCACATACACCTACATTCCCTATGCAATGCCCCAAGGACCTGGCTGGCCATTACTTTGGATGCTTTCTGAGTGTTCTTCATTGTTTTTGCCCTGAATCTGTCTCGGTAAGAACTCAAACTCATGGCTTTCCTCTCCAATTCCAGTGTTTGTGTTTTCCCCTTAGGTGCTTAATTCTCATGTCTCCTTCTCCAGGGTGACTCAAGTTAAGAGGCCTCATTCAGACTTCTTAAGACCTTGCCTCTAGATGTGGTCTCTTACAAGGGAAGAAGGGAGATTAGACAGAGTAGAATTGTATCCATGGCTGGGAAGTGTTTTATTCCTTGTGGGCTCCAATAGGACAGAAACAAGTGAGGAATGGCAAAGCAACAATATTGAATTATTTTGGAAATGCCCATGCCACCTATTTAAAACTTCCTTTACTTCTGGTAATTACCTAAATTATTCACTCTGCACTGTTACAGTTTATCTGTAGTGTGATGCATTACAGAAGTTGCCCCGTTTGGAAATATTTTTTTCCCCCGAACATGTATCTACCTGAGCAAAATTCAGTATTATCTTCTTGAACTGAGCTATTCGAAAAACTTGAACTATGAGGAAGTGAGCATGATAATTACATTGGTAAATGTCTTAGGTCACGTCCCCAGAGGCAGATCCCAAGATGAACATTTGTGTACAAATGATTTATGAAGGAAGTGCTCCCAGGAGAATCTGGTGAGAAAGTGGAGGACTCAGGACAGGAAAAGCGAAGAAGTCAAGCCTCATGTGCTGTTCCGGGCCAAGGCCCATAACAGGAGCTTTAGCCCCTTCTTACAAGGGAACCCTGGAGGTGAGGCTGGGTTGTCCACCACCAGGCAGCTGGGAGGAGGCCAGGCTTCTTACTCTTGCACCATCAGTCACTGCAGAGGCCCAGCCCAGGGCGATGTAAACTCCCAGGTATTTCTGCTCCAACAGCCCTAAGGCAAACCTCTAAAGGACAGTCATATGTGAGGGTCATTGGAAGCAGAGCCAAGGAGAAAAAAACAAAAAAGCACGGAAATGGTCAAAGGAATTCAAGAAGATTTGGGTGGGCTCCACAGTGTCTGCCACATCCTTGTAAACATTTATTGAGCTGTTGCTAGTGCCAGGAAAGATTTTCTCCCATGCAGTATATATTATTGAGTTTTTGCAATACCCCACGAATGATCTCCAATTTACATATGAAGGAACTGAAGTGTCAAGTAATTTTTAAGAGTGTTCAGAAAAGGTCAGTCACAGAGCCAGTGCTCAAATCCTGCTCCATCTAAATGCCATGCCTACAGTCACGTTCGCTCCTCTTACTATATTCCTTCTGGTCACTTATCCTATTCCTTCTTCTTCTTCTCCTCTTATTGCATTCCTAACTTTTCTCTCCTCTTATTATATTCCAATATTTCTTTTGGTTATATGCCATCATTAAAGTGAGGGTTCCATTCAGGAAAGGATTGGAATATTGGGATAGAGTAAATTAGAAAGACAAAGATGATAGTTTTTAACCAAGAAATATTACTGCAAATGAGAGAGGATAATTCCACAGCCAGGAGAGGAGAGGGAATCTATTCATAATATTCAGGTTACCTGAAAGGTTTTATCATAGACTAGATTGATCAGATGTGCTCAAATATCTACAGAGTAGTTTAGAAACCTTGCTACTATAGCAGAAGGATTTTAGGTTGAACTAAAGAAAGTACTCCCTGGCTTTAAAGGCTATTGAGCACTGAAGTGAAATCCTGGAAACTTAGAAAGAAAAGAAAAGAGCCCTGACTGGTTTGGCTCAGTGAATAGAGCATCAGCCTAGAAACTGAAGGGTCCCAGGTTTGATTCCGTCAAGGGCAAGTACCTTGGTTGCGGGCACATCCCCAGTAGGGGGTGTGCAAGAGGCAGCTGATCGATGTTTCTCTCTCATCAAAGTTTCTTTCTTTTCTCTTTTTTAAAAAAAAATATATTTTATTGATTTTTTACAGAGAAGAAGGGAGAGGGATAGAGAGTTAGAAACATCGATGAGAGAGAGACATCAATCAGCTGCCTCCTGCACACTCCTACTGGGGATGTGCCCTCAACCAGGATACATGCCCTTGACCGGAATCTAACCTGGGACCTTTCAGTCCACAGGCTGACGCTCTATTCACTGAGCCAAACCGGTTTCGGCTCATCGAAGTTTCTAACTCTCTATCCCTCTCCCTTCATCTCTGTAAAAATATCAATAAAATATATATATTTTTTTAAAAAAATAAAAAAATAAAAGAAATGCTAGAAAGATGCAAACCCAGCCTGCTATGCTATGAACATGTATGAGATTATTTTGAATACAGCTGCTTCACATCCGAAACCCTGGACAGAGTGGGGAGTTGGGGGTGAGGGGGTAAGGAGGAAAGGGCAGAGAGGGGAAGTGGGGGAGGGGGCTATGAAAAGAAGAAAGGAAGGAAGGAAGGAGAAAGGGAAGGAAAGGAAAGAAAAAGAAAATAAGAGGAAATTTAGGTTCATACTGACAACCATTGAACTCCTGGATCAAACCTCACCTGAAGTTTCTGGACTTAACTGCAAACTTATTTTCTCAAGTTACTATTTGTAACTTGAGCAACTTTATAGGTTTTGTGCCACTTTCACCATAAAGAGTTCCAAGTGACACAGGTACTCCCCATGGAATGTGCTTTCATTAAGAAACCTTCATCTTGCACACCCACTTCCAGAGTCACATTCCTGAAACAATTCGGCAACCTAGTTAATCTAATGCAATTACATTCAGGCTATTTCACTAAGTGAGAAAAGTTGGCCACTTACAATTTACAAAGATCCTGAACAATACAGAATGAGAAAAAAAAGTTTTGTTTCAATTATTTTTAATTAGGCAAAAAAACATTAAATGATGCTATTCTGATAAGTCTAGTTAATTGAAAATTTTAATTCCATAGAAATAATAAAGCCCCTTCTTGCAAGGGAACCCTGGAGGTGAGGTTGAGTTGAGGAGCAAAATTATCAAATTATGTACATATACTTAATTAAACAAAAAGGTATGTAATGTTAGTTTCTTCTCTGATGTAATATGTTAGTATATCTTAAGCAAAGTATATTTCCCCTAATCATGATAATTCCTCACTTTGGAGAAATTATATTCAGTCCTTTTCCCAATATATTATAAGAATATATAGCTATAGTTCTCAAGGTGTTATATGGATCACATATAAAGCCAAACGCCAATCATTAACCCTAGATTAAGAAACTAAAAGAAGCTGGGAATGGCTGTGAAAGGAGAAAGAATTCAGTACAGAGAAAATGGGAAGGTGTAGGAAGAAGTAATCATGGCTCATTTCAAAGGTCATTTCACTGGAAAAACTAATGAAGTTTAAGCATAATGAACCCTCACCTCTTTTTCTAAGGCTGTGAGAAGAATTCTAGTAATGTGTTCATGTTGGTTTAAGATTTTCCAAAATTTTCAAAAGCTATATATTTTTATCATAATTGGTTAAAATGTGTGTCTATTCTCCCCTTTCATACTCGTTGCCTCATTATATTCTACTTGGGTTGGGTAGCATTACAGTGACTACAGGAATGTTAAAGATCTGGCTAAGGGGGCCTGGCCAGTGTGGCTTGGTTGGTTGGGCATCATCCTGTGCACAGAGAGGTTGCTGGCTTGATTCCTGGTAAGGACATATGCCCTGGTTATGGGCTTGATTCCAGGTAGGGGGTGTGCAGGAGGCAGCTAATCAATGTTGCTCTCACATCAATGTTTCTCTCTTCTCTTCCCCCCCTCCCCCTCAAAATAAAATCAATAAAAAGTATATAAAGAGAGATGGCTAAAGTGATGCAGTTCAACAGGGATGTAGTTAAGTGGGTCATAGACACTTTAATATTTAGTTAAGGTATTGCTAGCCACCCCAGTGTAGTTTTGCCTTTCAGGAATATTCTGTCAACTATACCAACTCACCTGGCTTTGGGACAAAAACTTGGAGGATGAGGTTTTATTACAATATGAATGGTGCTAAGGTGTCCAGCACTAGAAATCTGTAAATAGTGAGTTGAAATGTATAGACATAGAAGCTAGTCTACAGAAATTCTTCCAATTATCAGAAATATAAAATAAGTAATCTGGATAGATCAAATCAGCCATAACATTCCCAAGTCTCTTCAATTCTTTGGGGGCTCAGAGAGGTGAAAAGTTTGAAACTAGCAAAAGTTGTTTCATGAGTTTTAAGTAAAGAAGCCATCTCTATAACACCAAAGTGCAAGGTGAAGCAAGTGCTGATGAAGACACTTCAGCAAATTACCCAGAAAATCTAGCCAATATAGTTAATGAAGGTGACTACACTAAACAACAAATTTTCAATGCAGATGAAATAGCCTTGTATTGGAAAAAGATGCCATTTACGACTTTCATAGCTAGAGAGAAGTCAATGATGGCCTCAAAACTTTGAAGGACAGGCTGACTCTCTTGTTAGGGTCTAATATAGTTGGTGACTTTAAAGGTAAACCAATATTTATTTGCCATTCAGAAAATTCTAGGGCCCTTAAGAATTATGCTAAATCCACTTTGCCTGTACTCTATAAATAGAAAAATAAAACCTGATGACAGCTCATCTGTTTACAATATTGTTTACCGAATATTTAAGCCTTCTGTTGAGAATACTGCTCAGAAAAAAATATTTCTTTCAAAATATTCCTGCTCATTGACAATACGCCTGGTCACTAAAAAGGCTCTGATGGAGATACACAGTAAGATTAATGTGTTTTTTTTTCATACCTATTAACATAGCATCCTTTATGCAGCCCATGGATCAAAAAATAATTTTGACTTCAAGTGTTATTATTTAAGAAATACATTTGTAAGGCTATATCTGTCATAGTGATTCCTCTGATGTATTTACTTGGCAGAGTAAACTGAAGGCCTTCGGGAAAGAATTCACCAGAATTCTTTGTTCTAAGTGCCACTAAGAACATTTATGATTTGTGGGAAGAGGCCAAAATATCAACAGTAACAGGATTTTTAAAGTTTATTCCAATTCTCATGGATGAGTGTTCAAGATTTCAATGGAGGAAATAATTGAAGATGTGGTGGAAATAGCAAAGGCGATAAAAATAAAAGTGAAGCTTGAAGATATAACTTAATTACTGAAATGTAATGAAAAAATTAAATGGATGAAGATTCTACGAAAATTGTTGAAATCATAACAAGGTGTTTTTTTTTATTAAAAAAAATTTCCCATTACCATTTATCCCCCTTTTACTCTCTCCCACCATGTTCCCCTTCCCCTCGCCCCCACAATCATTACTCTGTTGTCTGTGTCTATGAACTTAGTTACTAAAACCATAGCAAGGTATGAGAAGATGGATTCTAATTTTGAAAAATTTCTACTATGGATAAAATGTTATCAAACAGCATCACATGCTACAGATACAACATTAATGAAAGGAAGAGTCCATTGATTTGGCAAACTTCATTTTTGGCTTATTTTAAGAAATTGCAACAGCCACTCTCAACAGCTGCTGACTAATTAGGGTAATGGTTCTGAAGGTTGGGGTAGTCTGTAGTGATTTCATCTCTCATTTCTGATGTTAACAGTTGTATTTTCTTTTTTCCTTTATTAGTATAGAGATTTATTCATTTTTATGACCTTTTCAAAGAAGGTGACAAATTGTTTCAGCTTCCATATGTTGCAATGTCTATTTTGTTTTCATGTTTGAAAGACTTCACTTGGGTATAGAATTCTAGAATGGCGGATTATTCTTTCCCTTTCAATACTTTAATGATGTTGCTTTACTGCTTTTTTTTTCTTTCTTGCATTGTTTGTAAGACAAAATATTATTTTTTTCTTTGTACATATCCTTTTCTCTGATTCCTTTTAAGGTTTTTCATTTAACACTGGTATTGATCAAATTGATTATGCTGTGACTTGGTATCATTTTCTTTGTTTCCTTAGCTTTTCATATATATATTTATAGTTTTTCTCAAATTTGAAAAATTTTTATCCATAATTTTTTCAAATACTTTTTTTTATCTCCCCATTGTGACTCTAATTACTCATATGTTAGACTTCTTGATGTTGTCCATACCTCTTTGATGATGTGTCAATTTTAAACTTCTCTTTGTTTCATTTGCTTCTATTGCTATGCCTTCAAGTTCACTAATCTTTTCTTCCATATTATCTAATTTACTGTTAACCTTAAAAAGTGTATCTCCTATCTCACACATTGTAGTTTTCACCACAAGAAGTTTACTTGAATTTTTTTATATCTTCCATGTTTTTGCTTAACTTTTTGAACATATGGAATACAATTATAATAACCATTTTAATGTCCTTCTCTGCTAACTAACATCTGTGGTTAGTTCTTAATCAGATTCAATTGATTGATTTATCTCCTCATTATGGATCATATTTTCCTGCTTCTTTGTGGGTCTGGAACTTTTTGATTGGATGCCAGACATTGTAAATTATAACTTGTGGGATGCTGAATATTTTTGTGTTCCTATAAATACTCTTGAGCTTTTTTTCTGGGACACAGTTCAGTTACTTGGAAATAGTTTGGTCCTATCTGATCTTGCTTTTAATTGCTAGGCAGAACCCATGTAGTGAATAGTCATGGGGTAATTATTTGCCACTACTGAGGAAGAGCCTTCTGAGTCCTATATTCAATGCCCTGTCAATTTTAAAGTTTCCAGTCTGCCTGATGGGTACAGGCACTATTATTACCGCTGACTGTTCACTGGGTACTGGAATCCATTCATCCCCTTGGGTGATTTTTTTCCTCTGGACTCAGACAGTTACAGATCAGTGTACATGAATGCACTGGTCTATACTCAGTTGAATACTCAAAAGGGATACTCAGTAGATATCTGCAGTGATCTCTGGGCTGCTCTTTCTTCTCTGGGACTCTGCACTATGAACTATAGCTGCCTGGGTCTCTTCGGATTCTCAACTGTAGCTCCTCAATGTAAGGAGTTGGATACACCCCATCTGGGTGCCCTCTCTCTGGATGTGATCTGGACCCACCTTTAAGGTAGTAAGGTGGGATAACAGGGTTTACTTCATTTGTTTCTCATCTTTCAAGGATCAGTATCCTTCGTCATCCCATGATCCCGTGTCTTGAAAACCATTGCTTCATATATTTTTGTCTAATTTACCCTTGTTTCAAGTAGGAGAGTACATTATTTCCTTTTCTTCATTCTGGCCAGAAGCAGGAGTTCTCATTATTTGATTTTTCTTGTTGGCTTACACTGAATTCTTTAAAATCAGAATAAAATAAAAAAATAGAAGAGTCACAAAGAGGCTTCAGGTATATAACATAGGTGCTTGATAATTAATAGAGCAGTGGGGCCAGTCTCAATTTCAGTTTCATTAACCTGCTAAGGAAAAAGAAGGATTTACATGAAATTCTCAACTCAGAGGGCCATGTTAGTCACTGTGTCAGGAGGCTTGAGAGCTGAGCTCTGGAGAAACAAAATCCCTGACAGTTGTTGATGTTTTTTTAATAGGAGACTTCTGTTATTTTAGCAAACAGAAAGACTGCATAAAAATGTCAAAAAGAAACTACTTTTGAGGAAAAAAATAGAAACTGACTCACTAAAGGGACCTTTTGGGGATAATTACCCAGAGCCTGTGGTAGATCGGGAGGGCTGATTTAAAGTTATTGTTTTTGCAAATTCTGCAAAAAAAAACAAGAAACAAAACAAAGGTTTTTCCCTGGCTTTGCCAGTAGTGGAAAAATTTCTCCTACATCCATAATCACATGTAAACTACAAAAGTGGATTTTTCTCCTGAATTCCTCAAACCTCTTTTTCTCTAATATAGAGAGCAATGTTGACTTTTGATAAAACCTTAAAACTATAAAATAGCATTTTAATTTTTGTTTTACAGTCTGGAAATAGATTATAGGGTCTGTAGTGTGTTGGTTTCCTGCTTCCTAAGGTCAGTAAAACCTGAACTTTCTCATCTGACACCTGTTCAACTCTGAGGATGCTGATTAATTCATGGGGGAAAGGCATCATTTTCACAACCCAGTCCCCTACGTTCCTGAAATGCCCATCTCATGGGAGACATTAGATGACTTTTGAATTAATTGGTGTAAATAACTGTTCAGTCTTTTGGATACTAGTATATTCTCTTTTATTAAAAATAATTCTTCTCAGTTGAAACTTATCACCAATAGAATTATACTTAAAAGTTTAATTCAATTAATAGCATCACAAGCACCACTATATTTCTTCTAATTATACCCATGCCTTTCTGTTAATTTATATAAATACTAGAGGCCTGATGAATGAAGATTCATGCAAGAATGGGCCTTCCTTCCCCTGGCTGTCAGCACTGCCTTTGCACTGGCTGGAGCCACCTTTCTGCTCTGGCCCAGAGCTGCCTTTCTGCCTTTCCACCTTCCCATGCTGCCCAGAAGCCTGAAGAGGCTGGGGTGGTATGGAACATCTGTGTCATCACCATGGTGATGAGGCAAGTATCCTGCCCTGCCCCCAGCTGCTCTGCACCTGCATATGCAAATTAACCCAACATCTTTGTTTGATTAATTTGCATACTCACTCCTGATTGGCTGATGGGTGTCACAAAGGTATGGTCAATTAGAATATTACTCTTTTATTAGGTAGATACCTTTATTAAAGCCAACCATTCAGTTTAAAATAGTGAGAGCCTTAGAAAAAAATTTTGATAGGATTTCAAATAGATTTAACAACAAAAATGGTTAAATATAAACAAAAATGTGGATCAGCATGGGATCATTGACTGGCTTCTTACATATTTGGAAATAATTTCTATCTTCTGAGACTTGAAGGCTTCCCAGTATCAATTTACATTTAGCTCTAATGGCTAATGTCCCCTTTCCTCCTCCATTATCTCCTTTGGAATGCAGACAACCTGGGTTGTTGTGAGAATGGTGTTACCATGGAATTAGGTAAATACTGAGCAAAGTATTATGGCAACGTGCATGTGGTCCTTCCTACCAGATAGTCAATACCTGAAGTGTGAGAGGTTGACTAATTTGTTGACAGGAAGAACCAATGGTATACTCCCTGGGTAGTGGCAATGGTGACCTAAATGGCCCCACCCTTTTCTTCAAAGAGTCTCCTGGGTGTCCACATAATGGAGAATTGCTAGAATTTGTTACACAGCTCTTCATGGGCAAAGGGGCATTGGGCATTCTTGGCAATTTCTATATTCTAGAAGCTTCATCGACTAATCCTGAATCAGCCTTTTTAGAAGGTATTTAGATGTGTTCTCCCTCTTCCCTAGCTATCGTCCTCTTGTTTTTCCCCAACAGACTCCGAGAGCTTATTAAACCCTAAGGCCCAATCATTAATAATCCTAAAATTAGCTTCCATTTTCTTGAGAGATGAGACAGGTTAATCTTCACATCCTTCCCAGAGGTCAGCAAAAATATTTGCATATCATATTTCTAGGAGTGCAAAGGAAAGGAAGGTGAACAGAGAGGAGTAAGGTGATTTCAGAGAGTAGAGGCAATAAATATACACATAGCTGCTGAAGAATTTGGAATTGCAGAACTAGCTGAAGGTGTAGGAATGTTCTGCTTACCAATAAATTTTATACAAAATACAAATACTTGGAAACCTAGAATTTTTGAGAGAGAAAAATTTCTACGTATTCTTTTAGTCTTATCATTTTAGAGATATGAAAACAGAGTCCCAAAGAGAAGTGACTTGTTTAAGACCACACCTAAGCCAGAGTCCTGTGTCTCTTGAGTTGTAGCCAATGCTCTGACCATTATGTGCTGCCTTTGTAAGGTCAGTAATTTCCAGAGAGATGATTTCAGCTCCTTGATATATCACACTAAGGCATCATATTTTTTTCCTTGAGTTTGTGCTTACTTATCATAATAAGTAAATAATATCCAGGTGCTTTTCAAGTTTTAAGTCATATTGTTTTTGAGTATACATGGTAAAATTTTATTAGTGACTCTATTCAGGAATAATGCTATCTATACTTCTCAAGTTGAAAGGTGAGATGACATTGGTTGCATGTCAGAAATGCAGAGCTACTATAGTCCAAGTCTTGTCTAGTTTGATATTATCATTAAAGTGATTGAATGACTAAAAAAGTATTTATGGCTTTTCTTTACTTTGCTGTATTTAATAGGAATACAACCTTCTCTTTCCGGTTTATACAACAGAGACTTAAAAATTGTAAGAGATAAGATCAGAGAGTGAAGGAAAGGCTCACCATTGTAACAGGTTAGGAATCCACAAACTTAAAAACTCAAACACTTTATTATTCAAAATCTTTCCTGATCTAGCCAATCTATTTTCTCAGCTATATCCCATGGTATTTTTCTTTGCATATAGTTTAATCCAAACAAACCAAATGACATACTATTCTTCAAATAGTTTGTTTTCCTACCTTTAAACCTTTTCTCATGCCTTTTATCCACCCGACAGTCTCTGTTCAAAAACTTGGGTTGTTTAAATTTGACATAGTTTAGGTTTCCTGACAATCAGACACTGAGATACACTTTTAAGCTCAAGTAGTTTGTTAGGAGGTAAAGGTAAGAGGATGGGTAAGTGAAACTAGGCGGAAAGAGGAGGTTATAAAGCCAGTTTTCAGTTCCAGGAAGCAACTGAAGCATCATTGTGCTAAGGAAACTGTGGCAGCCCATTCAAGTTATTCCACTTTAGAGTTATCCCACCCAAGGAGTAAGGGAGCTACATTACTTCTCACATTCCTGAGCTATTTCTTGAGAGTTGCTCCTGAAGACATGAAATGTAGAAGCTTTCCACCTGTTGAACAGGTGGCAGAGTAAGTACTGTCAGTGAGAGGACACCCTCAACAAAGAACTGCTGGTGCTAGGAGTTGGACTTTGGGCCAAGTGCAAACAAGTGTAACCGGGAGGTAATATTGGAGAGGCACTGACACCATCTGCTACAAAACTGTGCCCAAGAGAAAATATGACATTCAGGACAAATGAGTGTCTATTTAAAAAATTCAAAAATAATACTTGGTCTCTTGAGTCAGTTGGGATGGGGTTGGGGAAGTTATTCTGAATATAAGAACATTTTGTTTTGTTACTGAAGACTTTTTTTCACAGGGATACTTAACCGATTAAATTAGGCTTTTGTGATAGTAACAACTTCAAAATTCCAGTGGCTTAAAACAGTAAAAATTTATTTCTTGTGCATGATAGATTTCCAAAGAAAATCATCAATGGGGCTCTGTTTATTATAGTCACTCAGAAAGCTGGTAGGTGAAGGCTGTATGTCAAAATATGAATCCACATCACAGTGGAAAGAACGGGTCATGGCAAATAGTGCAGTAGTTCTTTAAGTTGCCACCTGCATGTGATGGCACATCCTTGTGTTTCATTGGCCCATGCAAGTCACATGAGCACCTCTTCAAGGAGACAGGGAAGTGTAAACGTACTACATATTCTGACCAAATGGTGAATAGTGGATTGGATTCTTTAGTATATGTAAAATAGCCAACATTTCCATACTTTTTAACATTCCAGTTTGTTCTCACTTCTCTTGAGAACTATTTATTATTCCTATGTCAAAGCCCCTTGCCCATAAATGGCTTCCCAGAACACATTTTTCATCTCATTCCATACCCACAATTGGGGGAGGTATAGGGGGAGTTACCCATAGTTAAGCTTAGTGTAGCTATTTTCTTACCCCTGTTATTACCATATAAGCAAATTACTTTGGTACAAATGAATTCTACTACTCTTAAGTGATCCTAATTGAGGTTCTATTGATTTCTTCACCTTAGGGATATTAAGAGAGCACCTTTGATGAACTAGCAGTTAACAATTTCCTTTAAAATAACATTTCCCTTGATTTTTAAATTGTCATTTTCAACAAATACAAAACAAATTGCTATGTTACCATATTCCCTGAGGTGGGGCTGGGGAGGGCCAAATAAATACTAAGTGGTGAGAATAGTTACCATGATTAAAATTATAAAGTAAATGCTTTTTAAAATTATAAAGATTTACATTTGAAAAAAGTGAATCTTTTAATAAGCTCTGACTATTAAGTGTTTTATTATTTTTTTAGTTATCATGCTTGATGTAAAAGATGAAATTTAGCCTGGCTGGTTGGACTTAGTAGTTAGAGCATTGGCCTGTGGACCCAAGGGTTGTGGATTCGATTCCAAGTCAAGGGCACATACTTCGGCTCCACGTTCCCCAGTCCTGGTAGGGGTGCATGCAGAGGCAACCAATTGATGTGTGTCTCTCTCACACTGATAATTTTCTCTTTCCCCTTCTTCCTTCCCTTCCATCTCTTTTCCCCCCTCCTCCCTTTCTCTGGAAATCATTGGAAAAATACTCTCAGGTGAAGATTAATACATATATATCTACACTAATAAAGAACAACATGCTAATTAATCATACTTTCACAGTGCCTACCAGCCAATCAGGAGTGAGTATGCAAATTATTCCAACAAAGATGGTGGGCTAATTTGCATACACAAGCAATGAGTGGCTGGGGGTGGGATGGGACGGAGGTGTTCCCCATCACCCCAGCCACTCTGGGCCTCTGGGCAGCATGGGAAGGCAGAAAAGCAGCTCCAGGCAGAGCAAAAAGTCAGCTCTGGCCAGAGCATCCC
This sequence comes from Lasiurus cinereus, assembly GCA_011751065.1. Classification (NCBI taxonomy): domain Eukaryota; kingdom Metazoa; phylum Chordata; class Mammalia; order Chiroptera; family Vespertilionidae; genus Lasiurus; species Lasiurus cinereus. The sequence continues at coordinate 19,595,706 of JAAGEH010000125.1, forward strand.
CTGGTGCTGGCAGCCAGGGGATGGAAGGCCCATTCTTGCACGAATCTTCATTTATTGTGAAATGGATGGCCTTAAGATTATGTTGTTATGTTACTGACCAATTTAAACCCTAGCATATATAAATTCCATGCTCATATTTGGCATTTTTTAAAACATTTTTTATTTTAAAAATAATATTTTGTTTGTTTTGTTTATATAATATATATCCTTTTATATATTTTCTTTTCAAGTGACACTTATTTATAATAAAGCCACTTAAAGTTCCATTGCTAAATTCACAACTTTAGTAGAAACAGATTTCAAGTGACCTTGGTAAACACAAATGGAAGTCAAAAAACACAGAGTATTATGTCCTTCAACAGTAAATTTAACATTAGTATACAAATTAGAAATAACAGACCATTTTCAACTATGGCAAAAATGACAAAGTCTTTACTTGGATAGCAAGCTAATTCTTCGCAATGTTATTTAGTAATTGCAAGGAATATATTTCACTAACAGCATAGGAGTGATTAAATAAATTATGATATTATTATAAAAGAGAATATTATATTTATAAATAATTTAAATTATGGCACAGTAGAGAATGCATAAGTTGTCTTTTTGAACTACTTAAAATAATATGCTCAGGCAAGAAATATGACAAATTATAAAGAAATACTGGGATTAGAGGTGATTTCTATTATTTTATATTCTTCTTCTTGTAAGTTTACTATTTCAAATGTTTGGGGACAAGACAGTTCTTCAGTTTTATAACTAGAAAATTTTTAACTTTCTATGTTTCAAATCCTAAGATTTCATTGATGTTGTTGGTTTTACCAGAACTAGGTCAGATATTTATTGGATTCAGTTCTGGGCTTTTGACCAAAAGAATACCTTCAGAAAAATAAAGAAGATAATAGAAGAGACACATAAAAATGACCGAAAGCTTGGGAAATATGAATCAAGATTGTTAGACCTAGAAGAGAGCTGGCTGGATGACATTTCAGTAGATGATGAATTCCTACACAGAGCATGATGCTAATCTAGGACATAACAGTAACTCAATCATCATTTTAAATAATGTTTTAGAACTAAGTGAATGAATGGCTGATTATTATACATCTTCCCTAAACTCATAAGAAAAAAATTAAAACTATAGAGAAAGTCATCTTCATTTGGTATGAGGTGACATAATTTATTTAAAATATGGAAGATGTTGCATTGGTTCCTTCTAGAAAAGGTTGGGAGGGGTTAAAAATGAGGAAAATTTGGGGTGCTGAGAAATGTAATTATACAAACTCCTAAATTCTGAGGTTCCTTAAGAAAGAGACACAAAAACCCAAACCAAAACAAGTTTCTAAGTCTGGCATTGCAAAGGAGAGCAGAGACTAGGAGAGATAGAATTGGTCTAGTTGACATTATTGAATCCCCTGGATACAGATTTGCATGAAATAAGCAAGATCCTGGACTTGTCAGTTATGTGACTGAATACATTTGATTTTATTAAATTCATTCATTCATTCATTCATTCATTTTGTGAAAGTCAATTTGAATAAAGATTCTGTTACCAATGGCCAAGTAAGTTTAATGAATACAAGATTCTTATTAGTAAAATTGTCAGAGCTACTAAGAAAATTAGAGGTACTTTATGATTTAATAGAGTTTTTGTTTGTTTGTTTATTTTCTTAAGCAAATTAAAGCTTGAATTTCCCAGAATCAAAACCCCAAGAAAATTTCTGGCCAATCACTCACTCAATCAATAATAATAAATGAGCTTCCTATCTGGGCCCATTACTCTTCTAGGCATAATAGGAAAGTAAAACTAAATAGAAAGCCTTGTCCCTGCCTTCAATAAACTTACAATCCACTCAGAGAGACAAAGTAACTACATTAGAAGTAACTTGGGAGAAAAAAAGCATATAAGCTTCTGTGGAAGGAGGTGTTAACCAGCATGCCTGAAGGCTTTCTGTGAGCCTCATATCATATGAAATATTACAGAAGGACCCCAAGAAACAAATATTCAACCACTGACCTCAAGGAGCACATAGTCAAGAACATAATACACAAATTCCAGAAATTAAGTGCATCACAAAGCAACATACCATAATTTAATAACAAAAATGATACCTTAGTATGAAGGCCTTCGGGAGTAGCTTTAGGACGAGTAAATGGAGAACAATGTTAAATACTGTAGAAACGTCTAATAATTAAGGTGTCAATTGGATTTGACACAGTCCCAGTTCAGAAATAGCTTTTGTTGATGGCATAAAGCAAGACCTTGGAAATGCACAAGGCATTTAAAAGCAGCGTATCACACACTGATAGAAATGGTACATGAGTTTGGAGGCACCAAGCGAGTGACATTATATTTTAATTTATTCCCAGCATAAAAGCTCAGAGGTTTACTCTGCACTGGTCCTAAGCCACCCACTCTTGGAACCAGAGAAATGGTGCTATTATTGAGCATCATGTGACATTATGCCTTTGGGACCTGTTGGCTTGCAAATACATTAGCTAGGTCTCTTATTTTCAAGAAGGTGAAGTGTGTCTGTTTCAGCTTTTGGTACTCTAAGGTTGTTTGGTGACTGTTGATCATAGTTGTCAGTTATAAAATTTTGATCAACTCATTTTAGTATGAGATCACTCACAGAATTTTGTGATCATCAATATCAAAGGGCAGTTTTTGCATTAGAAAATGATAACATTATTATTCAGCTGGATAATGGGTTTTGATGACTTAAATATATCAGTATTTTATAGAACTTAATGAGCGTTCTATTGATTAATATTAAAAACCTTGCAATATGGGTGGACAGGGATGGAGACAGGCAAAGTCTGATCCTCAATGTCATTTACCCATATAGGCACTTTTGAAGACATTCATTGCCATACCTGATTCTCAATGACCTCTGTCCACAATGGCAGTCACATTGTTTGTTTCATCTCGTCCCCAGCTGTTAGCCCATGCCAGTCCCCATTGGAGACAGGCCTTCTTCCAGTAAGCATGGCCCCTGACCACTCCAGGCCCAGTAGTTCTCCTGCTCTCTCTGAACCACACTTGACCCAAGTCAATCATCTTTCCTCCTCTTTGCCACATTGCAAGATGGGAAATCCGGATATTGTGTAAGGTTCTGCCTGCCTGAATGAACTCAGTAGTCACTTTTTTCTCTTAGATTTTGTCTTCTTTGGGTCAATCAGAGTCCATAAACTTTGTAGGGGGTTTTGTTCTCCTGGCTTGGGTTTAGCCTAGGAGCACAGGCAGTGACCATCCCTTGGGAGGGCACTGAAGCCCATGCTTGCATTGTATTTCCTTTAATCCTACTTCCGTCCACATTCAGGGAACTTTGTTTTCTAAATTAGCTGTGGGATCTAGAGAAACGCAAGTACTTTGTCATGATATTTTATCCTACATCTTTTGCTAGATTATGACTCCTTTCTACACTTCTATGGCCTTTAGCTTTTTGCATCCAAAAGCCAAGAAGCAACTACTTTTTTTTTTTGCTGTCAAATTCTTTCTCTGAAACAATTAGATGGAAACAGCCTAACTGACTAAACAGTGGGTAAGTCAACGACATGGTAAAAGACCACTCGGGGTGTGTGGGTGGGATCATGCTGGCTAATATTCTCACATTGTTATTCCATCACTCAATTAAATGTCAACTTTTATTTAAAAATAAGAGTTCTAAGTCGGCAAGTTATGCAATTTCCATTTCAATGCTTCATGCTCTCCATGCATTAACAGAGAGGTTTGTAAGAATTCAAAGGGAAAATTAAGGCAGTAAGGTAGCAGAATAGTTACTAGAGAACCTTTAATACTTGGATTTTTCTTTGTTCTGCTACTGAAATGTTCTTTGTGTTCTTGGAATGTGAATATTTACAGTACTAATCTAATCTATCCCCCACTGCCCCTGAAGAAATGATAAAGGGGTACATAAATAAGGATTCTTATATGGTAAACTAGGGGCCTGATGCATGAAGATTCATGCAGGGGGATGGGTCCCTCAGCCCAACCTGCACCCTCTCCAATTCGGTAGTTCCTGTTTGTCTTTGCAATCATATGAGCGAATTGTCTGAGACCCCCACTCCAGTTTGGATTGTTGCTCACAGAATAATAGAGGCTTATTTTTTTTTTCTTTGCTTCATTGGTAAAGATTTCCAGAAAGTTTTAGGATATCTTCTTTTTAATTTTTTTTAGTTACTCTGATTTCACTTTTATCTCTTATCTTTGCTTTCCTTTCATCCCCACTGCAATAATAACTTGCTCCAGGCTCGCTTTACTCTAGTATCTAGGACAGTGGTCAGCAAACTCATAGTCAACAGAGTGGCAAATCACGGCTTGTGAGCTGCATGTGGCTCGTGAGCTGCTGTTTGCAGACCACTGATCTAGGAGATCCTCTGCCTCCAGAACTATGATTCTCAGCATTCCTGGTGCTCCCCATGTTCTGGACTTCTGCTTCTGATCCTGGAGCTGCCACCCAAACTACTATTCCCAGAATTCCTGGGGCTCCCTGTGCTGCCTTCCTGCTCTGTCTCCATCCCACAGCTTCCCACTCTGCAAAGTCCTCCAAGCTGCCAGTTCTTCTCTGCTCTCCCCCTGGCGGCTTGGAGAGCCAAGTTCTGCAGCTGCTTCACTCTCTGCCGGCTCTCCCACTCTGTCTCTGCCCTGTGCCTGTGTATGCAAATTAATCCACCATCTTTGTCAGCTTAATTTGCATACTCACTCCTGTTTGGCTAGTCAGCATAGCAGAGGTATGGTCAATTTACAAGTTTCTCTTTTATTATATAGGATTTCATTCTCAACATTCCCTTGGCCTCTTCCAAAGCTCTTAAAACTTCAACACACACACACACACACACACACACACACACACACGCTGTAGAGTCATTTAGATGAACTAACTCTTCTACTCAACAGTACAAAAGTGACTCTCTACTCAACAGTAGTTTGTTTCCAAAGGAGTCAGGATTTGGTTGAAGGAAAGAAGAAAACTAGAGGAAAAGAAGAAAAAAAGGATATTTTTACCAACATAGACCCAAGTTTTGCTCTCCTGTGTCCATCCTTCCATCATCCCTTTCTGTCTTCAGTATGAAAACTAGATTAAGCTACATTTGGATAACTCTGTAAACAATTTGGAGGATTGAAGAGGTGGTGGAGAGGTATAGAATAATTTAGCATTAAAGGGGAACAAGAAGTTGGAGGATGATGGAGAGTTAGGAAACTGAAAGTTTGTCTTATTTTTTTTTAGAGAATGGCATGTCTCAACAGAGAAGTTATGGGATCTGTGGTAGCATTTAGAGAAAACCCCTTACCATAGTGATCCAAAGGTTAAGTGACATCCTTCTCTGAGATGGAAGCTAGTGACTTCTGGGAGCCATAGGAGAAAAGCCTCTGAGCTTTTAGAGCATTCCAGGAAAGTAATCACCATGCTACATAATAAAGCCTTAGTACTACAGTACCATTTTTGTTATTAAATGCTGCTTTGTAATACACTTAATTAAATTTCTGGAATTTGTGTTTTATGTTCTCAACTGTATGCTCCTTGAGGTCAGTGATTGTACTACTTGCTTTTTAGGGTCCTTATGCAACACTTCTATGATGTATCTCTCACAGAAAGCCATAAGGCATGCTGATTAACAACTCTCTCCACTGAAACTTGTGTGCTTTTTTCTCCCAAGTTACTTCTAATGTAGTTGTTTTGTCTTTCTGAATGGACTTAAGTTTATTGAAGGAAGGAACGAGGCTTTCTATTTAGTTTGTTGATGGATTGCGTGATTGGCCAGAAATTACCTTGAGGTTCTGATTCTGGGAAATTCAAGCTTTAGTTTGCCTAATAAAACAGACAAACAAAAACTGTCTATAAAATAGTAAAACATTTCTAACTTTCTTAATAGTTCTGACGATATCACTAATAAGAATCTTGCATTCACCAGACTTAGTTGGCCATTGATAACAGAAACTTTATTCAAATTGGCTTTCACAAAAGGAATGAATGAATAAATGAATGAATTTGATAAAATTAAATTTATTTAGTCATATAACTGATAAGTCCAGGATCTTGCTTATTTGATGCACATCTGTATTCAGGGGATCCAATAATGTCAACTGGACCAGTTCTATCTGTCATCTCTGCTAGTTTCTGCTTTCCTTTGCAATGCCTTCACATGAACACAGGTTTCCTTCTTATATCTCTAGAAAAGGCCCAGGGCTAAATTGACACTTGATCACTTTAACAGCCTGACTAAGGCCATCTTCAAGGATCTGAACCAATACTTCTGGCTGAGGGATGTGAGATTGGAAATATCCAGGTCAGTGTCACATGCTCATTCCAGAACCAGTGTTAGGTGTAACTAAATTCAAACTGAGGCAGGGAGAGGGATCTTTTACCAATACAAAATTATAGCATTGTTTCCAAAAGAAAGGGAATGAATGCTGTATAGGCAAAAGCCATAGCTATCTACTAGAGATCCTATTTTTAGTTTTTTTTCCAAATGGAGACCATAGGTGAAGATATTTGTTTATTAAAAAGTTCTTTCTCATGTAATAATTCATTTTTCATTTCCTATTCCTCAAACAAATAAATCTTTCTTTCATGACTCACTATTGAGAAATATAATCTACCTATATAAAACCCTAATATGCAAATAGACCAAATGGCAGAATAACCGAACAGGCGGAACAACCGAGCAACTGGAACAACTGGTCACTATGAGATGCACTGACCACCAGGGGGCACATATGGAACATGATGGGTGTCGGCAGCAGATGGCAGAGTGCAGAACATGGTGGGTGTTGGCTGCAGTTGGATAGTGAAGCAGGTGAATGCGGGAGCCAGACCTAGGTGGGGCACTGGTCACTGTCATTGGGGCAAGCCTCCAGTGGTTACTGAAAATTCTTTGCTCCCATATGCCATGGTCCTGCCGGGCACTGGCACCTGCTGCTGGTGCTGGACCCGTTTGCAACTACTGCTGGTGCTGGAGCTGACTCATGCACCCGCTGCTGGCACCTGGCACAGCCCCAATCACTTGGCACTGTCAGCGGGTCTGAGCAGCATCTTCCGGCTCCAACCACCCCTGAGGGCTCCTTCATTTCACCCTGCTCCTAAGGGATGATTGGGACAGCAGCCACCACTCACAACCCCTGATGGTGTCAGCCCTGCTCACCCCCGCTCCTGGTGATAGTCCCAATAGCTCTGGGCCATCAGCTGGTATGAGCAGGGCCTGTGTATCAGCACATGGGTGTGGTGCAGCAGGAGCAAGGAGACAGGGGATTAGGGGCCATGGTGAGAGGGGCCGGGCGGGGGCATGGAGGATGGGCCAAGACCCACCCCTGTGCCCACCGCAGCCTCACAGCCCACAGTTCCTTTTAAGGTGCACAAATTCATGTACAGGGCCCCTAGTTATAGATAAAACAAAAGAAAACAAAACATAAAATCCAACAAACCCAAAACCTGTGATATAGGTTGCATGTATGGTTTTTCTTGGGCTTTTTGATAAATTAGAACTAGTTCTACAATCTTCAATCCTATCCATATCTCTCCTACCATCTTAGAAGACTTGGTTGGACATGGATGCTAATGTTTGCTTTAATACAGAATTTTTCAGACCCAACTTTGCATCAGAATCATTGGGAGTTAATAGGGAATACTGATGCCCAGGTCCCATGGCTAGAGGTTCTTATTGAGTAAAGCTGGAGACGAAATAAGGTGTTGGAGGGCATTTTTGCAAACACGTACAGTGAGTATAATGTGCAGCCTGAATTGGGGACCTCTGCAAAACTTGCTCTTTCGAAGTGACTTAAGGGACTCTGTATACCAGGAATCACAAACAGTAAACAAAATTGTACCTGAGATGGTCTTGGCCTGCAGCTGCAAACAGGGCACATTTACTCCACCTGTACCTTTCCCTCTGTCTATCACACTGTTGCAAAATACAATAAAATAAAATAATAAATAAAATAATAAAATAAAATAAACAAATAACAGCAAACAGAATTGTAATCAGCACAGTTCACAGAAAAGTTGACACCAAAGATGTGTTTTCCCTTTTGCTCATATACAAATTTTCTTTTTCACATTTACAAAGAGCGACTGGTTTACATTTTTGGCAGGGCCCTGCTTCTGAGTTAATATGTATTGTGTGTGCCAGTTAAACAAAGTTTTCCCAAGAACTTCAGCGTTGTTTGTGGTTTAGAGGTCACTCATAATAGCCAAAGGGGTTAGCTGGAGTTTTGATCTTGCATTTTTGCTTTTCCTGCTGAATGCTATTATTTTTTGTAATTAATTAAATATGGTTCTCCAAGAAGGTACAGGTTGTACCATGAACAATTCTGCCATGTGATTTAATCTAGATGTGTCTACATTTTAAAGAAATTTAGGAAGAAGTAAACAATGAAGCAGACCCCATCAAGACTTGTATTGAAAAGGGGGAAATAAATTGACATAGGGACTGCACCCACAGAAAATTTAGAAAACTATCAAACATCCATGACATTTAAACTTGGCAGACTCCATGGTGCATCGTCAAGACATATTTCTGTTATGGTGTGATGAGAACATTTAGTATGGCTATATAGATCCAGGGAAATTGGGTTTAAACGATCTGTTGCATTGTTTCCATAAATCATCAACATATTGTGGAAATGTCAATTATTCAGGCTAAGAAACAACCTATCTCTGATCATTTTCTTCTCAGCTGCCCCTAACGTGCTGCCCCTAACGTATCTGATTTGGGGTTTGGAAAATCAGAAAAACATAAATAAGGCTTGTAGGGAAGTGCAATTAGTAAAATTCAGGAGTGATCCTGTTTTCATGTCAGAGGGACCACAAATTGTTTTATCATAGATTGTGAAAGGAAATTAAAAGTCTAAAATAAATGATACTATTTTTAATTTTCCCAATTCAAATTCCACAACACATTTGAACCAATTAAACATTTGAATCAATTCCATAAAGCTTGACTTGTGTTAAAGAGAAAATTTAGCTTTGGAAATGGATCTATAAACTCAAAGGTAACCCAAGAAGTTGCTAATTGTTGCTGGTCTCAATTTTATTACTCTTGACCAAAGACATTACAAAATTTAAATGGCATCAAGGATATATAGTGTCGTCTTCAAAATAATTAATGAATATTGAAATAGAACAAAGTTGAAATAATATATTAAATGTAAAAGTGAGAGAACATTAGAGGTGGTATCCTAAAATAACTTACCAGGTCAATATTAATTATTTCTTTCCTGATATACAGAGTATTTTATAGTTAGCTATTATATATATTATGACTCACCCATGGAAACTATCAAAGTCTTAAGTCATAATGAGATAGAGAACAAGTATGAACGTTAATTAAATCTCTAACTCAAGTGAATACTCCTTTACTTATTTAAGATACCAATATGAGATGAATCATACCACGAAAAAACTCAGTGTTTGAGAGTTCCAGTTGCTCCACATTCTTGCCAACATTTGAGATTGTCAATCTTTGTAATTTTAGACATGCTGGTAGAAGAGTAATGGCATCTCATTATGGTTTTCATTTGCATTTTTTGATGACTAATGATACTGAACATTTATTCATGTACATTTTTTGCCATCTGTTTATCTTCTTTGTAGAAATGTCTGTTCAAATCTTTTGCCCATGTTTTTATTGAGTGTTTGTATTCTTATCTTTGAGTTGTAAAAGTTTTATATTCAGATGCAAGTCCTTTTTCTACATATATGTGTTGTAAATATTTTTTCCCAGTCTGTTGCTTGCCTTTTCGTTTCCTTGGTGCTGCCTTCAAGACAGAAAATTTTTACTTTGATGAAGTCCTATATATAAATTTTTTTCTTTTGTTTGTGCTTTTTGTATCCTAAGAATTTTTTGCCTACTCTAAGACTGAAATATTTTGTCCTAGCAACTTTATGGTTAAAGCCAATTTAAAAAACATGTGGAAGGTGGTCTAGCTTAAATATACACTTTCCATATCCAGAAATCCCACTAGTAGGTATTTACCCAAGAGAAATGAAAATGTATGTTCATAGAAATATTTGAATACAAATGTGTATAGCATCTTTATTCATAATATCCCCAAATGGCAACAACTCAAGTGACTACCATCAGGTGAATGGATCAAAATGTGTGGCATGCATACATGTGATCTATATATGCACAGCAATAAAAAACGAATGGACAACTAATTCATGCAACAATATATTTAACCTTAAAACATTAGGCTGAGCCCTAGCTGGTTTGGCTCAGTGGATAGAGTATCAGCCTGCGGACCAAAGAGTCCTAGATTCAATATTTGTCAAGGGCATGTACCTTGGTTGCAGACTCCTCCCCAGCCTGAGCTCTGGCAATCAATCAATATGTTTCTTTCACATTGATGTTTCTGTCTTCCCCTCTCTCTTCCATTCCCCCTAAAAATTAATAGAAAAATATCCTCCAGTGATGATTAAAAAACAACAAAAAACAACAACATTATGCTGAGCAAAAGGTGACTGACACAAAAGAGAGCAAATTGTATTATTCCACTTCTGTGAAATCCTGGAACAGGAATAGCAAATCGATAGTGATAGAAAACAGATCAGTGTTTTCCTGCTTTTGGGAACATGAGAGCATTTAATTGGGATAGAACATAAGAACACTTTTTGGAAATAATGGACATATTCTATATCTTGATTATGGTGGGGATATATGGGTATGTATGCTTGTCAAAATGTATGAACAAGCCACATTTTAATATACTTTATAGTATATAAATTGGTCTCAGGCTGCAACCTGGGCATGTGCTCTGATCAGGAACTGAACCATAAACTCTTGGTTCATAGGTCAATGCTCAACCACTGAGTCATGCCAGAAAAGTTATAAGAATTTAAAAAATTACTTCTTATTTCAATCACTCCTTACCCCAACAGGACCATTTTTGTAATGTTTTGCATTTTAAAAAATATATTTTTATTGATTTTTAGACAGAGAGGAAGGGAGAAGGAGAGGGAGAGGGAGAGGGAGAGGGAGAGAGAGAGAGAACATGGATGTGAGAGTGATACATTGATTGGCTGCCTCCTGCATGTCCCCTACTGGGGATCTGGGCATATGCCTTGACCGGGAATCGACCCAGCAACTGAGTGCAATGAGCCATACTGCCCAGGACTATACTTTGTATTTCTCTTTTTCACAGTTGTAATCACACCTTTTACTTAACATTTTATGTATTACATTTAAAATATTACTACTTTTGTCATTTAACATAAGTATTTTCCCAAATAATTCTGTAGTTTTTATAAATATGATTTTAACAGTTATATAATATTCAGAGAAATACTAGTACACACAATAAATTATTTAAAAACATCTCTTACTTTTGAATACTTTTCTTTTTTTTTTAAGTATAGGGTATCCCAAAAAATATATACACACTATGTCTGTATGTAGATTCTTTTACATTTTGAAAATGAAATGTAATTTAACAAATACTGCTTTCATAATTATTTAAAATGTGTATGCATTTTTTGGATACCCTGTATATATTTATTGTTGATAGTATTACAGATGCTTTTTTAATATTTTCCCTATTTAATGCTATGATGATTGGCATACAACTTTTTACCCACTTAGGATTATTTACTTAGTATAGATTCCCAAATGCTTTGATTAAAGGATAATACAAACATTATTACTTGTAACCAAAGATTAAACTTGCCCCTCCTGCATGGCCTCTCTTTTAGATTTTCATTCTAGAAAATAAATCTTTTATTCTTCTCACTTTCCAGTGAATTATTGTTTTCCAAGGCAGGGAGCTAAGGAGAAAGAGGATTTTCACCTACTCTTCCGAATGTATTGCATTGCCTGAATTAGCCTCATCTATCTGTCAAAGTGCCCAGAAACCATGATGATAGGAGCTGTGGAAATAGATATCTAGCATATGGGAACCTGCTTGTAATTTCTTGCTCACAGCATTTATCCCACATACAGCATTTATCTTTAAAAGAGCAAGACTAATGAACCCGTATGTATTGTTTTCTACTTATAGCATAGCCTCATTTGAAATACATCCCATGGAAAATAAAGCTGCTAATGAGTAAGGAACTGCAATGTTTCATAGTGAGCAGTGTCGTAATGCCTTGGTGTCATAATTCTTGCTTTTACCATTGACCTTATTGGGGCCTTTTTTGTTTCAATCAGCGAGACAACTTATTGTCCCTAAAATGCTTCATCTATTCTATTCTAGAGCACTCTGTAACTAGACCTTTCAATAAAAATTAACCTTGCTTCAACAAAGTTGGATTGACCAAACATTACTGAGGAGGTGTCCATTTGGGAAGTTATTTTTTGCATTGACAAAGGATTCCCAAGTATCTCCAGAAATGTTAAACTCCTTTAATGAATTATAACAATGACTTCAGGTGATGATCAACTACTTTAGTGATACATCTGTGACTACATGATAGGCAACGTAGACTCACAGTTAAGCTCTGTCATTGTTAGGCAAATAGCATGGCCTTTCTCAGTCCCAATTTCTTCCTTTGAAAAATGGGCAATGAGGTAACTTCATCCTTAATTGTCATGAAGTTTAATTAAATGAGATAATGCATGTAAAATGCATAGCCTACATTGTGGATACTCAATAATGCCCATGATTGTGGCTCTGTTGATAGAAAAAGCAGTACCCGGGAATAGTTTCATCATGCCTCACAATTCTGCTTGTCCTCTTCTCTTTTCCTGTTCCTTGAACTCCCCGCATTTTCAAATTCTGCCACTCTTCCCTTTGAAGACTGAAACTCTTTTGGCAGAAATATGACTACCTTTTGGAAACTGCACCAAATTTAAAAGATGGGAGAGCAACACAGAATGACTAGCTTTAAATTTTACCAAATTAGGACACTAAAAAAGCAAGTGCTATCTATTATTGCAAGAGGGGAGCATTTATGATAATAAGCAGAGGGAGAAAATAATCTCAGAATCAATAAAATAAGTATAATTCACTATATGATTATATGTAACATGAAAATTTCACTGCATTTTGTTCTATTGCATTTTGCTATGCTGTATACCAATGAAAACTCCATCAGAAATTTTATCTGGCATATGGAAATCAATGTTCCATCAGATAGCTTTATAAAGATGTAATGTGTGAATCAGGTTACTAAATTGTATATTTCTTTTACTGACTTCTTTCTTATTTTTTTCATCCCTGAATCCTTAGTAAAGTCTACACCTCACCTCACTAAAAAGAGAGAAAGAGAGAGAGAGAGAGAGAGAGAGAGAGAGAGAGAGAGAGAGAGATTTGAATCCACATTTGGAGCCAATGGGCCCTTTGAAATCAGGATAATGGTAACTATGATAATGTTTTGGCAATATTCAGGAAAATGTAAATTTCAGGAAGGAGAATTCAGGATATAGGTACAGATGCTTGTTGCAAATAGAGGTGTTTTCTGTACTATCTATTGGGGGGGGGTTCAATTTCTTTAGGTGAGCTGGAAGTTTCTCTAGTAGAGCTTCCTCACATTTCTGGAGTTGCCTTTTTGGAATCCTCGAAAAAACAGATGACATATCTCAGTGTCATCCAACTTCTCGTGGTTGAGAGACATTGAAAGAGATGAGCTTCGGCAGGTAGAACGAAAAGCAGGCTTCACTGGTGGTAGTGAGGAGGGGGTGGGGCCTTGAGGTAGTGAGGAGGGGTTCTCTTTGGCATTGACCTCACTGCACTGTTGGCCCCCTTTTCCCCACTTCTCTTCCATGGGGAGTCAACATTTGGCACCCAGTGAAGCCGTTGGCAGCTGTCAGAAGTATCCCAGGGGGAGCACTGGCCTTGTTGGAGGGCAGTTGGCTAAAGAAGAAGGTCACAGGCAAGTGTGGCTGAGTGGAGGACAGAGCTGAGAAGATGAGCTCCAACCCCTCAGTGAATATTCATCAGGTCGCCACCAAGTTCATGCGTCAAGGTGTCTGTGTGTTCTTAGAATCCGAAAGCTAACTGCTTTCTAGACCTTTGACAATATATATAGCCAAAATGTGAGGTGTGGCTGTCAGCCAGGGTCTTTACTCTGTCGAGTTCAACATATTCCCTAACTCAGGTTAGATGGGATTGTGTTGAGGCTGCCCACAGACCAACTCTCACCGGGTTCTTTCCCCAGAGAAGCTCAATGGCATATATTGAAAAAGCCCTAAATACAGGTTTCTGTTCAGAGGCAGCACTTAAAAGTCTATGGAGATGAAGTCCATGAAATCAGGCAAATAAACCAAGAGAGAGAAAGATAAAAAGAGAGAAGGAAAGCGAGGCCCTGGGAATGACAGCTCATTTGTGGACCAGGCATCCTGTCCCTGCCGCACGCACGTTGCAGAGTGGTTTGACAAGGCTGAGTGAAACCTGGCCGTGACTTTGTCTGCCGAGGCGTCTAAACTGCATCACGCTGAGGTGGCCTGAAACTCTAGGGGCATCCAGTGACATGTGTGTGTCGTCACCGATCTGCCCACTCTCACATTTATCCGCGAGCCAGTGCAATTCTTATATTTTTTAACTTCACACCATGCTGTCTGATTTATAATTTCCCGAGGGCAGTATTTTTTTACAGGGACTGGCAGGATTTTTTGTTCTTCATTAGGCCCTTTATTAACCCACTGCCAGAGCTCTGGATCTAACCACTCCCAGTGTTTCAGTGATCATATTATCAGTAATAGCATATTTCCTCTGGGAGGTATGAATACAGGCTATTGCAGGTGGAAGACGGAGGAGGCAGGGACAGAGCACAGGAGCCTTCGCTTCTCTGTTCGTGCTCTGCCTTCAGACTCTCCCCACTGAACTCGCAGATGTTGCTGACGAGAGACTTGGATGGTTCCTAAACTTCATTTTCATGCGGAGGAGCGGCAACTCTATTTGCTCAGAAAGTTTTATAAACCTCGGACACGCTGCTCCAAAAAAAAGCAGATTTCGCCGGATGTTTGGGAGTAGAAACGATCTTTGTGTTGACCAGAAAAAAACAAAAGTCTAGGTAGGTAATGGATGTCCACCAGCTTGAAAAGAGAACCATACAGTGCAGGGGGTGTGGTTCCTTCCTGTCTGGCTAAGAAACTCAGATGAAAGGAGGCACGGAAGCCTAAAGCTTAATGATTATCATCACGGCCCTTCCATTTGGAGAGAAAGCAATTGTCCCAATTACAGGGCTGGCGGGATGCTTATGAGAGGTCTTCTGGCCCCCTTCCTTACTATCAGTGGGGACCACATATCAAAGCACTGTAATCAGATGAGAACATACTTTGTTTCTAAAAGATAGGCAGGGGAGGAAGGTCTATAAGTTCCCTCGGCACCCCTTTAAGTTCCCAACAATACCATCATCTCATTTCAACACAAATATTTGCAGGCAGAGGGTGATTGAACACGTCACCTAATCTCTTAGAGCCTCATTTGTCCAATTTGAATTCTAGTAATGATCTGTGGAACTCATTTTGTTGTTGTGAAGATCAAACCAAACAACCCACTTTAAAGGGATTTTCAAATTGTGGAGTGTGGCACAATGAGAAGCTCCCATGATATTAAACATAATTCCCATGTATGTAGCACCTCTCAAAATGAAACGATAATCAACAAAGTACATCGCACACCTTAGTAGAAATGGAAAACCAACTAGACTCCCCGCCCTCCCTGCCCAATTGCTATATTTTATACTGAATAATATGATAGAAGATTGCCAAAGAAAGTATGTTCTGTCACTAAGACATAAAAATTGATATTATATTTGGATATTTGTTGGATTCCTTGACTCCAGTTTTCATGCCACATGAATTATATTCCAAATGGATAAGGAAAAGAATAGCTGGTACTGGCTTTTTCAGTGCCTACAATGCATCTCCCTAAGATCTTTCAGTGAGTTAGCCTGAGAAATGGAGTGAGAGATCCCTCTCTGAGTATCTGATGCTTTCTACTAATTATGTGAGGCTTCATCCTCTACATAATTCAATTTTAATTAGGTTTTTCTTATTGAGATACTGCCCAGAAAAGAAATCACTCACAAGTGAAGACTATTGGGTTTGGGTAGTATTTTTCTATAACCACCCCTACCCCCCACAACAGACTGCCTATTGTATTTTGGCAGAGGCAAAAGTTCTGTTGTCTGGGCAAAGCTCACAGATGTATCCCAGAAGATCAGTTCTTAGAAAAAGAAGTCACTTGCTGTTAAAATTAAAAAAAAAAAAGCAAGGAGGGAGATAAAGAGGAATAGGAAAGAAATTAATTTTTCACTGGTTTGGAGTTAGCTGATCTTTAAATGCTCTCACTCTTCATGATGGGAATGGTCCGGTGAACATCACCATCAACCGTCAAGTTCATCTGAATGAACATTGCATTAAGCTCCTAAAACTAGTCAATTGGTATTTTCTCTGACTAATGTCTCTTAAGGCTTTGAGGCATCTAGTTTGTTCAAATACTGCACAATTAAGACAAAGAGAAAAGGGAGTTTTCAAAGTCCATGTTGGTGCTCAGTGGGCATCCTCTTCATAAATGGGGAGAGGCTAAGAGTAGCTTCTGAATGACGAACTGAGTTTAACAATCAGAAAATCAGCACACTGACTTAACAGCACTTCTTAAAAGATTTCTACCCGCTTCCTCCTGCCCCCCATTCCTGAAAAGGCAACTCTGCCATCAGATCTTTGACCATGCCAAAACAAACCAAAACAAAAAAGCAAGGACACATCGTGAGAATTCCCCCAAACAAGTTTCAGAACAATGTGTTTACTTGTTATCCACTTAGAAATATTTGAGCCCATCCGTTGTGTCAGACACTGTGCCAATCCCTTTTCATACATTACCGTATTTAATTCTCACAATAAACATATGAGGTAAGGACCGTTTTCATTGTCTTTTCTCAGAGGCTGGATTACTTGTTCAAGGATATGTGTCCAGTAACTGGTGCAGCCAGGATTTGACTCATTTCTGTGGCTCTCAAAGCTTTCTCTCCTAATCGCTAAAACAATACCATCTCCCTGGGGAGTTAAGTTACAGAAGACAAGTTCTGCTGTCCAATTGCTTCACTCCCTTAAGAAATCTCACAGAATTAGTACCACACCCTCCCCAAAAGACTGTCCCCAAAATATTGTGTCATCCAGGACTTTTGCTTCTGCCTGTCATTCTTCATACCTGCCACACGGTGGCTCAGAGTAGAGTGACCTCTCCTCTGAGTGTGAATTCCCAGAAGGTAAAAAATGTGTGGGAACAAATTGCTGCTTCCTGTCCTACCCGATTTCATTGGCACCAGCTCACCTCTTCTTAAAGAAGGAAGAGCCACACCTCAGCGGAACGAAAGCTTCAAGCCCGTGCTCACTGGGCTCCAAGGGGAGGCTCATTGGAAGTCTTTGTAAGCACCTTTAACCTGGACAGACTAGACGCTTATTGGCAATTCTTCCTTAAAATAACACAAGTTGAATCCAGAGAGCACTTAGAACATTTCGAGCTCTGAGCGAAGAAGTTTGTGGCGTGATTAAAAACAGCGCACCCACAAGCACAAGCAAACACACCGACAACTCGCTGCCGATAGAGAACACCTGGGAAGGTGAAAAGCCCCTCAAGCAATAGGTGATGAAGCCTTTTAAAGAATGTCAAGATTTGCTAGGTGGTGATTAATCACCCCACCCCCACCCCCTTCCACCCCGCCCTCTCACACAGCCCTCCACCTTCAACCTTTGGAGGATAAAGTTTTTCCGAAAGAAAATTCTGTTCAGGCTCTGGAAGGCTACCATGGGGTTTGCCTGTCGCTGAGGCTGAAATGAACTCTTTCACCCTGTTTAAATATTTAAAAACAGAAAAATCTCCTGATACAGGCAAATAGGTCATGAAGTGCCAAAAAAAATATGTCTGAAACGACATTTGCCTTTGAGATCAGCACTCCTGATGATACTCTGTCCGTTTTGATTTGCTTTATTGCAGAGATGTTAGTTACCAATATCCTAGCACAAGGAATAACTCGCAGGCCCAATACCTCAGGAAAGGGAGATCCCACCAGGGTAAATGAAATGAAAGGAGTTAAGTTACAGAAGACAAGTAATTTGGAAACAAGTTCTGTCATTCAAATGGTTAGCTTTAGGCTTATTGTGGTCATCTTTTTTCCCCTTGGAGTAAGGAACAGATGGACTTAACCCACTCATTAGGGATGCCAATAATTAATTTAATAAAAGTCTTCTATTAGAAGAGGATGGGTGAGCAGGTAGACAGAGGTAGAGTGTAAGGGCCTGGAAAGAAAAGATAGGGAGGGGAATCAGATATTTTTCATCTATTTGACAATTAAGCCCTGAGCTGACCTTGTGCTGAGATCAAATCATGTCCATTTATTTTATTTTTCTCTAAGAAAGAAAAATCTATGACCTATTGGTTCCTCATTATAAGGTTACACTTTGCATGACTTGTTGTGAGATATCCTGAGTTAGGGGATAGAAAAAAAGCTTACCAACAGTGGGATTGAAACTTTAGATTCATTAGCACTTGTTAATCAAAAGTACCCTCTATCCTTCTGTGGACCCCTGACTTCTAGATGACCCGGATTCACATTGATTGATAACAATAGTTTGAACTGGAATTCTGTCTCTGTGTAGAACACTTCACTGAGGAGCTTGGATTACATTTTGGTTGTAGCCATTTGTTGCGTTGTAAACTGAGAGAGAGAGAGAGAGAGAGAGAGAGAGAGAGAGAGAGAGAGAGAGACACTAGCAGAAATGAGAGAGGCATTATTATGAATATCTAATTCCCAGTTCAGGTCATCAGACTTCATGGGACAACAACACTGTCACCTCATAATAAGATCACATTGATTTGCTACTTGCAATCAAACTTTTCTAATTAATACCAATCATTGTAACTATCTCTGTTACTCAAGAGTTGGCAAGAGGCTCTCTAGATTGCTGGGTTTAGGAGAAGGAATGGACAAAAATAAAGGGATAATTACCAATCATTCAAATATTTCACAACATCCATTTTCCTCTTCTGTAGTTCATCTACAGCAGTCACCACATACAGCCTTTCTGTAAAACTGATTGGAGTGTTTCCCCAAAGACCCCCTTCACCCAAGAATCTGCTTGTTACAATGCAGGCTTGAGGCTCTACTCCTACAGAGTCAGATTTGATGAAGGTAAACGCCAGAATCTGTTTTTTAACTAGACCCAGATTATTCTTAAACACAGATTTTGGACACTAATGGGTTAAGAAATTGATGGTGCCAGACCTTCTGTGATTAGTTCTAGAAAAGTGGATATCCTCTATTCATACCACTGGTGCTAAGAGTTTTTCAATTTTTATTAGCGGGAGGACCTGCTAATAACAGTACAAAACTGTTTCTGCAGCCCGGCCAGTGTGGTTCAGTGGTTGAGCAACGACTTATGAACCAGAAGGTCATGGTTCCATTCCCAGTCAGGGCATAGGCCCCAGTTGTGTGCTCATTCCCCAGTGTGGGTTGTTCAGGAGGCAGCAGATCAATGATTCTCTCGCATCATTGATGTTTCTATATCTCTCTCCCTCTTACTTCCTCTCTAAAATCAATACAAATACATTAAAAAATAAACAAACAAAACCTGAAAAACAAATCACTGTTTCTTCATAGATACTTATTCCAACAATACTGGCTCTCACTATTTAGGCTTTTTCTTATCTCCCTTACCCAAGTTCTTATTTAGCGGGGTATATAGCTTTCTGGATCCAGAATTCTACAATTTCATCTGAAGGGGATTCACCTGTACAGCTGTGCTTGCGGCAATGGAGAAAGGTACTGTAGTTTGTAGGTTCCCTGGGGACCATTGGCAAGATTTGGTGTAAGTTTTGTTTAAGCTCTTTAAAGCATCTCTGGCACAGGACCAAGAAATGGGCGCTTAAAAAAAATGGGGGTGGGGGAGGAATCAATGTACCAATCAATATGATGAATATATGGCTCCATTAGCTACTTCCCGGTCTCTAGTATCTGGCTTTCTACATTTTCTCACTTGCAAGTTTTTGATGGAATTAGGGGAAGTTGCCGATGACTATTCTGAAGCTGCCTCATCTTATCTCAATGGCTAGTTTTGGACATTTCCACACTTGCAACATGAGTGACTTAAAGAGCCTCTTGGATCAAAAAGTCTGTTTTCCTTCCCTAGTCCTCCTGAGTGCGTAAGACTTCTCCAGAGAGAAAATGCAATTACCTGCAACCTACTCATTACCTGGTGACTTCATTGCATGAATACGTTCCTGTGCTGAGCTGACTTGAACAGTGACCCTGAATTTTTTTTCTCAAGTGCCTTGCTTAGCAACATATTATGACTCTACTCTTGACTGAGGCACGCAGTTCAAAACTAGGACTTTACAAAGGGAGGTTCAGAAAGTGAATACTTCTCAAGTGATTCTGGAAAACTTGAGAGGGAATGATGAAGGGCATGAGCTAGTTACAATTTGTTGAGTTTCCATGTTGAAAAATAATGGCTTTACATAGAACACAAGCACTCTCCAAAGATACTTCTACAAAAACATTCTTATCCTAGTCAAAGCAGTGCTGCAGAGAAAGGTTCCCTGGTGCAGGGTTACAGAAAGAAATTTCTAAATCCCAACCAAACTGAAAAGGGGGTTTTCAGAAATGTGCTCTTCTCTCAGAGAGAGTTTAGATACATACAATAAGTACTGAGTCGACATTTGTTTTGTTTTTTTTGCTAACCACTCAATAAATTCTGAGATCTTATACTGAGCTGTAGTCCTAACAGTGAATGTGGGACCTGTTTAGCAGTTTATGTTTCTATTGTACAGCGAATGACTTCCTACCCTAAGTGACTATGCCTTTATTAGAGGTTATTATGATGTAAAGGCATTTCGAGACCTTAAGGGTTATAAGGGGGGTAATAATGGAATCTTCTGGCCTCCAGGTATTTCCCTGGGCAATACGCAATAGAGCCCATACAGGTTGCTACATAAACCTAAGACATGAGACTCTCTCCTCTTAAGAATTCCTACAGGATGTAGACATGAGAAAGGACCTCTGGGGCTTATGGCCTAGTCACCAAGTTGAACATAAAAAGGCAAGTGAGGAAAATAGAGTAAGATGCAAGATTCAAATAGGTGTTTAGATAAGGGCACCGTGCATGTAATGAGAATGGGAAAGACAATGAAGAGTCATCAGAAAGTGGGACATGATTATCTGGGACAGAGTTTGCTCACAGCAATAATAGGAGGTGCCACTGGATTGCTGGATTGGGGTAAAATGATGGGCAACATGTTCTGCCAATGAGAAGTTTGTATTTTATTTTGTAGGCTACTGTACAGTATTTACTTAAGTTTTGGTTTTCCCAGCTGTCCAGACAAAAATGTAATTATATTTTTTAATGGAAAAAGATGGATATGTGCCAATTAATCAGACAGGATAAAGTTTGTTTACTCTTATTTAAGGGCTAAGGGCTAACACTGTAGAAAACCTTTTCTATAGTGACTTTGCTCACATGGACTTGGTCTGAATTGTCCTCCATGAAAGCCAAGGCCAATGTCTTGACACGTTTTGACATGTGACTTAGGGAAGGCCTTTCTGAGAAGCCCACATTAATGAGCTTCAAACACAGAGCTTTCTGATGACTTAATTTGATAACAGGCTGGCACATCCCTTAACTTAACCTTTCCAAAGAATGATTGCCTCACTACATGTTTCAGGTTTCTAGCAAGAATTGCGTAGTAGTAGATTCTAGGAAGCAATTTTGCAATTCCTGTCATAAAGAGCCTCGGAAAGGGTCAACCAGAAATTCCATGTCTAGAAATCTACCTTGTCCATGTCAGAAGTGATCTGAAACACACAAAGATGTTCATTTCAGAGATATCTATAAGAGTAAAAAAACAAACAAAATGGAAAGCACAGCTGAAACCGGTTTGGCTCTAGATAGAGTGTTGGCCTGGGAACTGAAAAGTCTCAGGTTCGATTCTGGTCAAGTGCATGTACCTTGGTTGTGGGCATATCCCCAGTCGGTGATATGTGGGAGGCAGCTGATCGATGTTTCTAGCTCTCTATCCCTCTGCCTTCCTCTCTGTAAAAAAAAATCAATATGATATATTTTAAAAAATGAAAAGCACAAATGTTCATTTGTAAACACATCAGGTATGACACATGATAAAATACCATAAAGCCATTGACCTGGTAACAAGTAACATAAGCTTTTGCTATTAAGTGAATAAGCAAGATGCGCATGAAACTTAAAATTAGTCCTTGGCAATGAGTGGTTGTGCACTGGTTTTAAATATTGCCAGTGGTTGCTATATACAATGTTATCTAAATTATGGGAAATGTGCATAGAAAACACAATGCTAATGATGATGGCATTACTCCAGGAGTGATAGTTGCCATGGCCTAACTGTTAAGACCAATTGTTTTGGTGTTTTACAATTTTTCTATCATAAGAGATTATATTTTAAGAATATGAAAAAAGCCCTATATAGTTATAGAGAGAAATGTTTGCCATTAAATATTAAGTTTGGTCTTCTTTCACGGACTTAAGGGCAATAACATATTTGGATATTAGACATGGAAGAGGCGAAGTTGTCTAAAGTGAGAAGAACTGCTCTGGAGCAGACAGGAAGACCTATGGCATCCTCAGATGGAGGATGGGAATGGGTGCCTCAAGACAGCCCAGACTCTATGCCTAAAAAACCCCTGAATATCCTTAAGAGGTTGATAAAATTAAGTCAAGAAAAGCAATCTCTGGTGTGGTCAGGAGCCAGGCTACCTGGGTTCAAACCCTGGCTCCATTGCTTTCTGGCTGTATGAACTTGAGCAGGGCACTTTGCCCCATGTTGCACCGTTGTCTCATCCTTACGGGCCGGGGGGGGGGGGGGCTTGCTGTTGACATTTAAAATCAGAGACAATAACATGTTGCACTACTGAGAAGATTAAAGCGTGGACTGTAAAGTACCTCCAATAGCACTTTGCTCTCAGTAATATCTCAATAAATGTGAGCCAGCATTCTCCATATCTGAGGAGTGATTATAATTCGTGTGTGGGATCCCACTGCTCCTGGTGCCCTTAGCTGCCTCTGGCCCCAGAGACATTCTTTGTTTCAGTAAGGACACAAAGAAACTCCACGTAACATGTCTTTCTAAACTCTTTCTAGAAAGAAAAGGACAGTTCCACAATTATTCACTCACAGGCACAAATGTCTTTCATAAACTAAGGACATCTTGCTTATCCAGATGATGGGTTCAATAATAGGAGGATAATTCTAATGAATTAATTTGCTAATTACCCATCCCGGCTCCATAAAACAACTGGTCTTTAGTGAAGATGTGGGCGCATTATTCAGAGCTGCCAAAGGAATGACAAAAGCCCTAGGGAAGACACCTAAAGGCAATGCAGGCCCAGAAAACGGTAAAGAATCTCAGCTCAGGGTTTGGCCTGAATATTAACAGTTATAAAATACAAAGAGAGTGCGGGGCGGGGGTGGGGGAAAAGGGAGGGGCAGAAGGGAGGAACTGTACCCTTGTACCCCACGGGGAACATGGCGGAGTCTGTTGAGATCAAGTCCAGCTTGCTCGTAAGCACCTGAGCACTTTGAGTGTTGGAAGAAAACAGTATGAGCGCCGCTCATTGCTCCCAGAAACAAAATAGAGCTGCAGGACCACAGACGTCCCAAATTTTCATCAGTTGCCATTAGACTGAGATGCTTTCTTACAAATATGTCTGAGGGAGTTTGGAAAGCAGCCCCCTCCCCATCACCCTGCCATGGAGCCTTTTTGAGGAGCCAGCCATACATTAATTCTATTGAAATATATGCTTCACTTGTTAGTGAAACAAAACAGTTTGAATTCACGAAGGTCACACTAAACCAGGCCTTTGCTCTGAAGTTAAAGGCTCTAAATAGATCAAAACATCCTTTGTAATGCCCTTGAGTGATCCATTTATTGCACTTAACTTTCTCATTACTTAAATGCAAAAGACTAAAGTTGAAGAGGCCAGAACATACATTTGGAAATTTCAGAAAACATAATAGGCTGAGAGAGATAATGTAATACTTATCCATGAAGAGGAGAGCTTGAATATCTTGATTACAGCTTCCCTGCCCATCCCTCACACATTCAAATCCAATATATGTGCTTTTATTAATGCGTGAGTGCAGAGATATGCATAAATGAATATTGATAAGGCACGATACTGTATATTTATGAGGTTTTATATGTTTTCTCTTTATGTTTTATTTGTATTTATACCCACTGCTGCATACTGTATGTATGTGTTTATAAGTATAGCAGCTACGAAAAGAAATAAGATTTTAATCGATTTCATAATATTTTGCAACCACATATATACTACCATCTATTTTGTTGATGTGTATTGGTATGGGGGAGGTAGGGTGGCACTTTCTATTGGTCTCAGTGAGGACTTGCAATAAATATCTTAGTGTTCGAGGGAGATTTTATAAACAACCTTGTGCTATAATGCAACTGTATCCTTGAAATTTTACATGCATAAAAGTCAGAAATTTGGAGTTGTCATAGTAACATTAATTCCGACCCTTTCCAAGAGTACAGTATTTTGTCATATAGCATAAAATGTTAATTCTCATGCCGCTGTGGCTCAACAATGAGATGGAGCCACATTTGCCACGGAAATCACGAGTTTTGGAGAGCTTTGCTGTCGACATTTAAAATGAGAGACATAACATGTTGCACTAAAATTTCCTAATTAAAAAAAAAATACAAGCCAGAGTAACACACTGGACAAAAGGGCAAAGAACAACGATTATTATTTTTGAAATGAAAAGAACAAATGGGAGAGAGAAATGGGAAGATGTTAAAACATTTGTTGGGAGTTGGGAGGAACGTGGTGACTCAGGCGTGTTTACGCAGATCCAGGGCACTTTTGAACAAAGGCCCCAGCATGGAGGTTGGTGCATTTTTGCCGTGACTAGACGGGTCTCCGTTTAGATAGGTAAGCAACCCCTGGCTAAAGTGCAGCAGCAAAAACACAAGGCCGAAGGTCACGTCTTTGTCCCTAGGGATATGCAAGAAGGAAATAAATGATCATCTTTCGGGGGCAGGCAAAACAAACACCTGGTGGAACACAGGATCTGACCAGGGTGTTTTGGGGAGGTCTTTTCTGGTTCTATGCCTCAATGTTTTTTAATGAAAGTAAATATTCCTCAGTGTGCACATGAAGCCTGCCGATGTGAGCTGGGCACAATGCTGATGCTAATTGCACAGATGAAGATAAAGGAAAAGGTTTCTTTTTGGCCTCTAAGTGAGAAACCCAGAAATGGCAGGAGCAAGGATGGGTCAGGGCGGGAGAGAAGAAAGTGAGTTTCTCTTCTATCTCACGATGGTGGCTGCACTTTTGATGAAGACCCTTTGGCACTAGAACTCAAAGGAGGTATCATCTGAAACCAGAGTTACCCCAAGTCACGTGGTCTTTCACAAGCACAGGGGCGCGTAGTGGTTCTGAGAAAGAATGGGCACATATCACTACATAAGTTTAAGGGGTACAGACTGGTGCTTTAATTTACATTTATTGTGAAGTGGTGACCGCAATAGGTTAAGCTGGCATCTATCGCCTCACATGGATATAATGAAAAGAAGAGAAGACAAAAAGGCAAAACGTTTTTTCATTGTGAAGAGAACGCTTAGGACTTACTGTCTTAACAACTTTCCTATAAACCAGTGGTTCTCAACCTTCCTAAGGCCGCAACCCTTGCATACAGTTCCTCATGTGGTGGTGACCCCCAACCATGAAATTTTGCTACTGTTATGCATCGTGATATAAATATCTGCATTTTCCGATGGTCTTAGGCGACCCCTGTGAAAGGGTCGTTCGACCCCCCAAAGGGGTCGCGACCCACAGGTTGAGAACCACTGCTATAAATCAAATAGCAGTGTTAGCTATGGCCATCATGTTGTACATTCCCTCTCTAGTGTTTGCTTATCTTATAACTGGCAATTTGTACCGTTTGACCACTTTCCTTTAATTCTTTCTCTCCCCACCCTCCACCTCTGGAAATCAAAAGTCTAATCTCATTTTCAATAAGCTTGTTTCTTTCTTTTATTTTTTATTCTACATATAAGTGAGATCATACTGTACTTGTCTTTCTCTACCTGACTTATTTCACTTACAAGAAGGCCTTCAAGGTCCATCCATGTTGTTGCCAATGACAGGATGATCTTGTTTTTTTTTTAAGGCTGAATAATTTTACATTTTCTCTCTCTGCACACACCCACCCACCCCATCTTCTTTATCTGTTCATCCACGCTCACAGAGGTTTTGATTCCTACACTGGTTCCACCTCTTTCATTGGGGTCAGTGATGACAGTATAATACTATGTTTCCATTCATACTGAAACCCAAGTCACCTTACCCCTCTTCTCATCTGTTCCCTACCTTATAATATTATTACCCTATATGTGTGTGTGTGTTTTATTCTAGTTCCTGTTTGCACGAAAATGTTTAACCAGAATTTTCTGAGAATCTGATAATACTGCTTAGAATCTATCCACACATCAGTTTTCTCCTTCAATAGAAAACAAGACTTATGTTTTCAAAGAAACCTTTTACTCTCATATACACTCCATTCCCTTGCATCTGGAAAGCCTGGCTATTAGAATTGGTAACTGTGTGCTAAGAGTGATTGTCCTTCATCCCCCTCAGAAGAAAGCTGTTCTGGTATTGATGGTGCACCTTATAATGAAGGTATCCCCAAAATACAGTCATGTCTATGCCCTCTCAAACTAGCCTTTCCAGTAACTTTGAGTTAGGTGACACATGATTTTGAAAAGAGTGTCCTTTTAAATTTATCTTCTTTCTCAAGCAGCCCGGTGCATGACTGTGTCTGTTGTCATTATTTTAATTTTAGTTATCAGTGCATTCCTAAAGCATTGCAATTTGATTCTGCCCACATCATACTTTGGTAGGTATCAAAGGTCATCTGTAGCCACCTAGTACCCGCAGCCCATGGAAAAGTCTTCGTCATGCATTGCTTCATGCTTCTTGCATCTTTATTGAAACTATTTACCACTCTTCCCTCCTAAAACATTTTTTCTCTCCTTATCTTTTGTTCGATCCAGCTTCTTTCATGCTTCCTTTTATGGATCTTCTGCCTCCTCCCAACCTTAAACGCTACCTCTTTCTGGGGTTCTATGACCTACTGGGTTATTCCAGCCATTCCTTCAGCTACAATTATTATCTATATCTGCACTGTCCAATATTCTACCACTAAACATACATTACATTTTAATTAAATTTATTTAAACTTCAGTACTTATGCTAGCCACATTTCAAATATTCACTGGCCACATGGGCTAGAGGTTACTATAGGAGAAGGCACAGATATAGAACAATGCCTTCATTTCAGAACATTCTGTGGAACTGCACTGTTCTACATGCTACCGATTCCAATTGCACCTGAAATGCAAACTTTCTGCACAAAGAGAAGTAAGGTGGGAATGAAGTTCAGTATTCAGTTCTTTAGGTGATTTGGCTAACAAGAGATATGGACCTTTTGAGTTTGGAAGTACTTGAGAGTAGGGGCCCCTAAATTGTTCTCTGCCTAAACATGTATGGTAAACAATAACCATTTGAGCCCCGATTTTTGATAGCATCTAGACCGGCGGTTCTCAACCTGTGTGTCGTGACCCCTTTGGGGGTTGAATGACCCTTTCACAGGGGGTCGCCTAAGACCATCGGAAAATGCAGATATTTACATCATGTTGCATAACCGTAGCAAAATTTCATGGTTGGGGGTCACCACCACATGAGGAACTGTATGCAAGGGTTGCGGCCTTAGGAAGGTTGAGAACCACCGATCTAGACTATCTTGCTGGGAGATATTCTAGATGCTATCGTCTACATCGATTTGAAATCATCGCAACTCTTAGCAATCTGATAACAATGGCCTGCGGCTCAGAAAAGAGAGGTCACCCATGGGAAACAGATTTCAGAATCAGTGGAACATCTTTGTTTGCACCTGCTGCCTCGACATGCCCTGAAATCTCCCTGAAACTCAACCTGCCATCCCCCTCCTCTCTCCTACGTCCCCCAGACTGCACCTGCAGAGTCAGCCTTAGTGTCTTCCCTTTCCTCCTGCACCACACTTGTTCTCCCTCCAGGTCTTACTGGCTTCATCATTGTCCCTTGAGTCCCCTCTCCCATTCTCAGTCCCTCGGCCACTTGGCAAGGTCAAGCCTTTGTGTTAACTCAGCTGGATGACTGTAATAGCTCCATCCCTTTCCTCGCCATGCCTCCCACTGCCACTACCTGGACAACAGCTGCAATTATTTTCTCCTTATTTAAAATATTTCCCCGAGTTCCCAGGAGCCACGCAAACTCCTTAGCCTGGCATTTCTCAATGCCAACACCAAACTCCTTACTCTGGCATTCTAGTGACCTCAAATTACTTTCCCTCTCCCATTCATTGCCTTTCCCATCCCACTTCCATCTCTTTCACACACTGTCCTTCTTCGTGGTGCATTATTAAAAGTCTGTTTTCTCATGAAGCTTTTTCCCGAGTTTTTACTTTTCATACTCCAATGGGTTGTGATCTCTGTCCCTTAAGCTATGTCTATGTCAGGAGTAGTAAACTATGGCTCTCAAGCCAAACCTAGCTCTCCTCTTATTTTTGAATTGCTTGCGAGCCAAGGATATTTTATATATTTTTAAATTTTTAAAAAGCCATAAAAAAGCAGACTATTTTGCAATATGTGAAAATTATATGAAATTCAAATTCCAGTGTCCATAAATAAAGTCTTATTGAAAAGCAGCCATGTCCATTGATTTACATATTGATTATGGGTTCTTTTAGTTACAATAACAGAGTTTAGTGGTGGCAACAATGACTGTATGGCTTACAAACCCTAATTTATTTACTACTGGCTCTTTCAGGAAAAAAGTTGACAACTCTTGATCTATACCCATTTTTACATCTGTCTCTCTCTATAGTTTTTGACATACCCATATATTTTTTTAAGTTTTTGTCATTGTCGTTTGGCTATGTTTACCTAATAGTTGTTTGTTTACTTGTCTTTCCAACCCCGTGACACAATATAAGCGCCTTGAGAGCATCTGTATTGAATTTTTGCTCACCTTTGTACCCCTCGCTAGCATGGAGCATAAGACCCTTTGCATACAAAGTGCTCACTAAATATTTTTTATTGAGAGGATACAATTTGGTTTGGTATGCAAAATCAGTTCAAGCTTAACTTTGGTGTGAATTACAGCACATTATGATAGAGACCCTTATTCTCAAATGCACATAATACACAAATATGTGTATATTTATACCCAAACAAATGTAAATATCTGCATGATATTTAAAACCAGAAGCTTGGCCCTAGCCAGTTTGGCTCAGTGGATAGAATATGAGCCTTCAGACTGACAATTCCTGTTTCATTCTGGTCAAGGGGACATACCTTGGTTGCAGGCTTGATCCCTGGTTCTGGTCAGGGGGCCTGTGTGGAAGGCAACCAATCGATGTGTCTCTCTCACATGGATGTTTTCTCTGTTTTTCCCTCTCCCTTCCATTCTCTCTAAAAATCTATGGAAAAATATCCTCCAGTTAAAAAACAAACAAGAACCCCACAGAAGCTTGAAATTTCTATAGAGTTAAAATTGAAATAATAGCATAGAAGTAGATTGAGATGTTTGTCACATATAGACACGTATTCCAAATATTTTATATTTGAACTATTTACTCATGCTCCCAAATGAATTGTACTCTTTTCCTTATCTGACAAATGCTCAATCCTACTGTAAGTGGTGGAAATAATTACCCATTTGGGCTCTCATATTTTCTGCATATTCAATATTATCAAAGACTATGCTTGTGACTATCAGTAACACATTTGTTAGAAGAAGCAATAAACAGGCAGTGCACTCAGAGATCCCAAATCTGTCTCCTGCTTCAACAATGTTTGGACGGAACAGGCCGAGGGGACACCCCTTCTTCTAGCTTCCAACCACTGTCCTGTGTCTTATCCAGTCTCCATCTTCAGAACTATCTCTGGGACCAGCCAACACACTGTTTTTTTTTTGTTTTTGTTTTTTGTTTTTTCTATCTTAACTCATTATTGCTGAACAACCATGAGTGCCCAAATTCGTCAGAACTATTCCATCGAGGTGGAGGCTGCGGTCAGTCGCGTGGCCAGCCTGCATCTGCTCCCACACCTACCTCTCTCTGGGCGTCCATTTCGACAGGGACGATGTGGCTCTGGAGCGTGTGAGCTGCTGCTTCTGAGAGTTGGCGGGGAAGAAGCGGGAGAGCGCTGAGCGTCCCTTTAAGGTGCAAAACCAGCGCAGTGGCCCCATTCTCTTCCAGGACGTGCTGAAGCCTCCCAGGATGAGTGGGCATGACGCCTTGGAGTCCGCCCTGGCCTTGGAGAGGAACCTGAGCCAGGCCCTGGGTTCTGCCTGCGCAGGTCCTCAGCTCTGTGACCTCCTGGAGAACCACTTCCGGGGTGACAGGTGAAACTGATGAAGAAGATGGGTGACCACCTGACTAACATCCGCAGGCTGGCTGGCCCCAGGCAGGGCTTGGCTAGTATCTCTTCCAAAGGCTTCCCCTCAAACATGATCAGGAGCCTCTGGAGCCCAGAGGCCTTTGAGAGGCCCCCCTGCATTCCCCTGGTGCTTCTGGCTTTTACCTGAGACTCTTCCCGAAACTACTAGCCATTCTTTTAACCACCCTGGA
>JAAGEH010000125.1:19626705-19653356 GCA_011751065.1 Lasiurus cinereus
CGGGGAAGGGGAAAAGGAAGAGGAAGAGGAAGAGGAAGAAATAAACAGCAAAAGTGCGCTGGTTGAAGGATGGCTTACCACAGGACACTTTTTTACAGTCCAGAGAAATGTCAACATTCTACCTCTAATAGAGCATGTGCTTTGATTTTTGCCACACTGGCAAAAATTTAGCTAAGTAATTTCTTTGGGCTCTTTTGGCCAAATTATAAGTATTTTTTTTTAGAAGCCTGGCAGGAGTTAGAGCATCAGTACATGGAACAAAGCCATCCTGGTTGACACCCTGAAAACTTGGACCTGCATCCTTGACACCAGGAGAATTCTTGAAAGCCTTATAAAAGTGGAGAAAGAGGCAAAAGGAGGGAAGGAGTTATAGGAATCCTCTAATTTGTGGGTACCTTGTTAAGACTGGAGAAGTTTATCTTGTTAAATATAGAATATTTTGGGCAGTGTTGCACTTGAAACATTTTCGTTGGGAAATAGCTTAAGTTGCCTGTGGCTTTTGCTCTCAGCTTTTATTTCCTGCAGAGGCCACATGATGAACCGTCAGTCACATGCAGACAGTAGCCAGATTTTGACCCCCACTCGTACCAAGGCCAGGCTTTGTTGTTGGACATCACCTTCCACTTCTATCAGTCTGTAGGGTGCAGATGGCATCGGCTATGGATGGCATGCACTTCCCAGGGTTGGTGGGAATTCCACCCTCTTTCCTCTACCTCTACTTCCAAGAATGTGTTGAAACCCAAGGAAATAGAAGAGACATTATTAAAAGGATAAGTTTGCATTCACATTTTCTAATTTTAATTTAGTATTACTTGCAATAAAAATGTTGACATTTCATAACTGATCTCACATCTATATCTGCCTATACAATGTAGTTGAGATTTGCTGATGTATAAAATCAATTTAATCTTAGCATCTCAGTTATCAATAGCTTTTAAAAATATTTTGATTATATGAATAATACTTTATTACCCAAGAGAAAATGAAAAATAAATGAAAAGCACTTGCACATATTTCTAGTAGCCGAAAAAAATCAGGGTTAAAAATATGAGAATAAAAAAAATGCTTGTTTAAAAATCAAAGCTCCAAGTGTGTGTATAAATTTGAGCAAAAATTGGATTATATTATGCATATGGCTTTGTATCTTTTTCTATTTAATACTATACCTTAAACACATTTCTATGGAATGTGTTTTGGAATTTAATTTAATACACATTTAAATCCCAATTTTGCCTAACTGCAAGTGTTCTGATATATGGATATACCACAGGTTGTTTAGTTAATTTCTTCTTGTTGCACGTTACAGTTATTGCCCATTCTGCTACAAACAAAGCTATGAAGAATCATTGCACATCTTTTTCACACTTATCTAGACTATTTCCGTAGAATAAACTCCTGGGAATGACTCTACTGATTGAAATAGTAGGTGAAATCCCCAGGCATTTTATGTTATTGCCATATTGTCTTCCAGAAAATTTGTATCTATTTATACACCCAACGGCACTGAGAGCTCTAACCCCTTTCACCACCGCTGCCCAGATATTGTCACTGTAATTTTTTTCTGGTTTGAAAAAGAAAGGGATACCATTTCACTGTTATTGTCTTTTACATTTCTAATATTATTCACCAGGTTAATTTGTGTGTGTGTGTGTGTGTGTGTGTGTGTGTGTGTAGTGACGACTTTTGGTGGGATAGTTGTTAAAAGTATATGTATGTATGCTATGGAATTAGAATGTACATTTCTGGTTGTAGTACCTACTAATTCTGTGACCTTTGGCAAGTTATTAACACACTTTATAGTTCATCTTTTCCCTTTATAAAGTGGGGAAACGAATAGTACCTTCTGCAACAGCATGCTGTGAGAAATAAATGAGGTATTTTATATAAAATTAGTGACCTGGTGCATGAAACTCATGCACATTAAATGGGGATTAATTAGAGGAAATAACTTAATATTGCTATTTGCCCTTTCTCTATAAGAGAAGTGTCAGAGATGAAAGAAAATTAGTAAAATGTATATGAAAACCTTCCTCCTATCAGAGTCTGGGCCACACAATGGGACCCAGAGTCAAGTCCACATCCACCCACATATGCCTCAAAATCATGTGAGATCCAGACCCAGCCATGGCCCCCCGCCCCCCATTGGGCTAGATCCAGACCCAGCCAGTCCCACCCTTGTCAAGCCCCACCAGGCAAGCGACACAGCCACAAGACCCGTGGCCCAGTGCCAGGGTGAGGGTGGTGGCATGACCTGAGGTCCCCCAGCCCAGACCAGAGCTGGGGTGTGCCTTGAGGTGCCCTGTCAAGCCTTGCCAGGTAGAGGCATGGCTTGAGGTCCCCACAGCAGGCAGGGGGTTACAGCCTCAGGTTCCCCTATCAAGCCCCTTCAACAGGGGGTGCAGACTAAGGCCCCCCGTCAAGCCCCACTGGATGGGGGGCACAGACTGAGTTCCCACAACCCAGCACTGGGGGTGCACCTTGAGGTCCCCCATAAAGCCCCACTGGGTGGGGACCACAGCCTGCGGTCCCCTTTCAAACCTCACCAGGCAGGAGGGCACTGCCTCATGTCCCCTGGCCCGATGCTGGGTGGGGGGCACGGCTTGAAGTCCCTTGTCAAGCCCTACCTGGTGGAAGGCATGGCCTGAGGGGCCCCGGCTTGGTGCTGGGGTCGGGGGAGTAGCCTGAGGTTCCCTAGCCCAGAACCAGGATGGGAAGCACACCTTGAGGTCCCCCATCAAGCCCTGCCAGGCAGGGTCATGGCCTGAGGTCCCCCAGGCTGGTGCCAAGATGGGAGGCACGGCCTGAGTTCCTCTGTCAAGCCCTGCCAGGTGGGTGGCATGGCCTGAAGTCCCCCAGCTTGGTGCCAAGGCAGGAGGCATGGCCTGAGGTCCCCTATCAAGCCCTGCCAAGTTGGGGGTGTGGTCTGAGGTCCCTTGGCGGTGAGGCAGGGGGAACAGCCTGAGTTCCCTAGCCCAGAACCAGGATGGGAAGCACACCTTGAGGTCCCCTGTCAAGCCCTGCAAAGTGTGGGGCATGGCCTGAGATCCCTTGTCAAGCCTTGCCAGGTTGGGGAGGGTGTAGCCTCAGGTCCCTGCTGATTGCTCATTAAGTGTCTTTATGGGAACTTGGCCTCAGCTGTGGGTGCAGCCATCTTTGTGATGGAGTGATGGTTAATTATCATATTTCCTCTTTATTAGATAGGACTAGTGGCCCAGTGCATGAAATTCATGCATGCCCCCGGGTTCCTCAGCCAGGCCTGCCCCCTCTCCAATCTGGGACCCCTCGAAGGATGTCCTACTACTGGTGTACACGGATTGGGCCTAAACCTGCAGTCAGACATCCCTCTCACAATCCGGAACTGCTGGCTCTGGCTGCTCACCTGCCTGCCTGCCTGCCTGATTGCCCCTAACCACTGTGCCTTCTGGCCTGCTCGCCCCCAACTGCCCCCTACTACCTGCCTGCTTGCTCTTATGCCCCCTGTCAGCCTGATCACCCCCAACTGTCCCCCTCTTGGCCTGCTCACCCCCAACTGACCTCCACTGATGGTTTGCACACCCCCAACTGCCCCCCTGCTGGTCTGCTTATCCCTAATGGTCCCTGCCATCCCATCCTGGCCTGATCACCCCAATTATAGAAAACAATTACTTGTTTTCTATAATTGAAACCTTGTAGCCTTGAGCAGAGGCTAGGGTTGGCCAGGCCATGGGGGGAGGGAAGAGGAGGAGGGAGGGCTTGGCTTCCTCCATTGCTGAGGCAACCCAAGCCTCCTGCTTGCTCCAGCTTTGTGGCCAGCTGCCATCTTAGTTGGGTTAATTTGCATACTCATTCCTGATTGGCTGGTGGGTGTGACTTGGTGTAGCAGAGTGATGGTTAATTTGCTTGTTTCTCTTTTATTAGTGTAGATACCTTAGCATAGTTCATGGAAAATTTTAAGCATTGATGAAATGTTAGAGATTGCTAGAGAGGAGATTTTCTAAGCAATTACAGCATTTACTTGCATCTTCCTAGGTCAGTGATCAGCAAACCATGGCTCAGGAGCCACATGTGGCTCTTTGGCCCCTTGAGTGTGGCTCTTCTACAAAATACCACGGGTGGGCACACACCTACAGAGCGACTGAAGCTTCTTGGCCCATGTGCAGAAGTCGGTTTTCAGCCTGGGCGAGTGTATTTTGAAGAAGTGGTTCTAACGCCGAGCCATACACAAGGGGCCAAAGAGCCGCATGTGGCTCATGAGCAGCAGTTTGCCGACCACTTTATTTTGGGGACAGAAAATGGAGCAAAAGTTACCTTCAAACCTCTTGATGTCCTTTCTCACCTGCATTGCCAGACATGGTGCGTTGTCTCCTAGGTTATGTTGGTATGACAAAGAGTCCAGGGCTGCATTTAAGGACTGGCTTGGCTTAGTCTGATCATGAATCCAGAGATGTTTAAAACATTCAAACATCTTAACCATTTGTGAGTACAACTATAAACTGGCCTCAGAACCATGCCAGAGTCCCAGGAGAACCCTGGAATGAGGGAGTCCCGGGCCCTTTCCTATTGTATGTCAGAGATTAGATGGGAATTTTCTTAGAACCTGTGCATGGCTTGCTTCCATGGGTTCCTGCTACACTTGCCCATACCTGAACTGTACCCTGCTGGTTAGGAAGGGATCCCTGGCCATGGAAGAAACTGCATCGGAAGGAGACAATAACACTGCTAAGGCCAGAAGTCCATTAGAATGGTAGAAATCTGTGGGCCCAGGGCAAAGAGGCTGCATGAAGCCTTAGCCTTGCCCACCGTAGGGCCCATGTGGCTGTAGATATTTTAAAGACATTTCTTAATCCTGTGCAAACTTTTCTTCCATCTGTGTGATTTTTCACTTAAGTGACCAGCTGCTTTAAAATAGACTAAGCATCTGACACGGGCATTCAGTACATCTTGAGGAGCAGAAATGAACTTACTCCCTTAAACCTGCATGGCTGTCATTCCTGCACTGTTTACCCCTGGATTATCTCTCCCCGAAGCATCTGATGTTAGTAGGAAAGATTCCTTCCACTCTACTCTTAATCCAAAAAAAAACAAAACAGCACCTTTTCATCCCTGGGCTGGTTTCTTCCGGCTGTTTTTGGTGGCCTTTATTCTGCCACTTACATCTGGCTTGGTTGTCACTAGGCCGGCAGGAGAATAAAAGAGCAAGAAGTTTCAAAGCAAATGCACCATGTCTCGCCACGCAGGTGAGAGGGGACATCAAGAGGTTTGAATGTAACTTTTGCTCCATTTTCTGTCCCCAAATGCAATCAATAAGCCAGCCAGCCTACTTAAGTAATGAGTCATTTTGGAGATTCAGGAACACATCATACTGGATCGGGTTATTTAGCACAGGTGCTTTAATAATTGTAATATATTGAAAACCTCACGCTGCTGGGCAGCCCCCAGACTCACAGGGGTTGCCTCCTGCTTGGACCCACTTCTGCTCTTGAAGACAAGGGGAGCTGTGAGCCTGCCGTGATTTCAAAGCGGTGCCTCAGCCTGAAATCGGAGAGTGTCTGAGAGCTGGCAGCAGCTACACCTTTGTCTGGGTTGAGCTTGAAGCCTGTGCTTTCTGGAGGCAGTTCTTTGTTTCTGCATTTACAATTAGCACGCTGAAAAGAGGGGTGGAAGGGAGGACTGTGCACGGTGTGGGAATCCGAGAGACCCCCCGCATGCTACTCATTGCATTTTTTCCCAAGGAATTTCTCAGGAACACATAAAGCACAGGTGGCAATGTGACGGAGGGGAGGGTGAGTGTAAGGGGGGTGATAATTGATGAGGGCCCGGAGTCCAGACCACAGCTGTCCCCAGGTGCGCCCAACTGCATCTGTTCTTCTGCGAGGTAGCACACAGCCGCAGGTTTTGGATTATTTAAGCAGAGGAAAACGTATCTGGGAAGTTAACGAGGCTCTTGGAGAAAGAAGGTGAGGAGGTGCGATTGCTATCAGGAAGGGAATAAATTGGATCAGGGGGGTTGGCACCCCGTAGCAGAGACGCCTCCCCTTTTATCACCTGTGAATGACGTGGTTCTGCGGAAGGTGTACAGGTGGAGGTTGGCTCCACGCTGCTCCGCCCTTTTGAAAAAGTGTTGTATCATGCACGAATTTGTGTGAAACTGAAGGGGAATGATAAAATTAAGATGAGGTTGTCCTCCTCCTGTCTCTTTTCTCTTTCATCTTTATTGGAAGGAAAGAGAACTATCAGCAGCTACCAGGAATGTTATTCCAAGCCAGGGTTCTCCCCCAACTCTCCCTGATGCAATGACATTGGTAAAGGAAATAAATTCATTTACTGGATGTGATGCTTAATGCAGGCCTGAGTCTGGAGTCCCACTGTCTGTCCTCCGTCAGTGGGGAGGAAGGCCAAATTGACAACATTGGGATGATGGGAAAGCCAGGCTATTTGTCATCCACAATTCAGCTCAGATGATGTGTTTGGAGATCTCTCCTGACATAGTTTATATTGAAAAAGTCTTGAAACATCTTCACAAAGTACCACTAAAATCTGACAGTGAGAGAAACAGGTTCTTTCTTTTCCTTTTTTTAAAAAGAACTTTTTAAATGTGGTGTTCAGGGTTTAACTTGTTTTGATTTATGAGAATATAAAGACACTGTAAGAGTAGTCAGGTCAGATCACAGTATAATTGGAAGGTTTCTTACTGTCTCATGATGATACTTCCTACATTAATTTCCTCCGTGGAGTGAGTGACTAGCAGGTAGCCATTCAGAGGAGGTGGTACAGAGCAGAGGCATGGCAGATGCCTGAAAAGGGTCCCCATGCCTCGAAGGTATATGATGGAGGATGAAGTGTCCTGGATGCTAAACAAATGACTACAAGGGCAAATTCCCCATAAGGGATTCTGATGACTTCTTACTACAATAGTTGGGCTTGAATGACTTTTATTCTTTTGCATTATCAAACAGATATCAATTGGTATACTTAATATATCCAATATATATGTTCTAACTGTATAGAGAAACATATAAGTTTTCTGTTTGAGCACAGAGCATGTAAAATCAGTCTATGCAATGCTTTGAAATAAACAGATTTACTTTAGGTAAAGAAACAAGTTTTCTTTTCAGTGATATAACCTATATAATTTTTAACATTTGGTTATCAATGTTTACATTTTTTTAAAAAATTGAATTTTAGGGAGAGAGGAAAGCAGAGGGAGAGAGAAACATCAATTAGCTGCCTCCCACACATTCCCAACAGGGACCAAACCCACCACTCAGGCATGTGCCCTGAAAGGGATTCCAAGCAGCAACCTTTTGATGCAAGGGATGATGCCCAACCAACTGAGTAACATTAGCTAGGGCAAAAGGTGCTCTTGATGGACTCTTTGTTAAAGTCATTGAGTCCACTGATAGCATGGTTTTGGCTGCAAGTAACAGAATATGCTATAGAAGTGCCTTAAACAAGAAGAATTTTGCTCACAATAAAGGAGAACTGCAAGTAGAAAATTCCAGGATTTGTTACTTCAGTAGCTCAGAGATGAGACTAATGTGTCTGTTGCCTCATCCTCAGTTTGCTGGCATTTTCCCTCAGTTTATCTCCTCATGGAAACAGGATGGTCTCTGTGGTCCTACATGTCACGCCCTCATACAACCATAGGGAGAGAGAGCGAGAAAAAAAATTAACCTTAAGTGCCTCCTTATTACAAGAAGGAATTTTTTTTTCTAGAAGCTCTTTAGCAAACTTCCCTTTCAGTCTTATTGGCCAGGCCTATATCACATATCATTGCCTTAGCCAATCAGTTATAAGAGAAATGAAATTACTAGGCACAGCTTAGATTCATCGATATGTTGTCCATATTAAATTTTGGCACAATTGATTTCATGCTGGTGACATTTCTACCTGCAAAATCCATTTTTCATGACCCTAGGAGAATAGGGTCACAGTGTGAAGCAAAGAGTTAACTTTCCTACAAGCAGCTCTCAAGGGGCACAAGAGAAGTAGGCATAAACATGCGCCCTTCAGTGGAGGACTCTGGTGTGCCTTACACTATCTCCCACAATTCTCCAGGGGCATTGAATCTCAGTTGTCCACAGTGATTGACTACTTAATTAATGCACACTTGCTCTAACCCGTTTGGCTCAGTGGATAGAGCATCGGACTTCGGACTGAAGGGTTCCAGGTTCGACTCCGGTCAAGGGCAAGTACCTTGGTTGTGGGCACATGCCCAGTGTGCAGGCTGATCAATGTTTCTCTCTCATTGATGTTAATAACTCTCTATCCCTCTCCCTTCTTCTCTGTAAAAAAAATCAATAAAATATATTTAAAAATTAATGCACACGTTACTGCCTTTTTCTCCTCTTTACCTTACTTCCCTATTCCTTTTCCAAAGTTTCCGGGGATCATGTCCCATATATTTCTCACACACTCAAATCCTTATGTTAGTATCTGTTTCTGAGGCAGCCAAATCTAGACAAACACTAAAGGGTATTAAATCTATCAGGATTATTTTTTAAAACCTCATTCAAATGCACTTGGGTTGATGTTGTATCCCTTTTGAGGACCATGTGTAAGGAGTATAACTCAGAGGAGTATACTTTCTCTGTTAGTTCAGTAAAGGGCATGAGATATTTTGACAAACAAACAAAAAACTCACACAAAATAAACAAACAAAAAAGCCCACAAAAAATGAAACACAAAAGATGACAATGTGAATATTTCCTAAAATACTACCTTGAGTTTTTAGTGACATTTTCTCCCTTGTTTATAAGACATAGTCCTACAGTATAAATGTACAGGAGGTTTTCTTTAAAAAAAATTTTGACTTTCTTCTGTACTGCTTCTGTTGTTGACAGTAACTCCAACTGCCTCTTGTTTGGTACTGAAGTTCATACAACAGACTATGAGCCAAAGTTAGTGATTTACTGTTTTGAAAGGATCTCCCAAAATACACTTGTTTGTAATATGTCTTGCTTTTGTGTCTCAGGTGTAAAATAATTGGCATTTTCTGCCCAATTTGCCTCTTGCCTGCAGAATGTGATGTGCAGTGGGACTTCAGTATCTTGGTGGGAGTCACCTTCAGAGAAGTGGTCCAAAGCTGTGCTAGGCCCTCGTCCACCTGGAGCACAAGCTTTTCACTCCCTGCCTCTGTGTCCATCCAGGTCACCATGAAAACGCCAAATTTCCTTCTGGGGCAGACTGATTCCATTTTAAAGCTAACAATTCGTAAAGGCCATCTGATCTTCTCTGACAGCAACCACAATTACATCTCCCCTTTGCACGTGACATTCTTCAATCCTTCCGAGTGGTGTGAATAAAGTCAATCTAACTCTGTAGCTCTCTTTTATGGTAGAAGTCGGAGCTCAAAGCAGTTTGTTTTGACCCTCTCCGTTTTATGGGTGTCCCGGTTATGGACTCCATCCCTGAGCATCCCCTAATTCTTGGCCACGGGAATGAACTGCCAACAGAAGGGTTCGCTGAAACCGCCCAGTCTCAAATGCTCAAGCCTCTGACTTGGGAAAAGTCCAGCCCCTCCTTTGGGAGCTCTGATGGCCATCCTTGTGTCAGGCGTGGGATTCTTCATTTCTCGGATTCTGCTCATTTCAGTGGCCTCTCGGGCCTCCTTCTGCTGTTGTGCACTTAATCCATGTGGACATTGGCCTCCGCCTCTATCCCAGTGCCCAGTCCAAATCCAGTTCCTTAAAACACTCCTTTGTTGCACGTGGCTGATTTTATTGATGGTTCAGGGCGATCCAGGGCATTTATAGCACAGAAAACACAGCGCTTTATATTTGCATGTTAGACGTCCTTCTCCAAAAGTGTCATTCAGGCACTCCTTCCTCAGGGCAGGTCACCCATCGCACCTCCCCAATTAGGTGCTTTGTAATCACTGTGGGTTGTCCCTGCCTCTCTTTCCCTTTCTTGTGAGTCTCAGCAAGCAAGCTCACTTTTATTCATTGAGGACCTCAGCTGCCATTTTTGTCCTCTCTTTTTCCTTGGAGTCTATCTTTTTACACCTAAATAGCCAATTAAGAGCTTTGCTAAGCAGAGACAGTTCTCTCCCCAAGAGGAATGTTGTTGCCAATTCTTAAGATAATTGGTTTTTCTTCCCCTTCCCCCTTGCTGTGTGCATTCTCTCAAGAGCTTTGAAACTGTTCTTCTCCCCCGGCTGGTGTGGCTCAGTGGTTGAGTGTCGACCTATGAACCAGGAGGTCATCGTTCAATTCCCAGTCAGGGCACAAGTCTGGGTTGTGGGTTCTATCCCCTATAGGGGGCGTGCAGGAGGCAGCTGATCAATGATTCTCATCATTGATGTTTCCATCTCTCCCTCTCCCTTCATCTCAAAAATAAAAAAGCATATGTACTAAACAATAAATAAAAGAAAAAGAAACTGGTCTTCTCATGTGCTGTCCTGCTGCAACCCAGGCTTTGTATGTTTCTAAAATTTAAACTTGATCTTGTCACTGATCCTGTGTTTCTCATTACTCTAATGCTTAAAGCTTCCTTTCTGGGGCCTTCTGTGAGAGGGGAACAGCAACCAAACTTTTCCCAGAACCACCTCCCAGATGAGTAAAAGCCTTCATCTGTGGTGAGATTACAACAATTGGTGACTTAGTGGGTGGAACAAGTGGTGGAAACGCATTGCAACTGAGGGCAGAGAATATTAAAAAAACCACCAAAAACAAAAAAAACACCCTCTACCTCTGGCCAGGAATGCACGCTAGACCCAGTATACACAGCCACCAGACCCAGAGACACCTGCCTGCCTAGAATTGAAGATTAATCAGAGCATCAGAAAATGCTCTGGCCCTGACTGGTTTGGTTCAGTGGATAGAGCATCAGCCTATGGAGTGAAGGATCCTGAGTTCAATTCCAGTCAAGGGCATGTACCTTTGTTGTGAGCACATACCTGGTGGGTGGTGTGCAGGAGGCAGCTGATCGATGTTTCTAGCTCTCTATCTCTCTCCCTTCCTCTCTGTAAAAAATCAATAAAATATATTTTTTTAAAAAGAAAGAAAATGCTCCACCCTTTCCACCCCCACCATCAGGCTCACAGATGTCAAGTAATCATAACTGTGAAATAAACCAGAGAGAGCTACAAGACAGATTCGCTTTGGAGAGCATCACAAAAGGAAAACCCCAATCCAGGAGAGAAGTGAGGAAAGTCCTGGCAAGGCAGCCCCAGAGGGAAGAGGAGGTATTACTAGCAGCATTTGAAGCCTGAGGTACAATGAGAGTCACCACAGCAACAAGCAATGCTGCACCCAGCCTGCTCCTGAGTCAGTCACACAAACCTCCAACAGCAAAGGCCTAGCAGAAGCAACAAAGTGCTCATCGTCCTGCATCAAAAATATTTACCCTGGTATTTACTGTTTTATAAAAATGAGTAACTTTTGACAAAAATTATGAGACATATGCAAAGACAAGTAAAACACAGTCCAAGGAGACAAGGCAATCATCAGAACCAGACTCCGATATGCCACAGACACTGAGCTATTGGCAAAAAAGACGAACACGTAGACCAGGGAACTAAATATGAAGCTCAGAGATAAAGTCACATGAATATAGGCAACATATTTTTGGATAAAAATCCAAAGGCAATTTAATGAAAAGAGGATAGCCTTTTCCTCAAATGGCAAGGAAAAACTTGATATCCACAAGAAGAGCTTGGCACATACCTCAAACATTATACAAGAATAACTAAAAATGGATCATTGACTTCAATGTAAAACATAAAATTATAAAACTTCTAGAAGAACATTAATGTGACTTTGGGTTTGGCGATGAGTTTTTAGATATGAAACCAAAAGTATAATCTAAAAAAGAAAAATTGGCTAAACTCAGGTTTATCTAAATTATCAACTTTTACTCTGTAACGATAATGTTAAGAGAATGAAAAGAAAGGCCTTAAAATAGCAGTGAAATATTTGCAAAATACATATCTTGTAAGACACATGTATCCTGAATATATAAAGAGATCTTAAAACTCAACAATATAAAACACACAACCCATTAAAAAAAAAAGGGTAAAGTTCTAAACTATCATTTTTACCAAAGAGGATACACGGAGAACAAATGAGCATGTGCTACATTTCAACATTATTAGCTTTAAGGGAAATGAACGTTAGTATCAGGGTGAGATACCATTATATTAGAAAAGCTGAACCAAAACAGAACTGAAAATTACAACTGCTACTGATGATGGATGCAGAGCAACCGGACACTAGCTCTGATGGAATGCAAAATGATACAGTCAATTTGGGAAACAGTTTTTGTAGTTTCTTATAAAGTTAAACATTCATTTGTCATATGACTTACCAATCCCACTTTAGATGTGTAACCAAGTGAACTGAATGAAGACTTACTATCACATGAAAACATTTATGAATGTTTAGAAAAGCTACTGAAAGCTGGAAACAGTCTAGGTGTCCTTCAACAGGAGAATGAATGAAT
This sequence comes from Lasiurus cinereus, assembly GCA_011751065.1. Taxonomy (NCBI): domain Eukaryota; kingdom Metazoa; phylum Chordata; class Mammalia; order Chiroptera; family Vespertilionidae; genus Lasiurus; species Lasiurus cinereus. Next base: position 19,639,126 of record JAAGEH010000125.1, read on the forward strand.
AAGCAGTAGCATGTCCATTAGATAAAATACTACTTAGTAATGAAAAGAAACTATCAACTCATGCAACAACATACATGGCTTTTAAACACAGTTTCTTAAATGAAAGAAGTTAGCTATAGACATTGATATGTTGTGTAATTCCATTTATATGATCTTCCAGAAAATGGAAATGGAAAGCAGATCCATAGTAGAGGAGTGAGGGAGGGACTGACTACAAAGGCGCAGCTTAGCCAAATATTTGAGGGTCATTTCTGAATAATATTGTGATGGTAGATGTATGATTCCCTATGCATTTGCCAAAATCCACAGGACTATATAACACAGAGATTACATTTGATTTATGCAAATTTTAAAAATAACCGGGATGTCAGTGGGAGCCAAGAAGCAACCCAGACCAGGGCAAACAAATGTCTGATATGATTATGAAAAGTGGTGAGCAAAAAAGGATCTGATCTATATACCTTTGGAAGACAGTATTTTAATTATCCTATATAATAAAAGCCTAATATGCAAATTGACTGGAAGGTAGAACAATCAGTCATAATGATGCACACTGATCACCAGGGGCAGATGCTCAATGCAGCAGCTGCCGCCTGGTGGTCAGCATGCTCCCACGGGGGCGGGGGGGGGGAGCGTGCACTCAGCCAGAAGCTGGGCTCACAGCTGGCAAGTGTAACGGTGGTGGTGGGAGCCTCTCCTGCCTTTGTAGCAGGGCTAAGAATGTCCAACTGCCGGCTTAGGCCTATTTCCAAGGGCTCTCAGACTTGCAAGAGGGTGCAGGCCAGGCTGAGGGACCCCTGTGTGCACAAATGTCATGCAACAGGCCTCTAGAATGTTATAAGCCTAAAGACCAAAGCTGGAGAGATTTGAAGATGGTAGCATAGGTAAATGCCTGTACTACTGCCTCCCACCACCACAACAAAACTACAAACAAAATACCATCATCCAGAACTGCTGGAAAGCTGGCTGAATGGAAATCCTACAACTAGAGAGGCAAAGAAGAAAACACACTGAATCAATTATGGAGCCAGCTGGTCCTGCACCCACATGTACAGCTTTTTTAATTGGGAAGGAGATCATCTCTGCAGAGGCCCCTGGAGGAACAAGGGGTCCCAGCCCCACACCCCAGGGCCCCAAATCATATTGCTATCATCTACCTCATGAGCTGATGGGTTCAAAAGAAGTCCCTGGAGGCAGTACTATGGGCTGTAAAAACCAGTGCATATTGGGGCTCAGTGCCACAGAGGCTGCTGAAGACCCAGCTGTTCCTCTTTCAAGGCCAGCACCAGGCACCATGAACTGAACTTACAAGCTCCCACTTCCTCTGAGCTCTAGCACCAGGGCGAAGCTCTGGGGAACACAGACACATATCAGGAGGAACTGGATTGTCTGTCATCAGGGTAGGAACTCAGGGGTGGCTTTCTCCTAAATGGAGGTGTTGCAGGGATCACTGTTCCTATGTTAGGACCTCTATGGTTGCAGGACTGACTGGCAGCCATTTATTTCTGTTTGCTCCGCCCTGGTGATTCCCTATGACTCTGCCTTATCCAATTTACAACCCCATCTAAGCAGCAGCTTTTGAATATAAATGGTCTGCCCTTCAAAAGCTCAGATAAGCTGCAACTGGGTCAGGGAGCCCCCAACCCATTAATAAAAGACCCAAGACCTGGCACCAGCACCAGCCAGCTTTACTTCATAGCTGGACCTCAACTGGGCACTTCCAATCCCGATAAAAGCTGAGGAAGCTGAAGACTTCTCTGTAGCTCCTGCTGGGTGCCCCACGCAGTGGCTGACTTTGCACCTCCCTGGAGACCTAAGGGCCAGCGAACCCAGTGGTCAGTGTGAGATGATACCAGATTACAACTCTACATATCCTATATAATATAAAGTCCAAAGCTGTATGGAAACTATTTACTCCAGTTGATATCTTTGTTCTTCACAGTGGTAGGAGTTAGCAATTCTGAAACTACTTTACATGGATACTAGGATTGAACAAATAAATACACATATTCCAAAAAACAAATGACAAAGTTTTCATTGCCAGAGAAAGGAGTTTACAATTGAGTAGGGAAAAGTCTAGAAAGAACCAGATGAGATTCAGAGGCATCAGTATGAACTCATGTTTATATATATATATATATATATATATATATATATATATATATATATATATAAAGTTCAGTACAAAAATAACTATAATTAAATATGTATGTGTGTGTATTCACTGGTTAGTATACATACATACATTTGAGCCTCCTGGCCTTAACACTCCAGTAGCAAGAAGCACTTAGCACCCAAAGCTTGGTTTCTAAATACCACTTTCCAATAAAAGGAGAAAGATCTCTTAGAAGAATGGGCTGAGTGAGGAAAAGACATGATAAGAGCACAGCATCCTGTGGTTCAGAAAGTAAGAAAGTGAGGGGAAGAAAAGCCAAAAAGATATAGAAATTCATGAATTAGCAAAGATCCCCCCGCAATGGCCACAGCTATGTCAAGCTGAGGAAAACAAAAATATATTTAGAATTGAATTATAGCCCCAAAAGATAAAATATACATTGATGAGTCCATGCTTATATAAATAAGTCAAATAAGAAACTTTTTCCTTACAGAGAAATTCTAATTAATAAATATAGACAGAATGAGGAAAATAGAAAATTGCCACGAGCACATTATTGCAAAAATTGCTGCAGGCACGATATGCTGATGAATGCTAAAATTAGTGGGCAAAGTTTAAGAAGAAACGTTTGCATCACCACAAATTATCTCTCCCCAAAATATTTCTTAATTACTGCACTAATTGTAATCAGATATCTATGAATTCTTTGATACATCTCTCTCAGGACATGGAGCTTATTTCTTCTCCCAGTGGGTGAGGGCTGGACTTAATGACTCACTTACTAGTATAATCAATAGGATAGGGAAAGGGAAAGAGAAGAACAATAGAGTGATGAAACCAGGCAGAAAACTATCTTAGCCAATAATTTCAATACCCCACGACTTTCTGAAGCAAAAACACCAAAAGAACCAAACACTAAAAGGATGAAAAATTCAGCAAGAATATAAATGAGTTACTAGAAATACACTCTAATATTTTAGGACAACAAAATATAGGTTCTAGTAGAACTAGCTAAGATAGCATAACCAATAACAAAATCATATTGCTATTATCTACCTGATGAGCTAATGGGTTCAAAGGGCCTCTCACCTCCTATTCTTCCCCAAATTTGATAATCTCAGTCTAATCCTAAAAGCAAACAGACATCAGACAAATCCCAATTTAAGGATCATCTAAAAATTACCTGACCGGGAGTTTTTGAAAGGCCAATGTCATGAAAGACCATGATAAACTGTGGGACTGTCACAGATTCCCAGAGATCAAGGAGACACAACAACTAAATACAACGTGGAATCCTGAATTGAACCTTAGAACAACACAAAAGGACATTAGTGAAAAACGGATGCAATCTGAATAAAGCCTGTAATTTAGCTCATTTGTATCAATGTTAATTGTATCCTGATATGTAAGATGCTAACATTAGCGGAAGCTGGGTGACGAGTATATATGGCAACTCCATACTATCTTTGCCTATCTTCTGTAAATATAAAATTATTTAAAAATAAATGGTTGCTTTTTGAAAAAGAAATATTTTTGTTATCTAATTATCAGCTCTCTGCCTGCTGGTCCTCAGAAAGATCTTCCAACTGGCTACCCTTTGCTGAGAACGTGGATCCTGCCCTTTAAATCAGCTTAGCCGTAGTGATGGTAATAACAACAACTGTAGTGTACATTTATCAAGTGCTTATTAAATATCAGCACTTTATTACATAGGTACCCACTCATTTTATACTTATATCCATCCTATAAGGACATGCCATCCAATGTCATAGATGTGGAAACTGAGGCCAAGAGAGGTCATGCTCAAGGCTATATGATTAGAAGGTGTTGAACAAAATGGACTCCAAGATGCCTGGCTCCGCAACCAGTGCTAATTATGATAATAGTTGAGTAATTAATGTGAGCTCTAGCATCAACTAATTTAGTAAGAGTGCTGTTCTGTTGAATTGCCCGTGAGGTCATCATTCTTATGGTCTTGTTTTACTGATGTGGAAACTGAAAAGTAACACCTTGCCAGGATGCAGATCCAGCAAGCCTGAGATTTCCCTCTGCTCCCACTCAGCCACCTCACTAATTTTACAAAGATGTGTCTCTTCCTCCCACTGCTGCCAAACTAAGGGCCTCCATCATATACATTTTTTTAAGATGATAAAACTGCGTTCTGATGTTCACCTTGATTTCAAATGACTTTAAAATCAAAGTGATTTAAAATCATTCCTCCTAAGTGCCCTGTGTCCCAGGATGTGGCTGTGGGAACACCACTGGGCCCCTGATGTCTGGTAAGTGTCTCACCCTATTTCCCATCATGACACCATCTGAAAACTCCCCACCTACCGGCCCGTGTTGCAGGCCATTTGTATCCGTATAAACAGTTAGTAGTCTTTATGTCACAGGGTTTTCCTTTCCAGAACCAAACAACAAAGCATCTAGCAGAGGAGTCTTCTTTCGACTCTACACTCAAGTGAATTTTGAGGTAAAGATGCCATCAAATGCTCTCAGAAAATACACGCACACACACAAGACAGAGTGGCAGGAGGACACTTTAAAAGTACTTTTTAGAGTTAATGTGCAGAGGAACTCTTGAGGTGGTAGGGTAAGGGTCAGACGGCCTCTGATGCATGTCACCTCTCAGGCTTACTGCTTTCCAACGTTGAGTCCTGGAACTGAACGTCAGGGTGCCATTTTGCACAGGAAGGCGATGCTACACTCACACTGTGGCTATTGTTGTTTTTGTTCTAGCCCAACATACCTGGAGTCCCTCATCTTCATCTCAGCAGGGTGACTCTGCCAGGAAATACTTAGCCCAGTGCCACGTGTATGAAAATAATGGTGCCAGGTAACTCAGCCACAAGGTACACAAGGCCAAGGACACTGGAAGGATGATGAAACTGGACTGGAAGGCTAGGCATCATGGATATGGGGGAAATGTGCTTGAAATATGCTAGAACTATTAACTGTTGTTCACAACTAGGGCTGCATGAGAGCTTTTTTATTCCAATTTTTAAATTAAATGCCCTTCATTTATGAGTAAATACAAGAAGAATGTTTAGATGAAAGCAACCACATATAGCAGCAATATCTGTTTAGACATTTAACAAATATTTACTAAACACTCACCAAGTACTAGGCATTATGCCATATGCAGAAGTAGAGAATGATAAGACACAGTCTTTGAATTTGACAGAGGGAAGATGGACTTGAAAACAAATAATTGCAGGACGGTATGTCCCAATGTAAAGGTGGGTACCAGCTTATCAGAAGGACCCAAAGAGGGTGGGATTTTCTCTGCTTCCATAGGCAGGCCCAAGCTTTCCTATACAGATTTTTTCCCATAGTTGTCAGTGTTTGAGAATATTTGATAAAGTAGTTTTACATTTGCAAGGATGGTATAATCTATTATCAGACATAAAAATAATTTGAAGTTCAGTTAAAGTTAACTTCAGCTTTACTGCTTATTTCTGGCTTTTTAACATAATTCAGCCCTCTTCATTATACCATAAGATGGGAAAAGGCTGATTTATTCCTACCTTTTTTTCTGGGCTTACCCCCAAATGGATCCATATGTGCCCATGTTCCTCGAAAGGATTTTCTTGTGTCCCATCTCTGTGCTTTTGCATATAGTAGATCTTATACCTGAGTTGTCTTCATAAATGCCAAACAAAATTCAATCTATTTTTAAGGGCCCACCCAATATTACCTTTTCCAACAGCAACCTATCTGGAAAGTTTTCCTCTTTAAATGTCTAAAATGCGATGCTAATGTCTCCTTTGTCTCACTTATTATATGCTTCCTTAGGTCACAGCTATTTCTGCCTCTAAATTACACATTATTTCATGCTAGGTTCCATGTTACTTTTTCAGGAGCCAACACGGTAGAAGATGGGATATGCAACAGATTTAGCACATTTGGCAAATAAATGCACATGTGGAAAGAGATAATGAGAAGTTGGTAGAAAACTTGGACTTAACTGAATCTAAGCAGGTAAAATATGCTCCACACAGAGATAAGATACATTCCAGAATTACCTAGGAAAAAAAATGAAGTCATTAGTGACCTTCTTAAACATCTAGTAGGATCCAGTAAGAGCTGGCTTCATGGGAATGTACCCTGTGTAGTCACACAGAGCTCCATATGTGGTTTAATGCTTTGCTATTGCCATATTGAAATTTTTAATACTTTGCTAACAAGAGGTCCTGCACGTTCATTTTCCTCTGGTCTTGCAGGTTATGTAGCTGATCTTGGACCCAGTTTAGAAAGGAGTTTCAAGATTCAGAAAAGCAAGAACTAATGCATACCAGTTATTGTTTATAAACTGGAGAAACCAAAAGGGTCTCATTATGTCTCTGCAGAAGTCACAGGATATTATTGCCTTTCTTCTCTGAGGTGTCCCTTACCTCCTGGAACAATGCTATGCCTCTACTTCGCTGGGGACAAGTCGATATAAGGTAATATATTAGTTGGCTAGGGCTCTATTTTAAAGTACCGCTAACTGGGTAGCTTGTACAACAGAAATGGATTATTTCACAGCTCTGGAGGCTGGAAATCCTAGATCAAGGCAGGGTTGGTTCTTTCTAAGGGATGTGAGAGAGAAATTGTTTCATGCCTTTCTCCTAGCTTTCAGTAGCCTTGAACATTCTTTGGCTTGTACATGGTGTTCTTCCTGTCTCTTTAAATCTGTATGTGTCTGTCTCCATGTTCAAATTTTCCCTTTCTCTAAGGACACCAGTCATAGTGTATTAAGGTCCACTCAGAAGACTTCATTTAACTTGATTACTTCTGCAAAGACCCAATTTCCAAATAAAGTCACATTCTGAGATACTGGGGGTTGGGCTTACTATATCATCTTTGGGGAGGTGGAGAAACCCAATTCAACTTATACAGAATTATTATTATTATTTTATATTAAATCCTCTTTTAATTAAGATAGAATAAGATTGTATTAAATCTCTCATTTTTCTGTGGTATTATAAAAGAAACCATGATCTTACTCCTTTCCTTTAGAAGTCTACTATTCAGAGGAAATTAAAATCACTTTTTCTCAGCATGTACAAAGTGTCATTGGTTCCCCTCTCCCATCCTCATCCTCATCCTAAAAGCTAACATACATCAGGTTGACTTTCTGGCTCATATGGTTTAGCCTCATGAGAAGGTACAGCCTTCTAGACCTGCAAAAAATGCTAAAGGTAACTTAATACAACACCTTTGTTTTACTAATGAAGAAACCCAAGTTAAAGAGGTTAAAATGATTTGCTGCAGAGCACTCAGTTAATTAAGGGTGGAAATGGAACCCAAGCCATGTTATTTAACTCTGAATGCAGGAACTTTTCAGTATATCACTGTTATTGCTTTTGTTTTTGGTGTTAAACCCAAACAAGTCTTGGCCAAGACCAGTGTCTGGGAGCTCACCCCCTGTTTTCTCTGGGAGATTTAAGATCTCTTATGTTTTCATCTGTACAAATACATACTCTAAAATATCTAAGTAGAAAAGTTCAGATCCATATCACTTGTATTCCCTTACCAATGCTTACAAAATAGGTTGTAAATGCTTAAATGCTCACGGGAGCCAGACAGATCATGGACATAAATCAACTGGGTTGGGTGTCAGGAATCGGGAGCTCTTGCAATCTGAAGAACACAGGTCCTTCTGTGAAAGAGAGAAAGGGAACCACCCTTTCTTAGACCAGCTCCTCACCGCCCAGGGGATTATGTGCTCTATTTTCTAGATCTGCTGATATTGAAAGAAAATCTAAGAATCTAAAATGTATTTTAAACTTTCCAACTTGTAAGTGTGGGGGGAAAAATATCAAATTTTAGGAAGCACTGTATAAGTTAAATAAAATCTGTCAGGGGGCCTGGCCAGTTGGAAGCCTCCACTTTTTACCTTCTGCTCTCTTCTTACTCATGCAACCATTCTCCCCCCCCCACCCACCCCCGTGGCTGTTGCTCAGTTTGAGAGCAGAAAAGCATTCTCTGAAACAAATGGAATCACCATGGGCAATACCTCTCCAAAGATTTCTGTTGCATTTCCCCGCTTTCTTTTAAGGTTTTCCCTCCCTTGAGAAGATACGCTGCTGTTAATTCCCAGGTTTGTGTGTGACAGTAGCAAAGCGTGCATATTAGTAATCATTGGGTTAAATGACTTGTCGCCTTCATGTTTGAATTTCACAAAATGTCAGAAGGTTCTGGGAGAAGGACATAGCTCCCTCAGTTTGGGGGGATGGTGCAACTTCTTGGAGGTGAACTTTCAGTTCAGGTGCTCTATGGGCATAGAGGCAGTCTAATACTTGGTGTGATTGTACAGGTGGTTTCCTCCCCTGAAATGTGCCGAGCTCAGACCTGCTAATTCTCCAGGTCAAGGGAAGATTTTTGTGTTCTAGTGATGGAGATAAGTGAATAAATCTGTGTATTCCTTGTAAAAGCAAGTCAGCTCTAGCCGGTTTGGCTCAGTGGATAGAGCATCAACCTGTGGACTGAAAGGTCCCCTGTTTGATTCCGATCAAGGGCATGTACCTTGGTTGCAGGCACATCTCCGGTAGGGGGTGTGCAGGAGGCAGCTGATCAATGTTTCTTACTCATTGATGTTTCTAACTCTCTATCCCTCTCCCTTCCTCTCTGTAAAAAAAAAAAATCAATAAAATATATTAAAAAATAAAAAAGCAAGTCAGCCACTCATTTCAATACAAATGCCCGTCAGTTTTGCATTCATGCAATGACCCTGTGCACTGGATTTTCTGCTGTAGAAAGCTAGGCCTCCGGGAGTGGACTGTTAGTGTGACTAAGTGGTGTGGGGGGTGTTGTGCCCACGGAAGGAATGACTCTCCACCTCCGAAGCACTCAATGTGAAGGTGGCATTCCTTCGACAACTTGCAGTTGGTTTTTCCCTCTCTTTCCTTTCTCCCTATTAGTCACGCAGGCACTCTGGTGGTGTTTTTCATTCTTCACAGTGCAGAAATTGTGTGGAAGACAATAGGCTTGTTTCTAATTTGGTGTTTCCGAAAGCTTGGCAAAATAGAAATAAGACTGCATTCAAAAGTTGAAAAAGAGCATGTAAATAGCAATAACTGGAATTTGTGATTAAACAATTAACAAAAAAGAGCCCTATGAAGTCATTAAAAGTATAAAGAGGGAGGCGCTTCCTGCTTTGTCATTACCGGGTTTGAACTGTTATTATTTAACATTGATTGAGCACCAGCCACGTGGGAGCCATTCTGTGAACAGTGGAGTTGCAAATAGTCACTTCGCAGCGGCATTCTCATTAGAGCCAGCCAGAAAACCTGAAAAAGTTTGGGATAGCATTTTACCGAGATAGAGAAATCAGCAAAGGGAATTTATATAATGTGATTACTGGAAACTATGGTGAAGAGATCATGGGCATTGGAGCAAAACAAACAAACAAACAAACAAACAAACAAACGTGTGTTTAAATTTGTCTTCCTTCTAGTTATCTCTGGGATCTTGGGCAAGTCATTTTATTTTCTGGGCCTTAATTTCTTCATCTATATAATGGGAGCAATATATCTCTTAGGGAGTTTTGTGGGAAGTGATGGTGGTTCAGGTAAAGTCAAAGAACACTCTAAATATTTAGGAAAAGATAGCCATTTTATTATGATTGTTGCTACTGGCAGTCTCAATTCATTACCATCTCATTGTTTCATAAAATTGATTAATTCTGGAGATATTTAAATGTCATAAAGAACTTGAGAAAGAGGAATTTAAAGGGATCAGGAAGAAGTGTACCAGTCAGTTAGGATTATGTTATTTCATTTGGCTTTAAGCCAAGCAAATGTTCAGCTGCCAGTTAAAAATGTACCACCTGCCTTCACCCTCTCTTTAATATATTCTTTAAAGTAGCATCGTGGAAGATATCCAGCTAAAATCAGAGCATGCCTTTTAGTTTTCAGTTTTAAGCATCGGAATTCTAGAACAAGGTTGACCTACGAACAAGGAAGGACTTATACCCAACATGTTTAAAGGGGACACTACCATAGACAAAGGCGCTTATAATATATTTTGCTGCAGATTTATCTCTGTTCATATAGAGTGATATTATTTTCCCCTGTGAATAATAACAGATGCAAGGAGAAGATTATGTAAGAGTGGCTTAGTAGAGATAAGGATATTTTCAGTTGTGAGAGATAAAACAAAGCAGAGGGAGCAGAGAACAAAAGCACTCTTTGACAGTAGGGAATATATTTGATGACCTAATGCAAATATTATAGACTTTTGAAAGTGCTTGATATTACAAGTATCACTTTGTAGTGCGCGCTTCTCTCAGCACGTTTGCTATTTTATTTTAATACACGCGATTAGCACTAGAAGTGGAGAGTGTTACGGTAAGAAATTATATAAACATGGGAAGTGTAGCCCTAGTGATCAGGACAAAGCTGAGAGAGCAGGCCTGCCAGGTACCCGCAGAAGGGCCTAACCACCCTGTTCTTGTCAAAGGCACGCAGCAGGCAGGCAGTACAGTAGAGGCAAACAAGTTGAATGTGGCCACTGCTTACAAATAAATATAATTTTAAAAAAGAATTAAAAATATTTAGTATGGCCTGGCTGGTGTGGCACATTGGTTAAGCATTTACCCATGCACCAGGTGGTCACGGTTTGATAACCAGTCTGGGAACGTTGCTTGGGTTGTGAGTTTGATCCCCAGAAGAAGCCATGCAGAAGCCAGCTGATGCATGTTTCTCTTATCAATGTTTCCTCGCCCTTCCTTTTTCTAAAATCAATAAAAAATACATTTAAAAAAATGTCTCATACAATATTTGACACATAATAGACACTCAATAGATGGAAACATTTTTATTAGTCTCTTTGCTTTCAGGAAATATGACATTATTGCCAGCTAGCAGAATATTAGAGACTGTTTATTGAGCACCTGGTATGCACTACGAATATTCTGTTGAATCTTTTTTTCTTTCGTCATAGACTTTAACAAATAATTTCTTCCTTTGGACTCATCTTCCTTGGGTTTCACCTAAGGGAGGTTTTCAGATATCTCCTATGGCCTTCACAATTCACCTTCCAGAGTCAAAAGTCTAGCTGGGGCGTTTCAGGCTGTTTAAATAAAAATAAGCAACCAAACCAGAACCAGAACCACCCCCCCAAAACAAAACAAAAAATACCCAGCAAGCCCTTACCTTAAGGCCAAGCCTTAGTAGAGAGAGACTTTGAAGGACTTCAGCCTAGAAAATTTTCCATCATGGCCTTTGGATGTCCTTTCTCCTGACAGCTGTTCCTTTCCACTCCCTCTAGTATATAACTTTAAAATCTCTGATATTCTTTAGATTGCCCAATCTCTTGATAAAATTGCCCAACAATGAGGCATGGCCTGAAAAATCTGCATTTTTAACAAGCTTCTAGGTGGTATACAGGTTGCTGCTTCTGATGCCACACTTTGAATAGAAAGAACCAGGAGAGTCTCTCACAAGGCTACCTATTCAAATCATACCTTTGTAAGATTGTATGGCTCAGGGGAATAGTCAGTGGTTCTGATAGATATTGAACTCCTGTTATTTGTTTTTTTCCCCTTTTTTAATTAAACTTATTGGGGTGACATTGGGGTGATATAGGTTTCAGTTGTGGGTTTGTTACAAGAGCTGTATATTGCCCTACATGCTCACTACCCAAAGTCAAATCTCCTGTCACCATGTATTAGGACCCTATTCTCCCTTTGTATCATGAACCATAACATAGGCATCCTACATAATAAAAGGCTAATATACAAATAGACCAAATGGCGGAACAAGTGGTCGCTATGATGTACAGTGACCACCAGGGGGCAGATGCTCGATGCAGAAGCTTCCCCCTGGTGTCAGTGTACTTCCACAAGATGAGCACTGCTAAGCCAGAAGCCGGGCTTATGACTGGCGAGCTCCACAGTGGTGGGGGAAGCTTCTCCTGCTTCTGCAACAGTGCTTGGGACTCCTTAGGGGATGTCAGCCTGCCAACTTAGGCCTGAGGGGTCCCAGACTATGAGAGGGCGCAGGCTGGGCTGAGCGATTCTCCCCATTCAGTGCACCAATGTCGTGCACTGGGCCTCTAGTTTTAAATAGGAGAAAACTGAAAAGTCCTTTTGAGTAGTTGAAAGTGTTAAATTACCTTTTGTTTTGTTGACTTTCCTCAATCATTGTTCAAATTTAAGATGTCAACTACAAAGTTCTATAACTCACTCATTGGTTGTTACAGATAGATTTTCTATCCTAGGTTTATGAACCATATTGTTAATTGACAATTAAGAGTGATGTACATCTATTGGACTAGTTTTAATTAATTCTTTCCCTTGGCTGATTTGTAAGTTTTAGAATTGAGCACAGATGTTTATTGGGAGGGCTGAAGAATGTGTTTCTAGGTCTGATAATGAACTAGAAGGTCATCATGTCCAAAGGATATTTGTGCCTACTTTGGGGAGAATTGTAGAGTGTATTATTGTGGGACAATAATGGTGGGTTCCTTCTACACTTAGCAATTTCATAGCAATGTTACAGCTGTGTACTATGGGAAACCACCCAAACACTTGGCAGAAGTAGAATACCAATGGTTCATTTCTAATTAAACTTGTTTATTATTTTCTTGTTGTGAGTATGGCCTTATTTCAGGTTTGAGTTCTTTCTATGATGCAAGGACTAAATGCAGGAAAAATACAAAGTTAGCAAAGAAAAGCTATTTTTAATGTCCTAGACTCATTTTTTTTTCTGAAGCTTCTCATTCCTTCTCTCTATTCATCATTTCATATCAGGTATCTATTGCCTCATCTTCTCTCCCTCCTATCTTTTATGTATGATTCCTAGGAAATAATCTAATATCAGCTTATTTATATAAATACAAACCAATGTTTCTTTTTCAAAGCATATTTATATTTAAATTCTTATTTTGATTTTAAGCTATAAAATGATTTCTTCATTTTTAGAAAATTAGACATTAATTAGCTGAGAGGGCCAGAGAGACATATAAGCTTCTGGTTTGAGCATAAGTTGATAGTGGGGGGTGGATTTGTTTGAAGACAAAAATAGCCCTTCCAGTTGGCTTGAGAGTTCTTTGGGCCTTAACTAACTTTATAATTAGTAGATAACTGACCAATATCATGTGTTCCAGTTTGCCAAAGTGTCTTCTTCCCATCTACCCAGTAAATAACTTAAACTTGAACAGAATAATTCAGATTTCAAAATAAAGAGAGATCATATCATATTGTACTTGTTGTACTTTGCAAAAATGTCTTCCCATTTTGCTATTTTTCTCTCACTATATTTTATGTTCAGGTGCATTTTTAGAAAATGATTGCAAGAGTAGGAAAAAGACTAAAGAGAGAAAAGTCAAATATATGGTAGTTTTTTGCACATTCATTTATTGTTTCAACAAAAATTTATCAAGATTTATAAAATATCTAGAACTAGGTAGCATGGAAAAGAATAAATTTTTTCCTCTTTGGGAAAAAAAAACAACTAATTTTTGACTCATCTTAAAAGAATAAACTCATTAAAAGAAAAAAAAAGAAAAGAAACAACAACAAAACACAACCATTGGGCAAATATCTGGACAGCATGTTGCATAATTTCACAAAGTGACTTTTGCAGGTAAAACTCATAAATGGTTTCTACCAGAGTTGTGTGCCCAACCTGCTCAGCCCACTGAGGCAGGCTATGATGCTTTGGGAGCAATGAAAAAGACTGACTTTGTCTCTAGAATATTTCTCAACGTATCTTTCTACTTTGTTAATATGATAACCACCACATTCCATCTCATTCTTAAACCAATCAACAGGGGTACCCATATTGACTTGAATGCTCTAAAATGTTTTCTCTTTAAAATTATTTTTTTTGTAGATTTTGCACAATCAAAAGGGGATTTGGGAATAATTTCTTAGGGCTATTAAAAGGCAAGTCTTATCCTCCTGTTTGGATGGAACCTGGTCAGCTCTCCCCTTTAGACAAAAATACAATCTAGAGTGAAACAGTTGAGTTCTTTTTATGAAAAAAAGATTTTTTTAAGAAGCACAAATAGAGCAAGTGAGGCAAAGGACTGAGTAGATTCTGTTCAGTCACAGAAAACTAAAATAGTTCCTCCCTTCTTTCCTTCCTTCCTTCCTTCCTTCCTTCCTTCCTTCCTTCCTTCCTTC
>JAAGEH010000125.1:19653366-19792694 GCA_011751065.1 Lasiurus cinereus
TCCTTCCTTCCTTCCTTCCTTCCTTCCTTCCTTCCTCCCTCCCCCCCGCCCCTCTCTCTCTAAAGAAAGCAACTCGGGACTACAGGTGGGCTGTTTCACTTGGGCCAGTGCAGACACACAGCCATCAAAGGATTTTGTGATAATTAGTAATGTGAACACAGCCATCACTTTCTGAGATCTGTACATATCTATCCAAGCAGAGGGGAAATCATGTAATTAATTTTGAAGCTGTTATGATGTTTCAATTGATTTGGATCAGGAAAAGGAGAACAATTAAGAAGAATCAGAAAACAATATCCCTTTTAGTATTCTAAAGGGAAGAGAAAAATTAAATAGGAGTTTAATTGAAAAATTCTGATCTGTATGAGGGAAATGGAATGTGTTAAAAGGAATCCTGACTTATTATGGGAGCAACTAATATTGGGCCAGAATCTTGGGCAATAAAAGTCTAAATTCTAATGACCATAGAATCTTCAGTAGAGTGGGAAAGTCAGGAGCCAAAATATTAAAATTGTTTCAGGTGGCTCACTGAACCCAAAACTTTTGGTTGAATAAAATCCTTCCAGAATTAGTCATACCTTGAACTTTTAGGACTATTTTACCCTTTTGATATGCCTCTTTATAAGGACTAGAATAAGCATGCTTGTATTAATAGCCGAGATCATTCTGAATGCTACAAGTAATTTATTTGATTAACAGAGAAAGCATATTGACATGTTTTCTGGCTAATGATATAGGATAAAATCTTTTTAAATATAATATATTTTAAAGTTTCAAAGCAACCTTGCATATAATAGCTAAGACTCACTTGGTGAAAATAATTGCATTGTCTCTATATACATTTATTAGTTACTCAATACTTAATGAATAGATTTTTTTAAAAATTAAATGTTTATACTGAAACCGGTTTGGCTTAGTTGATAGAGCGTTGGTCTGTGGACTGAAGGTCCTGGGTTCGATTCCAGTCAAGGACATGTATCTTGGTTTCGGGCACATCCCCAGTGGGAGGCGTGCCGGAGGCAGCTGATAGATGTCTCTCTCTCATCGATGTTTCTAACTCTCTATCCCTCTCCCTTCCTCTCTGTAAAAATTCAATAAAATATATTAAAAAAAAATTAAATGTTTACTATGTTTAAAATCTTGGTGCCTACAGCTGCTTCATCCATTCTTATATAAAAAAATTGCAAAGTCTTCCTGTGTCCACTGTACTCATACTTTTCTTGTGAGCATAGATTTTTTCAGGAAAACTAACTGTATTGTTTGGAACCATCCCCAAAACAAACAAACAAACAAACAAACAGATATGTCTCTTAAAACTTCACTTAAATAAAGAATAGTGACATAAATACTAACAAGAAACTATATATCAACCACTGGTTCTACTGCTTAAGAGTTTAATTGAAAAATAATAATAAGCCTATCAATTGTGGCCGAGTTTTTGTCTTGAAATTAGGATTGCGTAAATTTTGTTCAAATTGAACAATTCATTGTCTTTTGAGAAATGTAGTCACATGAACTTAAATCTCCTCATGAGCCAGTTTATCAGAATGATTCTTTGCTAACCATCTAAGAAAACTGGCGTCAAAAGAAAAGGAATGGACAAAAGGTTATATGTTATGTAGATAACCATGTCTTGCTTCTGGCTATGTGAATTTATAGCCAGAGGTAGAATTTTCCTGTCTTGTGAGTTTGGTATTTTGGTTTTCTTGAGTTCCAAGTACTCACTATCTTGAGAGAGAACATTCCAGGCAGGCCAGGCAAGATCAAGAGTTGCTTCTACCCTCAAAATTCAATGTGATAAGATCAGTGCATAGGGGAAGCCATAGGACTGGTTAATGGTTGGTATAGAAAATATGAAAACTATATTATTCCATGACCACATGTTAGAAAGTATTAGAGAAAAGGTCCAGTCTTATTTATCCCAAATTGAAATATGCATATACTTTAAGCTAATGGAGAACCTTGCCTGATAGTGCAACTCTTCTCAGCTCTTTCCCATTCCTTTTTCTTCTCCCCTAATGCCAAAAAGTTAGCTAAGTACAGCTTGTGCTGCATTCTAGGGATATTTCATGGTCTTATAAATGTTAACCAGATCTGACTGAGGATAAAAAGAATGTGGGCAAGCAATGCCACTCAGTATGGACAAGCAATATTTGATTGATATACTTAGAAAACTTGGAACTATTCTTGTATTTTTGTTACATACACTCATCAGCCTCTTTTCTTTTCTAAGGTTCACTCTTCACCTCTTTCCAAGCTACACTACAGAGAGCTGATTTTTATGGCTTTCCTTCAAAATAGAGTGTAGTGTTGGGTGGCTTGCATTTAATGTGTAGCCTACAAAACTTGCTCCTTAGACCCTTTCTTCTCTACCAAGAAGCTGATCTGAAAACGATGTTTGCATTTCAATGTAGTGCTGTATGGTGCCTAAATCGCAAACTTTAAAAAAACACTACTAACCCCCCCACACCCCTCCCAAACCGAAAAACAACAAAACCACCACAACACAGTATCTTGTTGAAAAGGGCAAGTTGGGCTTTCCTCCAATTACATAATAAAAGAGATCTAGGTATAAGATGCTGGGAAACCAGTGTTTTTTTTTCCTCCAATCATGCCTTGATTCCCTGCCCCTTCATTGAATAGCTAGCTGTATGAACATACTGCAGAGGCCTTCTTACCTGGTCGCTAAGGCCTCTGTCTCCTTGGCAACTAAACTTTTCAAAGATTATATGGAAAATGTTTCCTTCAGCCCTGGAGCTGTTTTAATGCTTTCAAATGTCAGAAGAAGAGATTCTGCAGTCTCAAGGGTACTGGGTGTGAATGGGGCAAGAGACAATATTTAAAAGCATGTTTAGTCAATTCTTCACCAGGCAGAAACCTTCAAAACATGTGTGCAAATTTAAAAAATAAAAAACAATGCACAGAAGTTGTGGAAGAGGTTTTGAACTTATATAGAGGGGGACTTCCCTATTTGGCTATCCCAAAACCTTTGGGCAGGAGACATCTGGCTTTTCTCTACTCACTCATTTTCTAGGCAACGGAGAGTTGCTTCTTTAATTGCTGGGGGCCATAAAAGGCAAAGGAAGTTGGGTCACAAAAGCACTCACTGATTTTCATCTTGAGTGTCAAGGACACGTAGTTGTTAATATTCTCTATTACTTAGTAGATATTCTCTATGAGCTGCCACCTATCAGATATATTAGTTTTTTCCTTTTTAAATAATGTCCCTAATCTGGACATTGTCTTTAAGTACTAGGTCTAATGGAGATAATATTTTTTCAAACTTGTCTCCAATCACCAAACCCCAAATCATTTCTTCCTCTCCATAACAGCTGGTGTAAGAGAGGGGCTTACTATCTTTTCATGGTGGAAATAGACTCACAGGTCTTGTTTTCTTCATTTTATGCTTGTTCTGGAACCATTACCTTGGAGGTGTCATTGGTTCCATCCCTGCTGACATGTATTATTGAAGAATGCACCTGCTAGGTTTTGAATTCTCTACTCTTTATTGGTATAGTCAGAGCACCATGGTCCTCCTCAGCTGATCTGGCACTATTTGGACACTCCCTGCTATTGTAGATGCCCAATAGGGAAAGCAACAGATTGATACTTGAAGTCCAAACTTGCTTTGCAGCCCCCAATTGTATGTCCCAGGCCTCTTTTTTCCTGTTGTGGTGACTCAATCAGATTCTAAAACGATACCCACCCAGGTTCCCCTGGGACCCATGCAGAGAAATCTGGGTCCCATTCATGCCTGTAAAAATCAAGTTTGACTCTAGAGAACTAAATTCTGAACCTCCCTCTGCTTAAACTATCTGATCCCACACAGACTACTTTCACAGGCTGATTCCAGATTGGTGAGCCAGAAACATCAAAGCTGGGTCCCAAATGTGAATTAGAATGAAGCCCCCTGGCGTCCATGTTTACCACAACTTTGTTTATTATACTAGATCCCCCTCAACTCCCATTCACCCCATCTTATGGATGGAAAACCAGGAAGCAATCATTTAATCTAATACTTCTGCCTTCTTGCTTCTCTATATAATTAATTTATGTCTTTGAGAAATAAGACTCTCATTTTCCCTTTTTATCTTTATAGACCTTTTCCTGTCTGATATTTTCTCCAACTATACTCAATATGCTAAATTTTTAATGGCAAACAAATTGTGGGAGAGTGGGGAGGAGTGGCATAAGATGAAAATTTCAAGGGCATGTATCAGGAGGTTTTTCAAATATCATACCTACCGACCATTGTGTACTACCAACATTGTTACCTAAGAGCATCCTGGGGAAGGAAGTAGAGCAAAAGATCAAGAGGGGGATGGATGTCGGTAAGCAGTGGTAAAGAGAAACAGCAACATTAGATGGAGAAAGGGGTGAAGACAATCAGGGATCAAGAGGTTTGGGAGAGTTTCATAGAACAGCAAATGGGAAAAAGAGACTTTAGGATTTCCTTAGGGACATCTCGGAATATGTCAAGCAGAGAAGAAAGCATATGGGAAGGAAGAGAAGTTCAGAGATAAGAGAGGATGGATCATATATCAAATTAGGAAAAAGAGACTAGGGCAGGTTAGGAAGGGGCAGGAAAGTCAGAAGGAAGAAGGGTGTCTAGGAATAGAGTAAGTTGTCAGGTGGGGGTCAATAAGGTCAAGACATGAGGAGTGACATTCTATAAAATTAGGTGTATGGCAGGCATCCCCTTCATGTAAAACTTATTTAAGGAGGGGGAGTGACTCTTTAACAAATTTTGATAGAATATACAAGTCCAAAAAGTATCTCAGAGTCAGCACTGTTTAGGGGGTCTACTAAAAAATGAGTTCTTATTACTACTGTTATTATTGTTATTATTATCTCAGTGTGAGTCCCATGCAAGCTGGCTCACATTTGTTTTCTCAACTTCACAGTTCAACATCAGCAAACAAACCATTTTACTCACCATCAACAACATCAGCGTATCATGATTAATACTTATTAGGCTCTTACTATATACTTGCCAAATGAATGAATTGATGAATGAACACATTATTCCACTGAGTTCTTAAGAAATAAGTGGCTCTAGCCCAACGAAATTTATCCTTAAATATCATTCAAGTGTATACTCCAATTCATTCTCTGTTAAGAAAGGGGTTGATAAGTACCAAGTCATTTAGGTAAATTAGTCACAGGGAAAAAAAAATAAAAAGGCAGAAAGTATTCTAGAAGTGACTTGTTAAGACACCCCTGTGAGATTCTCTATTACCTTGCCAGGAAAATAACGGCCCATCATCAATACAGGTAATTGCTGAGGCACATTGATAGGAAAGGCATCTTAATTAAAGATTCTATTGGAAACATATGTGAACCAATCCAATTTCTAGGCCACAGGGCAATCATAACCTTCCTTTCTAATATGTTTCTTATTTTTATGGGCATTTATTGTTTGGAGCAATACTGTCTAATTGGGCCAAGCACGGGGGAAAAGAGCATAAATGCTATTTGCTCTGTTTGATGCAGCCATGGAATGGGAATGTGACTGCAGAGCATGGAGGTGAGTAAAGCCTCCAGCAGCCTGACTTCTAGGACAACCTAAAGACGAGGAGAGGTCCAGGCTCAGTCCACGGGATGTAGACATGGGTGCTGTGAATCTACTTGCACTCAGGTGTTGGCATGGACTCAGATTTCTCCTGTTATCCAAACTGCTTCTCAGATTGAGGTTTTTTCTCATTGTCACTGAATACCATAAGAGTGACAAGTACTAAGTGTCAATCAACCTGTCAATGGACAAATGGATAAGGAAATGTGGTATGCACTCTCTCTCTCTCTCTCTCACACACACATGGAGAGTAGCTATGGTATTTGGACAGGTTCAATCTTCAGACTAAGGAGAGGTCAAAGTCCTCTCATGACCACGTGCAAGTCCCAGCTTGGAGGGCAGAGCCCTCCCAGCACAATTATAGCCAACAGCTGTAGTTAAAAGCTTGAACCTATGGTCCAAACATGTGGCCCCACATGCCTGAGTGATATAGGCTGCAAGTAAACAAAGCTTGATCAGGTGCACGTAATTGAGTGGGATTGAAACCCACCAGAAAGTTGTAAATATCTTGACCATGCCCTTACTTTGCCTCATGGTATCTGGTTATAAAATAAAGACATGGCTTGTAGTCTGTGGTGTTGGTGCTGTCTCTCTATCAGAGAAGCAGCGGCCCATTGAGACCCAGCTTTCATTCTCTTGCCTATCTTTTCTCAATCCTTCACCGCCCCCCCTCAAAGTTTATCCTTGGCTGTGCTGAGGCTCCTCTCTTTCTCTCTCTCTCTCTCTCTCTCTCTCTCTCTCTCTCTCTCCTCTCTCTCTCTCTCACTGAAATATTACTCAGCTATAAGAAAGAAGGAAATCCTGCCATTTGCAACAACATGGATGTAAGAGACCATTATGCTAAGTGAAATAAGCCATACAGAAAAAGACAAATATTATATGTGGAATCAAAAAAGCTGAATTTCTGTCACGGAGTGATGTGATCATAAATTTCTATCTGGCCAGTGCCTGCCTGGTGGGTAGTCCTCAGGCATTAACTTTTTAGCAAAAGATTTTTCTTTGCCTTACATGAGCCATGTCAATTGTTTCCGTGCCTCTAAATTAACATACCTTTGAAATAAACCAAAACCACCCTCAAGAGAGCACATGATCTTGTCTACTATCCTGTGATCCAATTTCCCCTTGCTTTTTTTTGCACCTCCATGCAATCTTCCTTACTGTTTCCTCAGTTTCAATGCATAAATGAAGCTGCAAAATTGTTATTCCTTGGAGAATTTGAGATCTTGCTCGTTGGCATATGTTATCACTTTGGCTCAAATAAACTCTTAAAAAATTCAAAAATATTAAAAAAAATAAAAAGCTGAATTCACAAACATGGAGAATAGAACATGATTGCTGGTGGCTGGAGGGTGGGAGAAATGAGATGTTGGTCAAAGGGTATAAACCAGCTATAAGATGACTAAGCTTTGGCAGTCTAATGTATAACATGGTAACTATGTTGACTATAATTAACAATGCTGTATTATACCCTTGAAAGTTAAGAGTAGATTTTAAATGTCATCATCATTCACAAAAAAAGTAATTTTGTGAGATGATGGAAATGTTAAACTTATTATAGTAATCATTTTGCAATAGATATGTGTGCCAAACCATTATATTGTACACCTTAAACTTACATATGCTATATATCAAGAAAGCTGGAAAAATTAAATAAAAAACTTATATGATTTGTGGAAAAAAAGAAGGTGCAAAATAGAATTTTAAATACCAGATAAAAAGAAAAAAATTAAAGAGAAAACTGAAATTGCCATTAGAAGCAACAACAGATAAATCCTCAACAATGTACAACTTCTTTCTGCTTGCGATAAAAGATTTAGTCTTAAAATAAAAATGACTGCATATAAACCACTAAATTTTGGCTCATATCAATTTGTGCATAAATTAAGATTTACTAAATTCTTTGTGGGTTTATGTTTTTGAAATGAAGGAAAAATTATTTTTCAACTCCAAACCATTATTTGTTGCATAGAGTAGTTGCTGTATTTTCAAAGCTAGTTCTAACTAATTCAGTGTATTCTTAGGGGGATTCCAAGAGACAGGACAATAGCTACTTTTGTCTTTTTATACTTATTAATGACAAATAAAAAAGTTTTCACCTACATTATTGTTTTCATTGTATTTTTGGGTAACATTTTACTAAAAACATGTTGCTTTTAAATGATTTGATAAACTATGGGCTTCTATTGATTTGATATATGTACAATCATTGTTTATGCTACAATAGCACCACAATCAAGCCAATTAACATTTTTTATCAAGAAATATGTTTCAGAAAAAAAAGGAAGATGGCGGCGTAGATAAACACCTATACTCGCCACCTCCCACAATCTCATCAAAATGACAACTAAAATACAGAACCACCTTCATCCAGAACCCCTGGAAAACTGGCTGAGTTGAAGTCAATTAGAGAAGTAAATAAGAAAGCACACTGAGACTGGTAGGAGTGCAGAGGTGCAGAACAGGCTGGTCTGGTACCCATGTGGGATTTTTTTAAATCTGCGGAGTTTGCTCAGAAGAGCAGGGGGTCCTAGCCCAACACCAACTCCCAGTCCAGGGCCCCAGGGTTGGGAAAAGAAGTCCCTAGGGGGGTGGGAGGGAGAGTACTATGGGCTGTAAAAACCAGTGTGGATTGGGGCTCAGTGACACAGAGGCTGCTGAAGACCCAGCTGTTCCTCTTCAAAGACCAGCACCATGAACTGAACTGATAAGCTCCCACTTCTGCTGATCTCCAACTCTGGGGGACACAGACACATATCAGTGGGAACTGGATTGTCTGTCATCAGGGCAGGAACTCGGGGGTGGCTTTCTCCCAGATGGAGGTGCTTGCAGGGATCATTGTTCCTGTACTGGGACCTCCATGGTTGCAGGACTGACTGGCAGCCATTTATTTCTGTTTGCTCTGCCCTGGTGATTCCCTAAGACTCCACCTCATACCTCATCCAATTTACAATCCTACCCAAGCTGTGTTTAGTGGCTTTTGCAAATGAATAGCCTGCCCTTGAAAATCTCCAACAAGCTACAGCTGGGTCAGGGAGCCCCAAAGCTATTAATAAAAGGTCCAAGATCTAGCACCAGCACCAGCCTACCTTGCTTCATACCTAGGCCTCATCTGGGCATTTCCAAACCCTATACCAAAGAAGGAATCTGCAGATCTCTCTGTGCCCCTAAGCAATGGCTGACTTTGCACCTCCCTGGAGACCCAAGGGCCAGTGAATCCAGTGGTCAGTGTGAGACCATACCAGATTACAACTCTATACACCCATAAGCAACACACTTAATGGGCAGACACAGTGAGCACCAAAGCCCCACTGAAGCAAGTCCTGCTCCATAGGGGTGTCTTCTGCACTGCAGCTCTCCCATTGTAATCATACCTAATACAGTATAATTACAATATATTTGGTCCTCATAGCCAATTGGCTTGGAGGTCAATTCCTGCCAGTGACACCAATAGTAATCAAGTCTCAACCTCAACAAGACTATGCTCACATCCCACAAAGGGGTGCACCTAGAACTCCCAGTTCAGGTGACCCAGCCTTACAGAACTGGGTCCTTATAGAACATCTATTCCACAAGCCCACTTTACCAGCTAACTCATGGAGATGTAGCTGCTCTATCCAGTACATAGAAACAAACACAGGGAAGCAGCCAAAATGGGGAGACAAGGAAACATGTCACAAATGAAAGAAATGGAAGAAAGCAAAGTATTTCCACTCTCTCTAAAAATCAATGGAAAAATATCCTAGGTGAGTAGTAACAACAACCAAAAACAAACAAACAAAAACAAAACAAAACAAAAAAAAACAAAAAACCTAATAAAACAACAACAACTACAAAATCACAAAATACAAGTGTGAACCTCCTGACCATTAACTCTAAGTTTAGAAAAATGGTGTTATGTCAGTAACATTTTAAATAAGGAAAAAAAGAAAGGAAAGGAAATTATTGGAAGAGAGAACACTTTATATTGTCCAGTAGGTAAATTATCTATTACACAATAGCTAAAAATAAAAATATTAGGGAGCATTCTATGAGTAATATGCACTTTTTCATGAACATATAGCCTTAGTTATCTATCAAGGAAATATATATGTAGTATAGGAAAAGGCAATAATATATAAACCTGAACACGTAAAAAGTCATACATACATATGCTAGATACATTTGCTGGGCATTCTTAAACCGTTAATTTAATAAGTCTTATTTGTGCAGGCTAAACCTAACATATTATGTGGCATATATTATTTTAAAAATTATCACCAATGTCCCCTTTTACATGTCTGTTTAAGTAACATCACATCCCTCAATACAATCACCTTGGAAGACTTGGCTCTTGCTCCAACAAAGCTGCCAACTTCTTGAAATGTTTTCAGAGCTTCTTTTCATTGGATTTTCATTTGCTGTCATCTTATGAGTTGCCTAATAGAACCAATTTCATTATTTTAATGTTCCATTTCCTCACACCACTACCATCAAGAATAGCATCAATTATTATTATATCCATCAGGATTTTGGTAAGCAGAAAAGGAATTTATAGATAGAAAATTGAGTGGCTCATAGAATTTCTGGGCATGCTTGAGAATCTTAGTTTAAACAGATAGCTATGCCTGGCTGGTGTGGCTCAGTGGTTGAACATAGACCAAGAATCAGAAAGTCACCATTGTTTCTATTCCCAGTCAGAGCACATGCCTGGGTTTCAAGCTCAATCCCCAGTAGGGGGCATATAAGAGGAAGCAGAGATCAATGATTCTCATCATTGATGTTTCTGGCCCTCCCTTTCGCATCCTCTATTTGAAATCAATAAAAACATATTTTAAAAATTAAATACATAAGTACTAAGGGCAAAAAGCACAGTGATAAGCACTGCCCCCCAAATTCCCATGACTTGACATTATGAATGCACAACTGAGTGTGGGGGGCCACGATTTCCATCTCTGAAACCATCAGCAGGGCAGTGAATTCTGCCTGCTGTCCTTGGCATTATGTGTATTGCTGCCACTGCCCCCGTGGACAGAAAGAATTCTCCCTGTTCCTTGTTCCTTGATTTGCCAGCTCCAGATTCAAAATACTGGTTGGGTTCCTCTGATTGACTTACCTGCACTGGGGTCTAGCTTCATTACCTTCTTTAATATTTAATGACTTCCCTTCTCTTATGGCAGCGATGGAGAGAGACTCATTCATATTTGTGTTCATCATCCATACTGTAGAGTTTTTTCTGAAGGTTTTCTGGCCAGAGATTTGTCAAAGATTTCCCCCCAAAGGACAATCCTACCTACAGAAAATGGTTCAGCCTGCAGAGGATTCTCCTTCCGAATTTCAAATTCTAATACCACTGGCTCCGCTTAATGTTTCTCACTGGCGGGGGAAATGAGATTTTCCTTTAAGGTAATTCTAAATAAATCCACTAGCTGCATTTTTGTGCTCCCCCAGGAGAACACAGAGAACACGCTCTCAGGGTACTTTCCCGTGTGCCATCTTCCTGGTGAGCATCTGTTTGGGGAAAGGAGAAGCTGCTCTGAGGTTGGACATAAGACTGGAAGGTGTTAGTGCCCTCGTCAAATAACCTCCACCCTAAGTCAGACTCTTTTGACAGACAATGATGGTATTTTACTGATCATCAGAAGACAAGAGTCTCACATGGCCTTTTATGGAAAGGGGCCGAATTACCTCCTACTAGATCAAGGATGAAATCACGTAGTAGACAGATGAGGGAATCTTGCTTTTGGTTCTATTCATCTCTATACCTTTCCCAACTCCTGAACATATTTTTAAAAACACCTTAGTTTACATGCTGTCCTAAGCTTCTTGGAAAAGCAACTCTCAAACTTCACAGAGCTCTGTTACCCAATCTTTCTCAGGTTTTACAATACTGCCTCGCAGGCATTAGTGAATAGACTGGCAACATTTTTCTCTTCCACAGAGGTAGTTTAAGTCCTCTAGGACTGAGTCACTGACCTCAAAGGTAAAATTACTGACAAATCAGAGATTTATCCCTGAGGGTCAAGATGAACAGAACCTTCAGGTCATAGGTTTCTCCTGTAGAAAATTCATCTCTTGAAAAATGAGAAGAGAAAAATGTCATGCCAGTGCATGGACTGAGATGGGAACTTCAAGTGCACAGTCTTGGCAAGTCTACATTTTCCTGCTGTCACAAATAGCATCTAGCAAAATCTAGACAGAGTAGGCTGGGGGACACAGAGTTTGCAAGGTACATGGAAGAGTGGGCAAAGAAGAAAAGAGTGAGGCCATATTTTTACAAGCTCTGGAAATCATGGCTTTTCCATTAATAGTATTTTTCCAGCTTTATTGAGGTATTACTGACAAAATTATAATATATGTAAGGTAGACAATGTGATGATTTTTAAGATACATATACATTGTGAAAGGATTGTAAATATATCACCTCACATATTTAGCCACCCTCCACTTTTTGGTAAAAATATTTAAGTTCTACTTTTTAGTAAATTTCAATTATAAAACACAGTGTTATCAACTATAGTCACCATGTTATACATTAGATCCTCAGACCTTCTTCATCTTATATTTAACTGAAAGTTTATACCTTTCACAGCCTTTCCCTGTTACTCCCAATCCCCATTCCTGGCAACCATTATTCTACTCTCTGATTCTGTGAGTCTGACATTTATTATCATATTTTATTTCTTTTAGGGTTTCACACGTGGCCTTGGTTGGTTTGGCTCACTTGATTGGGTGTATGGGACGACATTCCTCTCTCTTTGTCCTCTCTCCAAAATCAAATTTAAAAAAAGATTCCACATTGGATACCAGATAGTATTAGTCTTTGTCTATCTTATTTCACTTAGTACAATGACCTCTAGATTCACCCATGTCATTACAAAAGGAAAGAATTTTCTTCTTTTTTGAGAATGACAAATATTCCATCATCACTCTTGCTCTCTCCATCTTTCTTTCACCTTATGATTCAATTATCTATTGTTGTGTCACAAACCAACCCAACAATTAATGTCTTAAAATATCAATAGTTAATTACTTCTCATGATTCTTATTTTGGGCTGGGTGTTTTGCTAGTCTTGACAGGGTTATTCTGTTGTGGCTGCATTAATCTGTTGGGACAATAGGAGCTAGAGGGTCTATAATGGCCTCACTCATACGTCATGGGCCTTGGTTGGCTAGAAAGTTGGGATATATCTCTATACGTATATGGTTTCTTACCATTCAGTCATCTAGCCCAAGTTTCTTTACATTATGGTCATGTTCTAAAATAGTGGGAATGAGACTGATAAGTCTCTGAAGGCCTAACCTCTAGAATTTCTGCATGTTATTTCCTCTACATTTCATTAGTTACAGAACATCACAAGAGCAGTCAGATTCAACGGAGAAGTAAATTCTATTGCTTGATTGGAAGAGCAGCAGTATCACATTATAAAGAGGTGGACACAGAGATTCAGTAACAAAAGAATACATGTGTGCTGTGTAGGTGAAACCTCGCAGTTCCTACAATTTGTGTTATTATATTTCCAACCTTTCAACTACATATGAAAGCGTTTTTCAATTGAACTTAAAAAATTTAATAAAAATTTTATTTTCAATTACATTTTACATGCAATATTATTTGCTATTAGTTTCAAGTGTACAGATTAGTGAATTTAACTTTCTTTTTCATTTTTTTCATTAAAAAAGAAAAAAGATGAGGCAGTTGAATGTATTATTCATAATAATTGGAGAAGAAAAACACAAAACCACAACTATGTGAAGGTATGAAAAGAGATAGAAACAAAGCTTATCTAAATTTAGGTAGAATTTTATTAAGCATTCAGAAGTAATCATTTTCCATGTAACACACATAAGTTAAACCAAGAGTGTCAGGTGACAATCTCTTAAGATATATATACTTGTGATTCATATTATATTATTTTATATTATAACAATTACTATTATTGTTTAAATAAAAACAGCATATTGTGAAGTCAAAGGTTTATGAGAATTTTTACTCTAAACAAGTTGGCTTTTAGGAGGGTGTGTATTTGTGTTTGCATGCATTTCTGTGTTTGTAGGCTGAGCCTATCTTGGATCCAATCTTTGTGAATAATCTCTGCAGGAACTCCATCAGCTTCATTAAGACTTGGGTTTTCCAAGGTAGAAAAGGTACTATCTCTTACTGGGAAATTCCCTGAGCTGGGGACGGTCCCTTACCCACTTAAAGGCTTTGTTAGTTCAACAAGGAATATTGAAAGTATCATCAAAGCCTGCACAAACCCCTCATTTGCATATCTTGCTTGGTGGCATCCTGCCAATTTGCTGGAGTTGCCCAGATGTTGAGCAGCCCAGTTACTCAGCATATTAAGAGTTAAATGACTGATTCAGAAGCTTGTATCTAGTTGGGAAAAGGCCAAAGTCAGAATAAAACATGTCTGTCCTTTTTCTATTACTGGTCAAGTAGCCCTTGAAATGCAGGCAATCTAGATTATGATTCTCAAAGTTGAGCCAGCAGCAGAATACCCAGGAGAGCTTATTAAATACATATTGCTGGGTGCCACTCCATGAGTTTCTGATTCAGTAGGTCTGGGGTGGGCTTGAGAACTTGTATTTCCAACAACCAGATGCTGCTGATGCTGCTGTTTTCTTTGAAAACAACTTGTCTAGAGTTTGGTTTATTGACAAAGCCCCAAAAGTTAAGAGACTCTTCTGAGATCATTGCTAGGACACTCCAGAGGTCTTGTTTATTTATATTTTGGATAGAGAAGATGATGTGATGTTAAGAGCATGACTTTTGAAATCCAGCATTTGCTAGGCGAGGTAGTCAAAGACAAGATGCCTAATTTATTTTGTCCGCATGTTTTTATCTGTCAATAGGGACAATAATATATAACTCATACAGATTTTGTGTGGATAAATTGACATTAATATATTTAAAGCATACTGCTTTGCATTTATTGAACTGAGGACTCAATCTGGATCCTTTATGATCCTATACAATAAAGACATCATAGCTGGAGAGGTGGCTTCACACAAGACAATGGGAAAGTCTCTGTCCTCTAAAATTCAATAGTTTTTATGGTCTCTGTACCCATAAATAGGGTAACCATCTGTCCAGGTTTGTACAAGACACTCTCAGCATATGTTTGTTGTCGTTGTGTAATCAATAGTGCCTTCTTTCACTTTAAAAATGTCCTGGAAGGCACTATCGTATTGTCACTTGACCGAAAAAGAAATTGGGTGGGATGTGTTTTCTCAACATAGAACTAAGCTCTAAGTATCCTGAGGAAAGATACTTCAAATGAACTTTCTATTATTCACCTATACTGAACCGATACCATGGTAAGAGAGGATGCTAAAATAAAGATTTTGTATTGATTAGAATCATGTACTTCCCAGAGGAGATTCCAAATAAGCCTTATATACAGTGTTAACACATCCCACAAGTTAGCCAGTTGTTTTAAGTTTCCCTGGAGAGGAGGGAATAGGAAAACAGTAGAAGGCCACTAATGGAAAATGATTCACTGAGCATTTAAGGGGTTAAATTAGTTCTTCAAGCTCTGGGTGTGAACTACATATTGTCTTAATAATACCTCTAATACCTGTGCATTTATATGAGCAGAACAAGTGAAAACCTGCCTTGCAGAAATTAGATTAAACAGTTGAAGGAGACAGT
Organism: Lasiurus cinereus; assembly: GCA_011751065.1. NCBI lineage: Eukaryota > Metazoa > Chordata > Mammalia > Chiroptera > Vespertilionidae > Lasiurus > Lasiurus cinereus. The sequence goes on from JAAGEH010000125.1 coordinate 19,668,570, forward strand.
CATTTTAATAAGGAGCTTCTATATAAAAACCCTTGATACTTCATTATCTATTTATTTCTCCCAGTCACTCAATTTTATTTTATCCTGCATAATTAAAAAGGAGACAAAACCAAATCTTTAAAAAATGATCCAATGCCACTGTGTTTTGTGTAAACAATATTGGTTGGATGTAGTTCAGTTTGTCTCTATTCATGATCTGTTGCTGTTCTCTCTCTCCTGGCTTCATCTTTATGTGTTCCTCCCATGAGGTCTTTCACAGCTTTACGGGGGGATAGAAATATCTCGTGATACATAGGCTATTAGTAGAGTTGTGCTCACATACAGAGAATTACACCATTGCAATGTTTCAAAGATGAGGCAGGCAATCTTAACATTTCCTTTTTTATCCAGATTGTATTTACCACATTCTGTACTCCCTTGTGCACCATATTTATTGCTATGAGAAGTATTAGTTACTCACTCATTCTCTTACAAGTTCCTTTCACCAAACTTCTGTTTTGGGGTTCTGCTGTAAATTTGATTCAGTGTGAAGTTTCTTGGAAAGCTGTGATAAATGTTGTGCAAGGGTGTAAATATTAAAATAACATCTAGCTCCCCCTGCAAAAAAAAAAAAAGAAGATTGCATTTGCATACAATGCATACATATTTTGCTTACATACATTAGCCCACTTACTGAAACCTATATAATTTCCAATGAGAGATACCAAACAAACAAAGCTGAACACTGAACTTTCGGGTACATGTTTTGAGTAATCTAAAGCTTGAAGCCATTAACTAACTTTATACAATATTTGTTAGTAAGAAATTATTAAATTTATTAATTATTAAAGTCAAGACAATTACAAAATTTAAGGCATTAAGATCACTGTCATTTAATATGGAGTTTGCCAAACATTAACATGCAGTTAGAGATACAATTCATACCTTTAGATGGATTTTAAGGTTATAACCCATACCTTAGTTGTTTCTTTGTTTAAAAAATATTTTTTAATTGATTTTGGAGAGGCAGGGAGAAGAAGAGAGATAAACATTAATGATGAGAGAGAATCATTGATCTTGCATGTCCTTACTAGGGATTGAATCCAAAACCTGGGCATGTGCCCTAATTGGGAACTGAACCATGATCTCCTAGTTCATAGGTCAACACTCAACCACTGAGCCGTGCTGTTTCTTTATTGTATCATGATCCATAAATATTGTCAAGTGAGTTTCCTGTGTACTTTCTTTGGTTTGGATCATTTATTATGAATACTAATGGAAAAAAATTTCTGTAATGTAATCCTTAAATAGACATGCTATGTGAAGAGCAAATAAATCTATATATAAAAGGCTAATATGCAAAGTGTCCCCTCGGGAGTTTGGGAGATTGGGAGTTCGATTGCTTGCTATGACATGCGCTGACCACCAGAGGTGGCACAGAAAGAAGGGAGGCCCCGGCTGGCAGCTGGCAGCCAGGGAAAGAGGCCCTGGCCAGCAGCCGGGAGGCCCCATTCAGCCCCCATCACCGGCGAGGCCTAGGGACCCTACCTGTGCATGAATTCTGGGCACCGGGCCTCTAGTTGGAAATAATTTAGCCAATGGGTAAAACTATAAGTCTTAGCTTTTCTTTATTTCTTTCTTTCTTTTTTAAAGTATTACAATTAGTAGTACATATGTCTCCTTTTCCCCCCATTGACCTTCCCTGGCCTCCCATACTCCCCGGCACATGCTCTCAAGCCCCCTTCCCCCGGTGTCTTGTGTCCATTGGTTATGCTTATATTCATGCATACAAGTCCTTCAGTTGATTTTTACATCCCGCCCCCATCCCCAGCCTTCTCACTGTAATTTGACAGTCTGTTAGATGCTTCTCTGTCTCTGTATCTATCTTTTTGTTCATCAGGTTATAATGTTCTTTATTATCCATAAATGAGTGAGATCGTGTGGTATTTTTCTTTCACTGCCTGGCTTATTTCACTTAGCATAAAGGTCCGCAGTTCCATCCATGCTGCTAAAAATGGTAAGAGTTCCTTCTTTTTCATAGCAGTGTAGTATTCCATTGTATAGATGTATCATAGTTTTCTAATTCACTCATCTACGGATGGGTGTTTAGACTGTTTTTAAATCTTAGCTATTGTAAATTGCACTGCTATGAACATAGGGGTGCACATAACCTTTCTGATTGGTATTTCTGTTTTCTTAGGATATATTCTTAGAAGTGGTATTATTGGATCAAATGGCAGTTCCATTTATAAATTTTTGATAACGCCATACTGTTTTCCACAATGGCTGCACCAGTCTGCATTCCCACCAACAATGAAAGAGGGTTCCTTTTTCTCCGCATCCTCTCTAGCACTTGTTTGTTGAATTGTTAATGATAGCCATTCTGATAGGTGTGAGGTGGTGCCTCATTGTTGTGATTTGCATCTCTTGGATAATTAGTAAGTCAGTTTTTCATTGAAGTCTCTTTAATTGTGAGTAGCATATTATTTCCAATTTTCTTTTAGCTTTTTCTCTATGGCTCGAGGAAATTAGGGATGAATAGATATGAAAAAAATATTAAAGGTAAGATGACAGGTAATGTGATTGCAGGAGGACTAGTACACAGAATTCTCTGGGGATGATTCCTTGGAGTGGAATTCCTGGGTCATATAGCAAATTTCAGAAATTGGCCAAACTGTTTCCCAAAGTGGCTGCACCATTTTACATTTCTTCTAGCAATATATGAGGCTTCCAATTTCACCACATCCTCACCAACACCTAGTATTGTCTTTGTTATTCCAATCATTTCAATGTGTAGCATGAGTGCAAAACACTCATTGTGATTTTAATGACTAACGTAATGCATGTTCTTATGTGCTTATTGGCCATTTGTGTCTTATTAGTTGAAACATCTATTTACATATTTTGCTCATTTTAAAAAATTGAGGCTTTGTCTTCTTTTGTTGTAAGAATTATTTATATATTTCAAATACAAGCTCTTTATCAGAGAGATAATTTGCAAATATTTTCTTACTGTCTGTGGCTTGTCTTTTAATTTTCCTAACAGAGTCTTTTGCAGCATAAAAGTTCCCGCTAATTTTCAATGCACACTCTTTCAAGAGAATGGTGTCATCAGATATACAATATTACTTTCGTATTTCTCCAGTTAAATGGAGTCAGAATCCACCCTCTTTGCCTTTATTGCCATCATTTCTAGTACTTGAGGGGTGCACCAGGTTATTGTTATCATATTTTTTACTTACCTGGTATTCAACATCTACTTTGGAAACATGCTCTATTTAGTTATTATTCCTAATTCTCACAGTTACATTGCAAGGGAGATGTTATGATTCCTATTTTACAAATAAGGAAACTGAGGCTCAAGAGGTTTAGCAAAAAGGAAAGTGCCAGAAACTGGATTGGAAGCCAGTTCAGTATCACTCTAAACCTGTGATTCCCAGATGATGCCAATAGAGGTTTTCGCCGTAGTTGGAAGCAGGGGGTGAAACTGAAAAAGTTTTGATTGAGCTCTGTCCTTGGCCTAGGAGAGTTGGGGGAACAGCTTCCCATTTCTGTTCTGCCTCTTCATCTGCTAGCTGTCAAGTAGCCCCTGTTAGTCATTACAGCTAAAAAAAAATACTGTTTTATTTCAAATAGTTAATTTTCATCAAATGTTAATGAAAATACATAACAAATAATTACAACAAACATGGTGTCTGATAAGATGAAAGGGATGACAATCCTGTGAATTTTTAATCTGAGAAAATAAAGAATGTTACGTTAATAAGCCTTAATTATATCATTAAATATTTAAAATTACCTTCTTTAATAGATTTTATTTTTATTTAATACATTTCTTTTTTAAATGTCTATAACACTTTCATGAGATTGGTACATAAAATCCTATCAACTGTTATGGCGAAAGAGAATTTTAACTTAATATATTCATCATATTGATCGCACAACTCCCACTTTATTTGTTGTTCAGAAAAGCTAATAACCCTTTTACACTTTATTATAATTGATATTTTCTCCACATAGAGTGATAAATAATTAATACCATTACAGGGACATCATGTGCGGTACACTTATTTGGGAAAGAAAAAACTATAACAAACCATTTGAGTAGAGTAGTGTATTATACATTCCATTTTAATACTCTACACTTACAATTAATGCTACATTTTACAGGAAAACATAATTAACTTTGGGAATCTGTCTTGCAATGACCACATTTAGGCAGCTGAAGCTAAGGCGGGGGATCTATTCTAAGCCAGCTCTCTGGTTTTTCCACATTTCAGCTGCTTCTGAAGGATCAGTAAAATTATATACCTATCACCATGTCTTTTCACACCTTGGGAAAGGTGTTTATAAAATGGGACAGAATGGTCTTTTAGTCTTGCGCTCTCCACACAAAAATTAAATTTGGTTTTTAATTTTTGCTCAGTTTTAATGAAAAAATAACATTTCTCTTAAAATTGCTAATGCGATAATTAAATTCATTTGACCTTTCTCTCCCACATCCCAAGAAGCCTGTTTATGGAGGAAGAAATTGTAGTCATTGCTTATGTTGCCATGAGTGACTTAACTGTTTATATCTTCCAGGGATCCAATTGAATTAAAACATTTCAGGGATGGGATCTGGGTATCTGGGTTGAGAAGCTAACTCTGCCTCTTTCTAGCTTTGTAGTTTAGAGCAAGTTTCTTTCGCTCTCTGTACTTTAGTTCCTTCCTACTAGATTGTGAGCCCCATGAGAGCTGAGACCATGTCAGTCTTATTAATTTTATTCCTCGGGCAGTGTCTGACCCATGATGATCTTCAAATATATTTGAGAATGAATAAAGGAATGAATGATACAGTTATTGGATTGTGAAACTCTCATGAATAGGGGGAATTACTTGAGATTTTATGTAATGAAGTCAATGAGATCAGATGATCCATGGTGAAAAATAACAGAATAAAACAAAATAAAAATGGACAAACTCTAAATGTTGACAAAGACAAGTTGGAATTATCATTTACTGCTAAAGAAATGTAAATTAGTGAAGCCACTTTGGAAAACTGGTAGTTTTCAATAAATTTCAGCATACCTATGGTGAACAACTCTACTTCTTGATATATATTTAAGAGAAATATGCACATATATACACCAAAAGACATGTACTAGGATATTTAAAGCAGGTATATTCATAAGAGCCCCAAAAGGGGAGAAACTCAGATGTCCCCAATGGTAGAATGAATGGAATGTGATGTATGTAGGTGTGCACATATATGTGTATATACATGATAGAATACTACTTGGTAATAAACACATAATACCTTATAGGTAAATTACACATATTAGAATTTTGAGTGAAAGAAACTAGATGTAAAGAAGTATGCAGTCATTTATTTAAAATTTAAGAACAAGCAAAAATAATCTATAGTGATAAAAGTGAGAATAGTAGTTTCCTGTGTCTGTGTGCGCGCGCGCGTGTGTGTGCGTGCGCATGTGTGTACGTGTGGTAGCAACAGGAGCACATAAAGCCAGAGGCACAAGGGAGGAATCTGGATGCTAGTGTTCTCTGTTTCTTAATCCAGATGATGGTTAGCCAGGAATGATTACATACTAAAAATACTTTGAGCTGTTCACTTACAGTTTGTGTACGTTTCTACATGCATGTTATATATCAATGAAATACTTATTTTAAAAGGCTCTATTAAAATCTATGAAGTAGGTCCAAGCAAGAGAACCAGAGCTTCAAAGCGTGAATGCCAAAGACAGGTCTGTATCAATGATAAAGGGTTTTATTTTCACGTGTGTGGCATTGCGTGGAGTAAAGCAATGAACTAAAAGCTTGGGAGACTTTGCCTTCTGATCTCTCACCACTTGGAGATGTGTTTGCCCTTTTATGTATTTCTATATGGAGAGGGTTCGTTTATCCTTTTAACAAATGGTACTGGTAACTCTACTATGTGTCCAGATTTACTTTGGAGGTGCTAGTTTGGAGTAGCCAGGTCCTTAATTATTCAGATGGATAAGCCAGTTGATGGATTACCCAAACCTTTCATTATCTCCCTTCTCCCCTTCATTGGTAGCTCTCGAATGTTTCTTCTGGAGGCAGCCTGCTCTGGAATTCCATGTGGTTTATATTAAGGCAGGTAGTATCTTTATTGTGTTGAATCCGTGGAGGAGACAGAGAAATGCATACTTTTGTTCTTGAGAAGGAAAGGCGATCTAAAATCAGATTTTTGTATGTGCTGTTTTCATGTCTCTTTTTTGTTTTTTTAATCACGAATATTCTCTTCCTGGGAACACTGGGGACTTGATTCTGATGACCTCATTTCCTCTAAATTCTTTGATGTTCTGTTTGCTCCGCCTGAGGTAGTTTACTATAATCTGGTGAAACCACCCAGAAGAACCTATAACAGAATGGCTGCCCTTTCCAAGCCCCGTGGATCTGGTGGTGGCAGCAATTCCTGGCTTTGCCCTGAGACATCGGAGCTCATTGGAAGAGGTCGTGGCAGCAACAGTTCTTGGCTTTGCCCTGAGACACTGGAGCTCCCTGGAAGAAGCAAAAGGGCTGGCTGCCCGAAGGGTCCTTTTTGTCTTCCTAGATGTATAGATGGGATGGTAGGGTCAGATTAGTCAGTTTATGAATTATTCAGAGGTGGATTCGCTAGCTGATGGATTATTCAGGCCGCTGTTCCTTTCCCATCTCTTTTACTCTGCCAGGCTCCTGTTTATTCCATTCAACATGTTCTCAAGATTTTAGAAAGAAGCAGGGACAGAAGGTATAATGGTGACTGCTAGTTCATAGCAGTGATCAGAGGTGTGAAAAGAGGTCTAATGAGTGCCCAGCCTTGTGGGGCTGTTGGGAGCAGGAACTTACTGGAACTCAGCTGCCTTGATTGTTTCAAAGCATATACCAACCACTTTGAAGAACAAATCTGACACCTAGATATGAATAATGAGTAAAATCGGCTTTAAGTGAAGTATGTAGGACTTTGAGACCTGCGTGCCCATCCCAAGGACACTATTGCAATAGACTAAACTTAGGCTCTCCAATGTGCATTTGACTATAGTATTCTTTGGATTGCCTATAACTTTATTTAAATTAAAATCTATTGAGTTCATAATATATGCAAGAAGCTTTACAAACAGTATTAGGATTACTTTTCACTGTAGGTTGTAGTGAATATAAAAATAGTTTAAACTGTAAAGTCAATTAATGGTTAAACATAGCAGAAAGTTTAGAGATAAGGATTCCGGTATTGGTACAGAACTATAGAGATGTCATAAAAGATCCATGATTTTCTGATTTCTGTTGTACTATTACCTTCAGTATATTTTAGATTTTTTTCAGATGGTTGAAAATGGATTTTGAAATTCAACATAATCTCGTCCTCAGAGGGATGGGGAAGAGTGGGGGCAAATGGTCTTTCTTCTCCCACTGCTCTCTCTTTTGTTAAGGAGGCAACATCTTTTCCAGAACCCAGAAACAGAACTCATCTCACATCTCATTGGCCAGAACTGTAGCACACACCCACACCAAGACGAATAAGTAGTAAAATGAAATAAATTACCACACTGGTTTAGACCAGTCAAAATTAACTCCCCTCCCATCTGGGGTCATGGTCAACATAAACAAAATAAGTAATAGATAGTAATGAATAAGGGAAAATAAAAAGGGTAGATGACCAATGGTGTCTGCCATTAATTTATTTGCTCAGGGTCAGAATGGGCTAAGTCTGCAGAAAGAAGATCCTTAAGGAACGACAAAAATAGGAAAAGTAAGGATGGATATTTGTTGATCCCTCCTGGCCCAGTAAACAATATCTGTGCAGTTGAGGTTCTAGGCTTCTAACTCTCAGTTCTGGCTATGTTACTTATTTTCATTATTATTAACAATATAGTTGCTGGTGACATTGTTGTCCCATTTGTAGAACAGAACAAAGCTCATGAGCTGGGAGTTTTAATAAATTGGTATTTTCATAGGACTTGAGGTTGGAAATTATTGGTAAGCATTGACGAAAGTTATTTATGAATTGAAAATATTCATTGCATACCTCTTCATGACTAAAGATATCAAAGATAATGGGAGGGGCACTTTACAAAATATATGTCTATTTTAAATGTATTCATCTGAGCTAATGATCAATGTCAAAATATAGGGTGGAGCAAAAGTAGGTTTAAAGTTGTGAGTACTCAAAACATAGTTTTTCTTATTTATTAATTTTTATATTATTTTCCATATGAACAACTGTAAACCTACTTTTGTCCCAAACTGTGTCATCTCAGTTTCTTTACCACAATTCAGTTTGTGAAGGGTAGTTTAAAGTGCTCTTTAAAAATACATTTAAATGTCTCGCTTAAATATGGGTACCTTAGAAATATTATTGGTAATATCTACCGTACCTAACCAGCCATATGCTAAGATTTCCATGGGACTCTTCTGCTATTACCTCCAGTTCAAATATTTAAATTCTCACCTGCCTTTTTCCAGTAAGCCTGCTGCTCTTCTCATGTTCCTTATCTGGTTTATTGTATCATTGTGAATCAAGTTTTGAAATTATGGTTATTCTTGATGACTTCCCTCTTCACCACATTCAATCAGTTGTCAAATCTTATCAGTTCTACCCTTAACATGTTTCTCATGTTTATCCCCTTACATTTGTATTTCAGGCCCAGCAGACTATACATCAAAATGCTGAGAGTGGTGATTATCTCTAGGGGATTTTTCTGTGTTTGGAGGACTTCCGTAAAATTTTCAGATTTTCTATAAACTTATCCCAGACAGATAAACATAATAATATAATAAAATGTTTTATTTAGAGTCATTAATTTGGTTATTCTCAATGTCCTTCATTTATTTAATTCATATATAGGGATTATTCCTCAGTATATGATATATGTGTCTATCTCTGTGAGAATATAATTTTCTGAAAGACATATAATCCCAGTCCTTTGACATTCTATACAGGCTAGGCATTCCATCAATGGGTGCTCAGTTAAATTAATTGACATTTTGGGTGGAGGTAGAAACCACACAAAATTTTATCATTAAACAAATTACTAAAACAAATCCTTAAAATGTCAATCCATAAAAATCCTCCAAATAGCTGAGAATTTCAAAAGGCAGAGAATAAGGCAGTATGAAAAGAGACAGAGAGAGAGAGAGAGAGAGAGAGAGAGAGAGAGAGAGAGAGAGAGAGATGCAATTTCCAGCTCCCTTTGGGAGTCTGCCATTAAGCCTGCTATCAGATCAAAAATTGATTTCATTCTAACTTTCTCTAACTTTTAGTTATAATCTTTTTGTACATTCTTTCACTAACTACTCCTTCTTATTCTGGACTTTGAGTTGAGTTATATCATTAAGAGTCTGGGAAGGAAGTTCAGCACTGTTGAATATTAGGATATTACAGTATTCAGAATCATTTATTCTAGATCATTAATATGTACTGCACATCGAGTTAGCCTAAAATTTTGACAAAATATTTGACAAAGCCTGAGGGAAAGCAGTTCCCAGGGAAAGAAGAAAAGAAATTTCATTCTAGACTAGATGGCATCTTGCTTTCCTACTAAAGCCCCAAATACTGGCAATTCATGATTTTGGTGTAAATTATACACTTTCATGTGTACAAAGGTTATGGAACATTTTATATTAAATAATAATATTAAGTAATTTGATTGAACTTATGACAGTTTAATCTGACATCTAATGAAAGAAATGACACTAAATATAGCACACTAAGCTTTTACGGACTTAAATTCTGGAACAGTCCAAGTTGCCATTTTTGCTGATAGATATGATTTAGTAGCTTTATTTAACAACTCCAATCTTCAGTTTACAAATTGTCTGGATACTTCTAGATAGATTGCTCAGTCCTTCTTGTTCTTATTAACCTGTAATAATTATATCTCGTTTTTATGATGAAACCATATTTCCTGTTGAAATTGTATTGAAACATAAATATGCTTGTCACAAATTGTGTTCAGGGACTCAAATTTTGATAGATGTTTAAATGTCTCTCCTATTGTTGGATCCTCTCTCCTCTTCTCAGCATTCTTTGTATGAGAATTGTTCCCATCAAGTGAGTAGCTTTGTTTGTATACAAATAGCAATATTTGTATATTTCAGGGGGAAGAAACAACATGGTTCTTTTTTTTTTTAAAAAAAGGTGCTGATATAATCAATCATACAAATCATTTAAAACAAACAAACAAAAAAGAAATTACTAACACTGACGACAAGTTTTTAACATTTTTAAAACTTCACAGAGAAATGGAATAAGACAGACTATGCACTGACCTGCAGGGGCGGGCCAGTGGACACAGCAAGGGCACACACGTCTCTGGTAGTCTTCGCCAAGCCTGGGCTTGGATGTTGCAATACATGTTGATTAAGTACGTGTCTTCTGGATTCAGATGAACCTCCAGCCTGACCAAACAGTTTTCCCTTCTATCGCTAAAATGAAAACAGTCACAGTCCAATCAGTTGGTTCCTGCAAACTTTGAACAAGTTGCAAGAGCTTTTAATATAATTCAACAAAATGGAAGGGAATCGAGAAATCATTCATGCATGCACCCCAAATCTCTTTTCCTCTCTTTGGCACAAACATGTGTATACATACAAGTTTATTCTTTTCAATAATAATAAGTAACATTTAAATAGTGCTTATGAAGTGCCAGGCACTGTTTGATCCCACTTATATATAGTGACTAATTTAATCTTCACACAACTGCATGAGGTGTGATTATCCTTCCACTTTACAGAGGAGGAAACCGAAGCAATGCTAATTTACATCCTCGAGGTCTCAAGGCATAGTAGTAGTACAGGATTCAAATCCAGGCAGCTGCACCAGAGTCTGTGATCTTAATGCTGATGCATTTCTCTTTTCAGATATTATAGGCTCCTTGAGGTGGAGATTTCCTTACTCAGCTACAGAATAGAAATCGCCAGGATTTCAGAGGCAATCAGAACTGTATCCCTGGATTCAAATTCTGAGAATTCATAAATTGCTGTAAATTGCCCCCCAACCCCACCCAAAGGTCCTGATTTATAGTTTCAGCCAATTTTCATAATGTAAATACTCCTAACACGACTGATTTCAAATTACCAGTAGTTTAATGGCTTGCTTGCAAAATTTCTGAAATTTTAATAATCAGTTCCTGCAAGCTGATATGCATGGCTCCAATACGTCACTGATGGAGGATGGGCAACTTGTTGATCTGGTTCAAACTCCTGGGTCACTGTGATCTAGAATAGTGCTTGGCATGTGGTGGTTGCTCGCTCATGTTTATCAGATGAAGGCATGAGAGTGCCACACCTTCTCATACTCTCAGTTTACGATATCAGTAAAATATTCATACTAGTAGCATCAGATAGGCTGTGGACTGGATCAAATATTGGCTGGAAAAAAAAAAAACGCCTGTAAAATGCCCAACCAAATGCCTGGCATTTAATGGAATACATGTTAATTCCTATCCTTTTGAATTGCTTTTACTTACAAAGCGTCTTCTATCTAGCAGGAATGCATTAACTGAATGAATGAATGATTTTATGAACAAGTAAGTAATGAAATTAATGAGTAGCATCAGTTTCAAATAGGAAGAGGCTATTTTTATCTTTATCATTGTGTAATGGATGGAAGTATGTGGCAGCATTTATACTTTGTGACTTCACCCTAATTTTAAAGGCCCTTCTTGCCTTAGTACAAGGAAATGAACTCAAATGCCAGCAGAGGCCAAGCTGTTAATGTAAATGATTAAGATGCTCCATGTGAAGACAGTAGGGAGTGGTTGGAATTAAGACAATCTGGAGATCACACACCCACCATATAGGCACACAAATTTAAACAATTTTAGACTTCTGTGTGAGCCAAATAAAACACATCTTGGGCTGGGTTTGGCTCAAGGGCCTCCAGCTGTCAACCTTGATTTTTGTAATGGTAAAAACCATCCACTCTGGGGCCAACTCCAGCCTGATTTGAAATCTGGTTCTGCCACTTGCCAGCTAGTGGCCTTAGGCAAGTTGCTTAAATTTCCTGCTGCCACATCCAAGGGGCTGCAGTGACCCCCAGAGGAAGGGGTCAGGAGCAAGTCCAAGTGTGAAATGACAAAGTACTCATCCTTGGTTAATTCACAGGGCAAGATCTATGATTGGAGACCCTCTAGTACAGTGGTCGGCAAACAGGAGCCACATGCGGCTTGCAAACCGTGGTTTGCCGCTCTGTTGACTAATGAGTTTGCTGACCACTGCATAAGGCATTACCCTTACCCAGAAGTTTTGACTTCAGGTTAAAGACATTAGTACATTATTAAAATGATTTTTAAGTGTTTTTCCCTAAGGCAGTGGTCGGCAAACGCATTAATCAATAGAGCTGCAGTTTGCCGACCACTGCTCTAGCACAATAGCTGGAGCTATTCAAACTTGGTTGCCTGATAGAATCACTTGGAGAATTTAAAAATAGTGATTCCTGCCCAGCAGGTGTAGCTCAGTGGTTGAGCATTGCCCTGTGAACCAGGGGGTCACAGTTCAATTCCTAGTCAGGACACATAACTGAACTGTGGGTTTGATCCCCAGAGGAGGCAGCCGATGGATGATTCTCTCTCATCATTGATGTTTCTAACTCTTTCTCCCTCCCCCTTCCTCGATGAAATCAATAAAACAAACAAACAAGCAAATAAAGTGAGTCCTGCCCTGGCGGGTTAGTTGGAGCATCATATTGTACACCTAAAGGCTGCAGGTTCAATTCCTGATTAGGGCATATACCTAGCAAAATACTGATGTTTCCTTTGTACATTGATGTTTTTCTCTCTCTTCCTTCCTAAGAAATCAATAAAAATCATATTCTAGGGTGAGGATTAAAAGAAACTGTGACTCCTGGATTGCAAGCCTGGAACATAGATGTGCTGGTTTTGGGGGGTGGGAGGTGTGGTCTGGGCATCAGGTGAGTCTAATATGAAGCCAGGGTTAAGAAACATGGGCCTAGAATATTCAATGAGGAAACAAATGATATGATTTTTAGGAACATTGTGTGAATTACTTTCATGTACCTTTGTAGCATGCTATTTTCTTTAACAAATGAGTGCACAAAAGCTATTTTCACTGGACTTCGAGTCTTTAAAAAATAGCCATAAAAATGCCCAACTCTGTTCTCATGCATAGTGGCATTTATTCAAACCGCTTTCTGTTGGAAAAAAAAAAAAGAATTGCCTTTATGGGACATATCGGATAACATGTGATTGTTGCTTTAAAATGCGAATATTCCATCAGTCATCTCTGTCTCTGCTTATTCCGCATTGCTGCCTATACGAACCGCCACCAAGAAAAAGCTTCAGCGCCTTACCTAATTTGCCACGAGCCTGCTTACCTATTGGTGCCAGAGTTGATGAGAGATTCTTTGGGAAGCCGAGTGCAAGTTTTTGCTTTCAACTATTTATAGCAATCAGCTGGCTTCTCCAGCCCCTCATTAGATCAATCATGGCCATTGTCTTAGAGTTGAGTGGGAAATCGCTACAGGTGGAAGAAGGCACGTTGCCTCGAATTCAGCAGAGGCCCCCCCTAAACAGGAAAGCTGCAAGGAATTGCAATCAAATAGGAGACTCCTCAGGGGCTGCTTCCAAGGCAGGATTTCGGAAGACTTCCTGAATGTCTGGGTTGAACAGAAAACAAAATGTAGAGAGAAACTGCAAAACAAACCCACACGGACACAAGAGAAGCCCATCCTTTCTTTCCGGCATATTACATGTCTGGTGTTGGGCTTTCAGCTTTAGCAGAGATGCCACTTGGTACTGACACACTTAGATTTGGCAGGGGCTTATCTTTTTTACAGGCCATTTATTTGGGAATGTGTTTTACAGGTGGCCCTGGGCGTTGGGTCCAAACCCCCAGCTTCTGTAGCATAGTATGCTGCACATCTTTGAGGCTGAATCAAGTGTCACATATTATGGCCTGCTGGGAGCCAGTAATTTGGGAAGTTCTCCCTTTTTCCTCTCTCTGCTTTTTCCCTGGCCTGTTGGGCAATGACAGTCAAAAGCCAGCTGAACCCATCATGAGGGGTGGGCTAATTGCTGGAGTCCAGATTTCTGCTCGGGCCCACACGTGGGGGTCTGTGGTGACCCTCGGAGCAGGTGGGCCTTATTTGGCACCCCTTCCATTAAAACCTGCCTTGGAAATCAGTTTATTTGAAGGAGTTAATGAAAGTGCTAGATATTTTCTACCCACTGGCAGAGGGGAAAGTAGTGCACACGTCTGAATAAATAACTGAAAATGGCTTCTCACTGTTCAGGAAGTACAATCAATTTGAAATTAGGATTATGGAAACATCTGCGAAAATTCAAGTGTCATCTCAATTTGAGCTCATTCAGATCCTGTATTTTTCAACTTCCCAAGCAGTGCATTTAAAATCTAATCCTAATTAACACACATAGTTTAATTATAGCCAACAAAATATTCTACAAAAAATTGTGTGTGCTGGTTGGGGGGATGGGTGGGGAGAAAGGAGGCGAGCGGGAAACCAGACAAATGTTCCCTGATTGTAAAAATTCTTGTTTGGTTAATAATATAAATCCTCAAGATTTTAAACACACACTGAAGTTTGCTTATCAGGAGTTGAAGGAACATAAAAAAGTACGGAGCCTTATTTCGTCTCCCCGTCTACTTTTTCCCTGTCTTCCTATTCCTTGTTAACCTGGAAAGAACAAAGACCTTGTTATTTTGGCTCAGACACTCTCGTTTGTGAAGACCTTTGTTTATTTTCATTCTCTGATCAGAAGATAAACCTTTATGGTTGTGTTTGAGTACAAATAAAGAAATAAATCTACTTGCATAAAGCAAACTTTATGGTCTGTTGTTTTAGGGATGAGAAACACCTCTAAGGATTTGGAGGTTTAACTGAAAGGCACACCAACACGTTTTGGATGCTTTATTGGAACCTCATCCTAATCAACCCAAACACAGCAAACAGCCATCTTGCAGAATTATCGGTGTTTTCCCTTCCCAAACCTGGCATAAATGGAATGTACAAAGGGAACATAAATTTAGAGAAAAGAAAACAAAAATCAAGGGAAAAAAATCCCATCTAGAAGTTCAAAAATAATTTTAACTAAAATTAACTCTTAGAGAGAGCTTAAAACTTTTAGTCTTGGCCAATTTGTATCATTATTTTGGTGAATAATAAATCTAAAGAGGAAAAAGGAAGATTTCCTTAATATCTTTTAAGTATTTTCTTTCTTGTTACTCAGATTAAAATACAGAGGATTAACTACTACTCTAGATTCTGTTAGCAGAAATTAATTGTATCCTATTGTTGGGGGGAAAAGCATCCTAATTCTTGGTGCTCTGAAGATTTTACTGTGGTATTAGTTGTAATGAAATTTGACCCTCTGTTAATATCATGCTAGTCTATGATTTTAGGCTAAGGTGGCGATATTTCTTATTAGATTAATACCACTGTAATTTCCCACATCTAAGCCCAGTCTTGAAGACAGAAGTCATTTTCTTTGGCAATTAATAGCCTGTATAGTTGCTTTGTTTATAAATCAATTCCATTCCTTTCCCACCATGATTTTTAGGAGTTTATAACAATGGAATAATTTTCAACTGATTAATAGTAATAAGTGAATTACAGAGGAGGTGCTATGACATTTTGTTAGAAAGAAACCTGCAGAACCTAGTGGCTCAGAAAGGCCTATGTGCCAAGACCCATTTGGCTCAGTGGATAGAGGGTTGGCTTGCGGACTGAAAGGTCCCAGGTTCTATTCCGGTTGGGGGCATGTACCTTGCTTGCGGGCACATCTCCACTGTGGGGCATGCAGGAGGCGCTGATCGATGTCTCTCTCTCTCATTGATGTTTCTGACTTTCTATCTCTCTCCCATCCTCTCTGTAAAAAATCAATAAAATATTTTTTTAAAAAAAAGAGAGAAAGGCCTATGTAATGGAAACATAAGGTGTTTCTATACTTAAAGAATAATATTTATAGACTAGAATCAGCCTTGAAAATGGTCTGCAGAGTACATTTTATTACATGTTATTGACTAGTGCAAGTTTGTAATTTTTACTTTTAAAAATCAATTCTTACACTTTCTTATTTACTTTTTATATTTATCTCCTTCTCCTCTCTCTCTTTTCTAGTGGCTTACCTTCTAAACTCCATAAAAGAAGAGAGTGCTCATTCTTATCTTTGTTACAGAGCCGAGCACAGGGCTGGGCACACAATAATAAAGAAATAAATATAAATTGAATGAAAGAATGAGTATTCATTGATTTACATGATGAATAGAGATTTGATTTTTTGGCTGGATGTAGGAAGGTAGCTGTAGAATCAAGCATAATAATCTCATGCTGAAAATGGTAGCAAAACAATTAACATTCATTTTTGAAAACAACATTTTATAATGAAAATGGTGAAAGCGAGTCTCAAAGTAAGAATGACAAGACTGCAAAGGATTTGGAGCTAGGCATTCAAATCTCATGTCACCTCTTATTTGCTGTGTGGAACAGCAAGTTGCTTAACCTCTGTGAAACTTGGTATCTACATCTCTACCATAGACCTGGGTTTTTAATATAAATCAAATGAGATAATGATTTTAAAGTACTCAGCAAATTGCCTGGAAACTAATTCAAGACCCTAAATTAAGTTATTATTATTAATTAGAAATACTTTTATTCTTGCCTAATAACTTAAAGGTCTGAAGGAAAAAAATACCAGCTGCTGAACTGTACAGAACCCCAGACTCTCATTCTGCAGCAGAAGCTCTATGCTCTCTTTAGAATCCAGGCCCTGTTTCTTGGCGGAATGTGAAAGCCAATGGCTTGTATAAAGGAAAAGGTTGTTCTGGGCTGAGGAGCAGAAGGTCAGAGGAGCAGAAATACAACTGCAAGTCAAGAAGAAGAAAAAAGTGACAGTTAAAACCGATTTTCCAACCTTCATAGTTCCCATTTGTCTAAAACTGCCCCAAAGACTCTAACTCCTGGTGGGATGGAAACAAAAACCACTCTTCACTCTAGAAATGATGTTCATCTGTGTAACAGGCATTTCATTATAGTGCTAATCAGAAATTAGTGCTCAGGTCCTCAAGATTATTGTAGAAATTAGGTTAAAAATACATTTGTAAAACCAAAATGAAAAGAGCAATGATTCTATTTTATATTAAAATATACACTGAGTAGCCAGATTATTAAGATCTCTGAATGCATAATAATCTGGCCACTCAGTGTATATCCTATATAATAAAAGGCTAATATGCAAATTGTACCCTTAACCAGGACATCGACCAGTAGGCAGGCTGGCCAACCGCCCATGTCCCTTCCCGCTGGCCAGGCTGGCCGGACTCTTCCCACGAATTCATGCACCGGGCCTCTTCTAACACAGACACACACACACACACACACACACACACACACACTCACTGAGTGGCCAGATTATTATGCATTCATAGATCATAATAATCTGGCCACTCAGTGGATAGTCATGGCACTGAGGCAACATTTTTAGCCATAGTAATTGTGAACACAGAGATACATACAAAACTGGAGCCTTGAGAATGAATTTTTATTGCTATGGCTAAGCTACAAACGAGCAAGACTGATAATTTTGCTATCAAGTTGTTTATGTGTGATAAAGATGAGGTAGGTAGGGTTGATCAAAGATTACTGGCACCCACAGATCATGTGATCAAAAGACTAAAGATGGGTAGCAAGAGACAGTGGAGGGAAGACATAGGAAAGAGTGGAAGGTTAAAGATGTGACTTTTAACACACCTTTGTGTGTTTGGGGACTTGTAATAGAGGATTAGAAGAAAGACTAAATGTCTAATGCTTGTATTTTCAGGCCAAAATGTCACAATAAGGCAATATATAGCAAGTAGAGTCAGTTGGAAATAAAACATGGTTTGTAAATTTGGATTTCCACTTACAGGAGAATCACTGATGTGGCTACCTGGTTCACCTATGGTTGTAACATTGCCACCAGTTTTGTTCCTTGGCTAGAGCTGAATAATGTAGGGTAGAAATGCCTGGTGTAGCTGGACAAAAAAGATTCTCTTTCCAGAGATTTGAAACATGGACTGAGATACTTAGAGGCTGGTGGTTTGAAGCTATGATTTCATTAGTGTTCGTGAGTTCCTACTGCATGGGTCCTCTTTCAGCCCAAGGCCTTGTTCAGCTGGTCCTTAGTTCTGTGAGCTATCTAGTATTTTTGCAGTAAATATTACTTCCCTCGTGTTTGCATTAGTTCACCAGCATTTGCTTGCCATTTAAAGGACCTCACGTAACTTATCACCGATGTCCTTATATTCTCCAACACTGGTGGCTACACAAGCGTACATGGTTAAGAGGATTGGACAGCTAAGTGTAATAAAGTTGTTGGTCCTGCAGAACAAGCCAGTTCCATAATTTAGAAAAACAAAACAAAACACTAATCTTATAATAGCTCATTTCAATTTCCAAGTTTAGGAAAAAATAAAGTAGTGTGCAGTGATTGACTGGGCAAGCAGTAGAGTTTGAATCTGTCCTATCATTTACTATGAGTCTTTAAACTATTTAAAATCTATGTGCGTGGTTTCCTTATCTGACAAAATGGAGATAATATAGGGCTATTATGAGCAGTAAATGGGGACATACATATAAAACACAAATTTATATGGTAGTTTTTTTCTGGTTGCCTTACTAGTACATTATTATGAGATATCTCAGAAAACAGGCAAGATCAACATTACTTTTTCCATTTTATAGTTTCAAAAAAATGAAGTTCTGAAAAGGTAAAATGACTTGTCCAAGGTCACATAAAGCTAGACAGAACTAGGGCTATAATTTCAATTTTCTAAAATGTCACCTACAAATATTTATCGAGTGCCTACAATGTACCAGATTTTGGGAATACAGGTTCTTGCTTTCATAAAACTTGTAGTCCGGGGCAGGGGTCAGATAACTACCACCTGTGAGGCAAATCCAGCTCTTGTTTGCTTTTGTAAATAAAGTTTTATTGGAACATAGCCATGTTCCTTTGTTAAGTGTATTGTCTGTGGTTCTTTCCTGCTACAGTGGGAGAATGGAGCAGGTGTTACAGAGACTAAGCCTAAAGTATTTACTATCAGACTCTCTTTACAGAGACAATTTGCCAAATCCTGACCTACTTGATATATGATTTATTGATCTAGAAATGGTTTATTTCATTGTAAAGGGCTAATTAAAATAAGAAAAAAGTTCCCTAAGAATATGAACAAGTTTTAGTTATTATAGCTTTCATCATACTCAATATAGTCCTCCCCCTCGCACCCCTCCCAACCCCCCACACACACTTTCTAAGAGAAGCGTTCTCTTTTTGTAACTATGGGAAGTTGGAAAATAATTTCTGATGGATCCACATTTCCTCTGCATTTAATCCTGGATTATCCTTCAGACCAATAGCCTTGTACATTGTCCTGGCTTTTCTGACCACAGAGAAGAAACGATGTGTTATGTTACTCAACTTGGCTAAATTACAAAACTTCATGACAGACACACCCTTTTAGCCTGGCAACCTAGAAACTGTTTCTTGCATCTATTATTTAGTAATAATAAAACGTTGCATATCTACATGTACTTGAAATATTAAATAATTGCATCATTTCAGCTTTCTAGTTTCAGACTTTGAGTGCATCTGTACACATATTTTAACATAATCTAACTGCTTTAACCTTTCTCATCTAAAATATCCATGGTGACAGATGTGGCAGAATTGTTCCTAAAAGAAGTAGAGATTCTTCCACAAAATATGGTTGAGTACAGCAATGCCATTATATGATGAAGTCCTCCTAGTCTTGCTGGTGGGGGCCAGAAGGGGCCTTTGGAACACAAGATCCTTGTCCAAGCATCTCACTTCCTGGCTGGACCCTATGACAAACACTCTGGAAGAGCTTTGCTTAGGAAAGGCATGTGGAGCAAAAATCATCACAGATGGGCTGCATTGCTGGGATGCATGGAACATTGGCATCTGATTTTGAAGATATCATTTGGACTTATTTTCTTGATGAGCAGTGGCCTGGGCAAATGCTGTGGAGAAGGGTTCTGAGCCTTGCTGCTTTGAAAGAGACAGGCTGGAATAACCACAGAAACTGCCACCAGCAGGAACTTCTGGAGCCTGTGGAGTACAGAGCACACGCACTTGAAACCTTGTTCATGGAAGGTCCTGGCTCATGTAAGCTGTTTTGAAGGGAAGGCACATACCAGACTATAAAATAGAAAACTTGATTTTCTTCCATTACTTAGTAGGCTGGAAAGAGAAGTCTGGTTTGAAAACTATGGAGCCAGGGTTTTTGTCCTGACTGCTTCTAATAAGCATTGTGACCATATCCTCTCTGATCTCTGGCCGCTCATCTGTAAGTAAAATAGGTAGACCAGCAATTTATAAACTCTGTTCTTCATATAACTAGTTCGGCAAGGTGTTAATGGGTGTTCCAGGGAAAATGCATTCTGGGGCTGACCCTCGAGAACTGCATACCTCAACAAGATTGTAAAGGTTTCTCTGCTGCAGGACTTCTCAGATAGCTTAATAAGGGGGTGTGCACGTGACTATGTAGAAGAGAGGTGCAATATGTAGCATTTCCCAAATGCATTTGAAAGAGCTCCCCCAGCCCTCTTGTTCAGTAAGAAACCTATTCATATCTTGCACAAATGCTGCTTATTGAACACTGTCACTCTAAAGAATAATTAAGATGAATCATTTCATCCTCTTTATGTTCACATTCGGTTGCAATTGTTTCTACCTGCTCAGCCTGAGTGAAGCAAACCAAGTCAGCATAAAGGGAGGACTGGCTAGTTCTTAATGGCTTTTCTCTCTCTTTTTGGTCAATTAAAAAAATGCTGAAAATCTCCTCATCTTCTGAAAGATCAAAAACAGAGCTCTGGGGAGGTGGGTAACTGCAGCTCTGTTTGTTCAGATGGCTCTGGGTCCTACCAGTGACCTAATATAAGTCTGCTTCTATCTTGCTGAGCTGCTCTTGCTACCTAATACCTGAAGCTCAGGGTTTCCATTGGAGACATGGTTCTAATTAAGAGATCAAAGAGCCAAAGACCTAGAAAGGTTGGGTTACTCCTCCTGGCTCAGTGCCATTTTCCTGCTCATTCAAAGTATAACATTTTCTATTTTGAAATGATTCAACACTTTTCTTCATGTTGAAATAAAAATTCTTTCTAGATTTTCTGATTTCAAAATTCTGAGTAAGTGTATCAAAGTGGACTTTTTGGGTGGGTGGGTGGTCAGGGGTGCATAGTTTCTCCTGTGGGGCTGGCTCTCTGAGAACACAGTTTGCTAGCTGAGTAATTCAGTACTAATTCAAAGCAAGGATCCAGGTGCGTTCTGGAAAACATTTTGAAGCTAGTGCCTTCACAGCCCTGACTTAATACAGTACTCAGCAAATGTTCTCTTCCCAACTCTCTCCATACCAACATGCTTTTCTCATTGCCTTATCAGCACACTCATACCTAATGTTCTTTTACCACCTGGTCTCTCCAGGCTCAAGAAGACATACTATTCTCAGCCACTCTAAGGTATGAGGGGCTTTGGATAATCCTGTAATGGGCCACCCAGGTTTTCCTCCAGGAGTGGAAATGTATACCCCCAGCTGCTGGAAGTACATCTCCCAAATGTCAGACCCTAAAGGAACTGCCTTGGCTGAAGACAGCCATCTTGCCCAACGTCAACTTTGCTCAACAACTGGTGGATTAGGGTTTTAAGACCTTTGTGCTGCAATTTAGAATAACTCTGAAGGGCATCCCAGCTTCAGAACTCTGTGGTATTGACCCTGGCCTCCATTGAGACTGGGTTTCAGCTTCCTGCCCAATCCTGCTTTCTTCCCTTCCCCCATAGTTGTTGATCCTAAGAGTCATCCTTGATAAAATTCTAATCTTTGCCTTACAGTCTGCATCCCAAAAAAACTCAATACACAGCAGAGCCTTGATACATTAATAATCTTTGGATGGATAGTTGTGTTTTAAAGGAATTCCATAGTGTTAATGTTTGGTAAACTCCAAGGAAGCATCACTGATAGTTCAGCTGCCACGGTGACTTCTGGAAGGAAGTGTAAAGGTAGTTTATGCATATAGAGGGAAGGGGTCTTCTTTTTAAATAATTAGTGGGGTTTTTTTGTGTATGTGTGTGTGTGTGTTATTTAAAACATCATTTACTAACCTAGAGTCATAAAGTTATTGGTCTATATTTTCTTCTAAAAATGTAAATATTTTTACATTCCAATTTTATTTGGAATTGGTTTTGTGTAATTGGTTTCCCATTTTTATAAAGTAAAAAAATCAGGTAAAATTAAATATACACTGTTTAAGGTTATAAGCATTTGTGACAAAACTATGTACCAAAGAAAGAGAATGATATACATAAAATTCAGGGTTACATTACATAGGGAGGCAGGTTGGAATGAAGAATATCAACCTTAGCTGGTTTGGCTCAGTGGCTAGAGTGTTGGTCTGCGGACTGAAGGTCCTAGGTTCAATTCCAGTCAAGGGCACATGCCAGGGTTGCAGGCTTAATCCCCAGTGGGGGCTTAACAGGAGGTAGCCAACAATAATTTTCTCTCATCATTGATGTGTCTATCTCTCTTTTCCTCTTCCTTTCTCTCTAAAATCAATAAAAAATATTTTTAGAAAAGAATAATATATAGATCACTTCAAAAGTTCTAACAATTGAGTTGGGTAGAACATTCATGGGGTGTCCACATTTATCATTAAGTTTTATGATCTACATATACATTATATATATTCTTTATTGTATCAACATTGTGTGTTTTATTTTTAATAGAGAAAATGAGCAGAGAAGAAGTAGAGATAATAAGAATTGACAACTCAATCTTCTGTAAAGAGTACTAGAGAAATGGGCAGTAATTGGCATGGAATGTGGTGGTCATATGAGGTTATTTTTAAAGCAAATTTGTATGATATGGGAAAGAAAATCCAGCAGAAAATCCTATATAATAAAAGCCTAATATGCAAATTGATCATCACTCCAACACACAAGATGGCTGCCCCCATGTAGTCAAAGATGGCTACCCTCATATGGACACAAGATGACTGCCATAAGATGGCCAGCAGGGGAGGGCAATTAAGATTGGGCCTAAATGGGCAGTGGACATCCCACGAGGGGATTCAAATTGGATAGGGTACAGGCTGGCCTGAGGAACACCCCTCCCCAACCCCTGCACAAATTTTGTGCACCAGGCCTCTAGTGTAAAATAAAATGCAAAAGAGAAAGAGCATTTGGAGGATCTTTTCCAAGTTACTTTTCCTGGGTTATAATTTTCACTTCTGCATGGCATGTCTCATCCATTCATTCATTTGTGCTTCATCACACATGTTATGGAGCCCCTCCCAGGTGCCAGGAGCTCATGCATGAATGCAGTTATAAGTGAGATTTGCTTTAGCTACCGGTGTCCATGAGCTAACTGAGTTGGTGACTTGCCTTGTTCTCCCTAAATTATAGAATAACCAATTGCCTGGGAGTCCAGATCTGGCTCCACCCACCTCCTCAGACTGTCTAGGAACTGGCCCTTTTACTAAATGAGGTCCAGTCACTTCTACCATTTTTTTGGTTCTTGACTTCTCAGAGCATTTTTTGCCTCAGGTCTATTGCATGTACAGTTGCTTATTTCTGGGGTTTTCTTTCTCCTGATTAACTCCTAGTCTTCCATTCCAAATCTCAGCTTGCATGACTTTCTCTTTAAGATAACATCTCTCCAGCTTCCACCCCCTACCACCATCTTTGCCATCTGAATTTTATTATCCTTTTAATCCTGCACATGTGGCCTTTATTCACAATACTTTACAGACTTATTACACTTTCAGCTGCAATTCTATTTTTATTTGTTGATTCCCCTGGTTAAATAAGCATGCTCCATGAGGGCAGGGCTGACTGCTTTGTCTCCTCTTGTGTATCTGAAGTTGGACATGGAAAGTGCTTAAGAGACATACTGTTGTCTCTGTCCTCCCGCTGCTTCCATTTGTTATTGGGGACAAGACTAAACTAGGCCAGAAAAGAAGGTTGGACATAGACGAGGAACTAATTCTTAATCCCTATAGTTATAGGGTTTGGGTTAGTGGCTCCTCAGCAGTTTCAAGAAAAATAAACTAATCGTCAAATCAGAGCATGTTGAGCTGGAAGGGACCCAGGAAAGCCTCATGGAAATATCTCTAGGGTAGAGAATGACAGATAGGAGGAAAAGGAACAAACAGTGAAAGCTAAAACAATTATTTATTAAGTGCTTGCTAGACATTAGCCTTGTGGTAAGTGCTTTACCACCATGACCTAATGTAATCCCTTTGAATTTCCTGAGAAAGGGATCTATTAGCTTTATTTTACTGAAACTCCAAGAGTTATGTGCTTTGCCTAAAATCACACACCTTGTAAATAGTTGTGCCAAGAATAAAACCCAGGTTTCCTGGACCCTAAAACAGTGCTTCCCCAACTTTAATGGGAGTGCAGATCACACAAGGATTCATTATGATGGAAATTTGGATTCAGTAAGCCTGAGATTCTGCATTTATAGCACGTTGCTGGTGATGCTGAGGCTGCTGGTCATGGAGAAACACTTAGAAAAGCACTGGTCTATTTTGGCACTTTGACGTGCATGCAAGTCATCTGAGGATCTTGTAAAAAATGCAGATTCTGATCTACCAGCGCTGGGATGGAACTGGGGATTCTGCCTTTTTTGCAAGCTCTTCTGATCCTCCATAGACTGTACTTTGAGCAGCTAAGCTCTGGTGTGCCTTGAGTTCAAATTGTATTTTGGAGATAGAGGCTCAGATGGGTCTCAGAGCTTCTTTCTGACAGCTGACAGCTTTCAACTGCTGACATTTGCGGACAAGGATTATACTACCATGTGGTATCTGAAGCTGCCCTTAAAAAATAACGAAAACCTCTCCTTGGTCTAACCACCTCTGAAAGGAGAAGAAGGGCAGAGTGGCCTCTGAAGCTAATGAGGTCTGAGCTTTGTGTGATGTCAGTGGGGAGGCCTGTAAGATATGCCAAGTTCAAGTGTACCTGAAGCATAGATGTTAGCCATCTCCCCTCCCCCTACCCCTTCCCAACGTTTCAAAGCAGTGTGATGTCACCAGCTCTAAAAAACCCGAGGTTCATAATGAAACTTGAAATCAGGTGAGTCTTGTTTTGTTTTGAGTTCATCCACACTGTTTCTCACAGTCCTTCACTCAGTGACTTCAGGGGCACACTCTGGGGGTGAATTCTGGGAACTCTAACTGATCTTTCAGGTTTACATCAAGTGGGTTTGCTCCCCTCAGAGAACACATCTTGCTTTCTTGTAAATCTCCCCTGCTCAGAGCGGGGAACCTGCCTGTCGTTACTGATGAATACATTTGTGGACTTCAGGTGTTACATGGGCTAGGAGCTCATCTCATTCTCTTATCTAATGTGAACATAGATATGATGCTATTGAGACAGCTGCCAGGGCTGGTACCTGGGAGTCTGGTGATGCCCTTGAACTTCATATCCAGTATTCTGCCCTACTGTCCATAAAACTTGTGTAGAACCATGAGTCATTGGCTCACTGTCCAGTTGAGCCCAGCCTAGCTTTTCACAGGAGTTTATTTTTTGAATAAGTTGTGTTCTCCCTTTTGAACACAGGCAGACAAGACGAAGGGCTCTTGCTGAGGGGCAGCCCCTCCAGCACAGTCAGAAACCACTGGATGAGGAGAGCATGTGGGATTGAAGCGGAAGGAAGTGTTCTCCCTGAGTTCTACCACAGCAGCATGGGAATGGAAGAAGTGGGACGGTGACCTTTAGAGACGAGCAGACTTGGATTTCAGTTCTGGCTCCAGCATTTCTTAGCAGTGAAGCCTTGAGCTGGAAATTTTAGCTCTTAAGGTTTGGTTTTCGCCTGGCTGGTATGGCTCAGTGGTTGAGTGTAGACCTATGGACTAGGAGGTAACAGTTCAATTTCCGGTCAGGGCACATGCCTGGGTTGCAGGCTCAATTCCCATTAGGAGGCCTGAAGGAGGTAGCCAATCAATGAGTCTCATCATTGATGCTTCTATCTCTCTCTCTCTCTCTCTTCCCTTCCTCTCTGAAGTCAATAAAAAAATATTTTAAAAAATTGGTTTTCCCATCTATAAATAGAGATAATACATCAAACATCATATTGTAAATATGAGGATTTGATCCCTCAATGTATGCAAAGCTCTTTGCTCCTAGAGCAAACTGCAGCTCACCAGCCACATGCGGCTCTTTGGCCCCCTGAGTGTGGCTCTCCCACAAAATACCACGGCCTGGGTGAGTCTATTTTGAAGAAGTGGCATTACAAAAAGTTTAAGTTTAAAAAATGTGGCTCTCAAAAGAAATGTTAATAGTTGTACTGCTGCTATTTGGCTCTGTTGACTAATGAGTATGCCGACCACTGGCCCAGAGCATAGGATGGGCTGCATAAAAATTAACCTTTCTCCCCCTCTCCCCCACTTCCTCACTCTTTCTTTTCTAGATTCCACATGTAACAAGTAAAAATGATCAGGCTCTGCAAAATGTCAGTTTCAAAGTGTTTTGTACCAACGTCCATTTAGGTTCCAAAATATTCTCATTCCGCTGCTTATTTCTGTGTTCTTGCCGTCTGATGTGTTTCTGTGCGTGTCTTTGATTACACACTGCTTGTCACTCAACGCGCCGGCAGACACCAACAGATTCTGTTACAACAGCTGACTGTTCAGGCCTCCTCAGCATGTGAGCAGCGAAGATCCCTCTCAGACCCTGGAGGAGCCCGCTCCTGGCCCACTTTATTTTAAGAAAGTGGTTGCTTTATTTACGAAGCGACCCTTCCAAAAGGTTTCCCAGCAGAACTCAAATGGGCCATTTTGTGCAAAAGAATTAAAAATAAGGTTTCAACCGTGTCGTTACCGGAGGTCTGCCGCACGCGCAATAAAGGCAACGCAAGGCCTTAATGTTTTATTAGAGTGGAATCATTTCTGGCACAAACATTTTGATGAAATTTGTTCAGTTTTCCGGGTGTGTTTTAGATGAAAAAATTAAATGTTTTTTGGCAGTTCTATTAAATAGATGCCGGCAACCTCTCTGGATAGTTCCATGCTCAGAAATCGAACGATATAACGTTTTATTTAATCCACCGGTGGAAAGCTGGATGGCAGTGATTCTCTTTTCTTCTGGGTCACACATGATCATCATGACTGTACATGAAGAGTAAAACTAAAACAGGGGCTTTTTTTTGAGCTCGGAAATCAAGGCCACACCAAAACACACAGTCTTTGTGTGAATTCGTAAAAGGCCTCACTTCCGGCCGATGTGGCCCACTGGCTCTCAAGTTTGGCAACGGAGCGAGCCCAAGTCCGGTACTCACTCATGCTCGGCCAGGCTTTTTGTGCAGTGCACAGATTGAGCAACACTGAGCAAGGCTGCTGAAGCCAGCCTGGTTTGCACCTTCCTCTTCTAAATGAGAAAGGGTCTCTGCTTTGGGTTTCCTATTCTTCCTTAAAGCTTTAACCTAGGAATTCATGGTGTTTCCCCAACCAATTGGCCATACACATCTTGACCATAAGAACAAAATGTTTCTTCTCTGACCCTGAGCTCCTCAATTCATGGGTATTTATTGAGCATCTCATGTATGCCAGCCTAGAGAAGATCTGTGGTGAGTGTTGAGTGATTAGTTGTGTGTTTATCTTGTTCACATGGGTTGAAAAGCCACAGTAAAAATGAATCTATTCCCATTTAGGTCTTGGAGATGAAATTTGTCAAATTCGTCATTTGAATAAACCCTTACTTTCTTGCATCCCTTTCACATTTCCCCAGTATCTGAAAGGGTAGATATCTGTTTCACCATCTATGACTGCAGGGTAACAGTTCTCTGTTGGGGATAGAGATGCAGTTGGCCTGCACACAAGAGGAGGAATTTGGTACAAATTTATTGAAGGACTATTAATAGTGTGTATAGATTTGAAAAGCCCTCAAAGGCCATGTTTGTCCCTCAGGGTCTCTCTCTTGCTAGTTTCACCCTGAAATTCCTTTCTCAGCCCTGACTTTAAGATGCTTTACTGCTGAGTTGACCCTGAAAAGGGTTTGCCTTATGTTTTTACATCCATCCCTTTAAAGTAGAAAAGGAGAAAAAGAGGAAATCAGACACCACAGTAAACAAAGAAAAAGAAGGAAAAAATGTAGACGCCTGCAACTTTATGGAAGCCTTTGTAAGAAGTATTTCATATTGAGACACATCCAAGCTCAAATGTCCAAGTGACCAAGGACTGAGAGACCTGTTCTTCATCTTCATGGGGAAAGATATACCAAGGAGCAGAGGACTGGACAAAGCAGAAGGGAGGATCTTATCTTAACTCAGTCCCTGAAAATTACTTTCAAGGTTAACACTTGACTTTCCTCTTTGGGATGGGATGGTGAAGGAAATCCCTGTTCTATTTTTTAGTATCTTGGGAAAGGGGTGGGATAGTTAAACATCTTCCAGTGGTTCCTGGTCACAGTCTATGAATTCTCGAACCATCGACCCTGCCCTTCTTCTCTTATTCTATTCTGTTTTCAACTCGTTCCCAGCTGTCTGTCTTCACTGTTCTCTCCACCCTACTTCTTGCCCCATCTACTTTGCATGAGTCATGTCTGTGGGAGGAGTAACAAGGAGGGGGGGACCAGAGAACACAGAACATCTTTCATCACCAGATCACAAACTGCTCTTCAACAGGAATTAATCCTCACAACTTCCTCATGAGGTCAGGAAGCTTATGAACACCCGCGACATTCTACGGGATGTAGAGGCTAAGTGTCTTTCTGTCAGGAATCCTGGCAGGGGCATTGGATGGGGCTTCTTGCCATTTCTCACCTGTAGGGACCTCTCTCTAGTTTTCCTTTGTCCCCTCTTCCCTCTAGTCGAATTCCTCCTCTGAGGAAAACTGACCCATTCATTGTCTTCAGTGGCTGGCATCAGACAGGAGTTTATGGAAGAATAAATCAATCCTAAGTGTCCTGTTGTTTCCATGGACAAAAGCCCTGACTTGCAACCAGAGATCCCACCATTGTCATTTATTATGACAAAGCACTCCTACTCTCTGAGCCTCATTTGCCACATCTGTAAAATGGAACGAATAGATTCTGTTGTCATACACATACAAAAGGAAGAATTTTCAACAAATTTAGTGAAGATCTGAAACTCCCAAGTGTCTTCCCAAGGTTCTCTTCTTGGGGTTGTTCTGAGGATTAATATACATGTAAATGCCAAGTGACTTAGTTAGTACATGCTAGATGCCCAATGAATACTCACTGGAAAGAAAAAAGAAGTGTGAACAAGATCTCAGAAGTGAGACCAGGAAACCTTTTTCTGTGCACATGGTAGAAAATTACTTACCACAAATATTTTAATGGAAGAGAACACACTTATAATAGCAAAATGCCTTTATCTCTTTTTCTTGTGACTAAAGTCCTTTTAGTATATGACAAAGCTTAACCTTCCTCCATCCCCCAGTTTTAAGGCGTTATCACAAGAACAATGAACAATAGCAGATGTACTGTTCGGGGAGAGATGAAATATACAAAGAGCTAGATATGGACAGGCACATGAAGAAACAGGACACAGAGGGAGGTAGTGGGCAATTTGATAAAATCTACTTACTACTCACAATGCTACCCTGGGCTGGCCCCCAGAAGACTGAGGATGGGGAGGTGCCATGGATAAGCTCTGCTATTAAAATTGGACTTCACATCAGTTCTGTAGATAGCAAGATATTCATTATGTGCTAAACCTTTATAATGGGATCTAGTTATATGCATTAAGATTAGTGCCTTTGGCTCCAAGCATAGAAAAACAGGCGAAGAATAATTTAAATGAATAAGGACTTTATTTGTCCCTTGCTGTATAAATCCACTGGTGGTCCAGAACTAGTGCAGTAGCTCAAGGAAGTTTTCAAAGTTCTAGCCCCTTTCCAACTTTCTGCTCTGCCAACATTGATGAATAGCATTAGTACTTAAGATGGTTGCTATGTGTGCAGGTATCATGTACATACCACAGGCAGAAAAGCAAAAGGAGCAAATAGGAAATTGAATTCCATATAGGAAAGAAAAAGAACTTGTCCAGTAACCCTCAGCTCTCTTCTTATTGGCCAAAATTTTGTAACCTGGCCATCTCTAGCTCCAAGAGAGTCTAGGAAAGAGAGTTTTGTGGCATGTAGAATGCATACTACTCAATCTATGTTGGCACATCCTTAGTAAAACCTACATTGCTCTCTATAGAACTCCACTGTTCTAGTATGGCAGTCATTAAGCATACTTGCCTATTTAAATTTAAATTGATTAAAATTAAATATAAAATTAAAATTTTATTTCCTCAATGCTAGCCACATGTGACTTATGGTTGCCATATTGGACAGTACAGATATATAACATTTCCATTATCTCATAAAGTTCTTTTGCCTGACTTTACATAACTGTGAAGAGTTGTAGAATGTTGCCCAAGAATTGTCAAAAGTAGAAAAGATGTTTCTTGAAAAGTAGATGAGGTTCTTTGCGAAGACCAAGAACTATCTGTTGGAGGAGGGACACTGAGGGAACTGGTCATGATGGGATTCTAGAATATGTGTGATCAGTTGATGATAGAAGCATAACTACTAAAACCTGTATTCAATAATGTGAGCTCTGGCCTTTCTCTAAATTATCAGAGGTTGTTTAGAGTCAAGGTTAGCCTTTCACCCCCCTCTCATATAGACAGACAGCATATCCCTCCACTGAAATGATCCTGATGAGTACATTTTGAATTTAATTTTCCCTACAGCTAGCTCAGTCTAGTCTTTAGAAGCTCCTGAAAGCAGAGGGGTGGAGAAATGATTTCATTCCCAAGAATTTAGCAGCATTATTTATCTAAGCATTAGAGGGAATTATTCA
The DNA here is from genome assembly GCA_011751065.1 of Lasiurus cinereus. Lineage (NCBI taxonomy): Eukaryota > Metazoa > Chordata > Mammalia > Chiroptera > Vespertilionidae > Lasiurus > Lasiurus cinereus. Next base: position 19,699,391 of record JAAGEH010000125.1, read on the forward strand.
ACTAAGTCATGACAACTTGAATGCAAGTTTACCTCTGAGAGTGTATTTATTTCCCTTTCCTTTAGCACTTCAGACTTGTTACTACATCTTGGGTTGAACCGCACAAGATGCGCATGTGTCCAAAGGCTTATTCTGTGAGAGCACTCTGAATGATTTTAATTTTAACTTTTCTTTGAACTCTTAACTATGGCTTTCCTCCCCCTGCTTTTCACACACCATTAAGTCACTTGCTCATTTCTCTGACAGATACCCTGAACCAAAACAATGCCATGAAAGCCATGTTCCATTTCTATTTCTCTCCTGGCTCTTTGTGAAATGGTAGCCCAGTTCAGATCCGAGAAGCAGTGGGTCTGGCTCTGTTAGGCGAGGCGCTCTCCTGAGAAACGCTGCATATGGTAGCACCGCTGAAAGTTTTCCTCTTCCAGCTCTGGTTGAAATTAATTACACTGATTGCTTCCCTTCTCATTTGTCTTTCTGTCTAGGAAAGTGATAGAAAGTTCTGATCTTCCTTTTGTGGTTCCACGGCAGTCACCCTTCCCAGTAATTACAGACACAGGGCCCATTGTGGCCACGCAATCGGAACTGGATTGTGAACCCAGTGAACAGGGACCGCCTGCCTCTGCGAGATGCTTTTGCAGCTCCCTCTCTGCAGTGGGGACCCAGTTGGTACCCAATAAGTAATAAATAATAATGACAAATAGACTCGGCGTGTGCTTTTCAGAAGGGCGCCTTGCTTTTTCTAATTTTGTAAAACGGTTTCCTGATGAAGTGGAGTGTCCACGTCACTGTCACAGAAAATATGGATTGGTTTTCAATGAAATATTAATGATGATCAACTTACTGGGCTTTTCCTTTGTGAGCCCGAAATAAAAGAGGAGCCGAGCTTCTTGATGAATTATAATAAGATCGCTTCAGTGTTAACTGGCTGGTCCAAGCTTTTTGCATACTTTTTTATTAAAAAAAAATTTTTAACCTCTTCTTCTGTCTCATTCCATCTCTCTGCTGATTGCCTTCATTAGGGGTAATTTTTTTTTTTCAGTAGGGCATGGTTTTGATGGGTGGGGTTTGTGGTGCTAAAATAAACCAGAAATAATTCTTAGCTCCATCACATGCTAGCTTTTCTCTGGGAGAGCTACTTAACTGATCCGTAAAATGTACTTATGTGTAAACTGGGGCTAATACTACTTCACAGGTTTGTGGTGGTGAGGAATAATGAAAAAATGGGTGTGGAATGTCTTACCACAGTAAGACCCACAATTAATTAATTGTTATTATTTTAAAAATAAGTTTTATTATTTGGTTGGAAGAGGGGCAGCCAGAGAGAAGGTCAAATCCAAATTTGCCATTAGGCTCAAGTTCACTGCTTGGATGGATGAGGTGGTGGAGCAACTTGTCCCAAGGATCGGCCGCAGTGAGATCTGAGGATTATCTGTGGGTTTCTGCTTCTTGCCTCTTCTGTTTCCTGATACCATCCGAGAGTTTGTTCTGCTGACTCTGGACATGCTCTGAAGCTTTCTCCTCTACCTTTCCTGACTCTCAGGATTAGCAAGGAAGCGAGAGTCACGCAGTCCTGAATGGCAGGATCCAGGCAGAAAGAACCCATCAGAGGGGGAGGTGCCTCTGAATTCTGGAAGGAATGGGCGTTGGCCCTGGAAGGGGTTCAGCCTCTGGGAGTTCACTGTGCTGTGCTGTTCTCCCTAGACAATTGCCACCTGCAGCCAGCACTGTCCCCCACCCTCCAGCCCCCAGACTATCTACAGTACTTATCTGGAGACCCACAGAGGGCCGAGGTGAGACGGAGCGATAAGCAGGAAGTGTGGTGGAATTTCATTCCTGGAAAAAAAAAAGGGACCTTGGCATGAGTTGCAGAGTAGAGGGTTCAGGATGTTAATCACCGCTCCTTTTATCAGACAGCTTTATTAAGATCAATGGTTTTTGTTGCCAAATTAGAGTGGACCTAGAGCGAACTTCCCAGCAGTTATTAACACAAGTCCACATTTGCTGGAAGGATTGGGTACCTCCACGTGCTCAGCCATAGCTGGAAGTTACACAATATCTATATCATTTTTCACAGCTTTGTCATTAGCTGGTAATGATTTGATTATTTTGCAGATGAATCACAGTATAAATCTCTTTCACAAACACTACCTCCAAGTATTAATCAAAACCATTAAGGCAAAGCAGTCGGTGCAAATTAAAAAATTTGCATGTCTAAATTAAAAATTACAGTAATACATCATAAATAAATCTTTTAAATTCTCTATGGCCTTTATGCACATCCTTTCTTTGGTGTGTGTATTCTATAATGAGACCACAAATACCAAGCTTTTCTCTCTCTCTTCTCTATACATATATATGTGTGTGTGTACACACACACACACACACACACACACACACACACACACACATTATACGTATATATAAGCATTATCTAATTTTAAAGACAAAGTTCAGGTCCTTCCAAGAAACCTAATATTAGAACATGAAAAAGAAGGGGGAGGTGTTTGTTCTTTTATCCATTCATTTCTTTTTTTCCCCAAAAGAAGATTCAAAGATGGCACAAAAAAGAAGAGAATGGAAAGCTATTGCAGACAGTTTGCAGCGTCTTCTTCCGTTGTGGCAAAGTAAATATTTGTAAAAGGCGATGCTTCTTTTTCAAATAACTTTGAACTGTGAGGAAAATTACCTAGTTGTGTTTTAGGTAATATTTCATTTTGGAACTATTAACACGTAACTTGCAATATGGGAGGAAATTAGAGGGCTTTGAGTGATGAAAGCCACCTTTGGCATTAAAAAACTATTATTATTCCCTTGAAACGCTGAAGCAAATTAAAACAGGAAAATGAAACTTTCAAGTGCCCTGGATTTGAAAAGGCATTTTTCCCCTTTCATTTGTCAAAAAAAATTTTTTTTTAAATGACTTGTTTCACTGGAAACCTGGAAGAAATCATTTATAAAGCAGAAAGTTTTTTTTGTGTTTTTTTTTTCAAAATGTCTTTGCCAAAGAGTTGTCATTTGGGGGAATGACAGTGTCCTGTGTGTATATCACCACCGTGGAGCGGACACAGACTGGGGACACCGAAGATCCATCTCAGCTCCAGGTAGCAGCAATTACAAAGCACATTCACTCTGCCCAGAATTTAACCCAATTAACCTATCTGTAACCTATTAACCTAATTAAATAGAAGAGCTTCTCTGTGAGGGAGTTACACAGGATTCTCCCCATTCGGGGGTATAGTTTGGGAAGGAGGGCATAGTTTAGGGAATATTATAATTTGGAGTCAGATTTTTTATTTTATTTTTTTTGTAACAGAATTGGGACATCAAAATGCAATTCCAGCTCGACCTGTGTGGCTCAGCAGTTGATCATCGACCTATGAACCAGGAGGTTATGGTTTGATTCCCAGTCAGGGCACATGTCCAGGCTCACAGGATATGCAGGAGGAAGCCAATCAACGAGTCTCTCTCATCAGTGATGTTTCTGTCTTTCTTTCCCTCTCCCTTCTTCTCTGAAATCAATAAAAAACATATTTTAAAAGAAATGCAATTTCAAGGTGTTTGGTATTTCCCTCACAGGAGGCAGGTTAGTTTTATCCATATGTCCCTGCCTTGTGGGATTTTTACCTTATTTCTTACCAACATAGAAAGAATTGGTAAGAGACAGGGAGAATGCATTCTGACTAAAATTGTTTATCACGTGTCCCTTGCCTCATATAGACTTCAAAAAGAGTCCCTCAAAATCATATATTATATTCCCTAGTTTAACTTAATTCTTTGCAGTGGTTTTAATGTCGTGGCCAGGCTTAACAGTCATTAAAAGGTGGGATTTATAGCCTGTGGGACCTTAGCTAATTGCTTAATCTCTCTGGGTCACACTTTACTCATCTGTGTAAAATGAGTGGGTTGGATGAGATAGTCTCCTAAAGGTTTTTTCCAGCTCTAACCATTTCGTGATTTTTATAACATTGCTTCCTCTCCTCCCTCTCCTTTTGATTCTATTTACCAATAAATGTTTCTCAAATGGCTCTGGCCAGAACTGTGGTGTCCAATATGGTGGCCCAGTGTCTATTTAAATTTAAATGAGTGAAAATTGATACAATTAAAAATTCAGTTTTTCAATCACAGAAGCCACCAAATCAAGTGACTGTAGCCATATGTGGCTGGTGGCTACCTGATGGGATGGTACAAATCTAAAACATTTCATCAGTGCAGAAAGCTCTGTGTGCCAAAAGACACTTCTGTTCTTTTCTTAGACTTTTACATTCACTCATATAAAAACAGTCTTTTATTTACAACGATGACAAGAAAATAAGTGTGATGATGAGAGAAGCCAAACTCTTTTTTAAGAAAAAAATATATTTTTTGTTGATTTCAGAGAAAAAGGAAGAAGAAGAGAGAGACAGAAACTTCAGTGATAAGAAAGAACTATTGGTCATCTGTCTCTTGCACACCCCACACTGAGAATTGTGCCTGAAACCTGGGCATGTGCCCTGACCAGGAATCGAACCATGACCTTCTGTTCTGGTTCTCAGGTCATGCTCAACCATTGAGCTGTACCAAGAAGCCAAACTCTTATGGAAAACACATCTTCATTTAGTTTACCTTAATGACAATCTATATTACCCATAATGCATGAACTAGGCACTAGGCCACCTACTAACTGTATGAACATGTGCAAATTGTTCAGTTCTTCTGAACCCCCGTTTCCTCATCTGTGAAGTGAGTGTAATGTTACCTGTTCTGAAGGGTGGTTTCATGTAAAGCACCCGTCATGGTGCTGGGCAATAGTAGATGACTAATAACTGTTATTAGATAATATTTATTTTGTGGAATAATGGGGCCCATATTAGACTGCTGAGGAAGTTCTATTAGTTAAAAAATAATGGATGAGACCGAGACTTTGTAGAAAGATATTATAAATACAAGTATTTTGCTTGTGAAAAAAAAAAGTTAGGTTGAGTCTTGGTTGCTCTTGATTAGTGGTTAGAGCATCGGCACGTGCACCAAAGGGTTGTGGGAAGGTTGCAGGTTTGATTTCTCATTAAGGGCAGGTACCTGAGTTGCAGGTTTGATCTCTAGCCCCTATCAGGGCATGTGTATAAGGCAACAAATCAATGTGTCTCTCTCAGATTGATGTTTCTCTCTCTATCTTTCTCTCCCCCTCCCTTCCTCTCTTCCACTCTCTCTAAAAATTAATGGACAAATATCCTCTAGTGAGGATTAACAAAAAACAAATAAACAAACATGTTAGGTTAAAAAATAAACTAGAAGAGTAGGAAAAAACCTTATATGACAAGTCATATATCTACTGGGCTAGTGAAAAGAGAACTAGACATAGAACAGTTTCTTTAGTTTTTAACCTTTAGGGTCATGATGTCTCCTTTCCTCCCTCCCACAGTTGATACCTGACCTAACAGAACAGAGTATAATAGGTCTGCTGGTGGTATACACTGGCTTCTGGGAGAGCACTGCTCTTCCTTAGGTTTCGAGAAGATTCTCACTGAGTAGGTGGAGAAGGTCTCTATTTCTAGTTCTAATTGCAACCTACTCTAGCCATGTACTTCTCCTACAGGGAGTGTAGCATGCCAAAGCATTAATATTTTGGTCTCATGTGAAACTGTTGATCTTATGCTATAAGAGAAAGATATTAGAGAAGGCTCCAGAGAAGTGTGTCCTCTCACATTCCCGAGGGCCAGGAATGAAGGTGGAGTTCTTTAGTGAGTACATTGATGTCAATCATACATGTTCTCTGCTCCCACAACTCCTTCTATATATTTCACGCACTTTTACTTGAGGGTCGGGAAGGCACCCTTTGTAATTTCAATATTGTAATGAGCATTTGGGTGGATGGATGGCTTAAATGCTAAATATTTTGCAATGGAAGAGATATATGTTTTAACCTTTCTCATAGTTTAAAACATATATGGAGGTGGTGTGATTTTGTGAGCCTGGAATATCTCTTAACTTTGCTTCCTATTTGTTTTCCCCACATATATATTTCTCCACCTTTTATAGTATTTGTGATGGTAATTCAACCACACAGATAACCTCTGTTGACAATTTAAACATTTATAATGGGAGTGCATAAACATATTTAGAAAATTAAAACGAGGCACAAAGACACAAAACAGAATAAAAGACACCTCTGCCCCCACTCCTCTACTCAATCCCCCTAACAAAGACAACACTGGTCATGGCCTCTGGTGTGATCTTGGAAAAACCTATGCATACATAATACCTATAAGTAGCTCTTACCAATAAACAGAATAAAAGCCATCCTATATAATAAAAACTGAGGTGGCATCACACACAATGCCCTTGCACAATGCCCTCATGCAATGTCGTCACAAGATGGCCACCACAAGATGGCCACACACACAGCAGAGTCGGGGCCCAGTGGCTGCTCTGCATGGTGAGACCTGGGGGTCCCATGGCTCTGCACAGCACAGAGGAGGTCAGTCCCAGCATCTCCGCCGCCTCAGGTGAAGGAGTTGGGTCACAGCAGGGGAGTGCAGTTGGGGGTGATCAGGTTGGCAGAGGAGCAGTTAGGGTGTAATCAGGCAGGCAGGCAGGCAGGCAGGCGAGTGGTTAGGAACCAGCTCTTTTGGATTATGAGAGGGATGTCCAACTGCCAATTTAGGCCAATCCTAAACCCGTGGGATTGGGCCTAAACCGGCAGTAGGACATGCCCTAGAGGTTCCAGATTGGAGAGGGTGCAGGCTGGGTTGAGGGACAACCCTCCTTTATGCATGAATTTTGTGCACTGAGCCTCTAGTATTATATATAATGTTCTCACCCTGCTTTTGTTGTTTTCTTAATAATATGACTGAGATTTTTCTGTATCAGAACATGCAACTATACTGGTTTTCTATTTTATTGGTTCCACAGCCTTTTATATTATAGGTATCCTGTTCCATAAATCTATTCAATCCCTTCTTAAATGATAGACATTTAAGTTATTTCCATGTTTCTTCCTGCTATGATAGATTATGGTTCACATTGCTTATGTATATGTTTGCTTTTGTAATTTCCCACTGTGTAATTGTCAAGTCAAAGACAATATATGCTTTCATTGTAATAACTATTGTCTAATGGCCATCTAAAAATTTTTTTACCTATTAATACATTTATTATTAGTGTTAAAAATGACTGGTTCCCTGTAGGCTAATAATACAGGTGTCATTATACTCTAACCTTTGTTTTTTAGGTAAAAAATTGGGAGTGGGGCTGATTTACATTCCTTTCATTGTGAAAGAGATAAGAATATTTTTGTATTTTCATTAATTATTGCCATTTGTATAATTCTTTCAATAGCTGCTATGCAATTATTCTTTGCTCATTTTGGGGAGGTTCATCTATTCCACATTGTTTTGTTAGAACACTTTCTAAATTGACCAAATTAGCCCATTATCTGTGTTTTGCAAATGTATTTTTTCTAACTTAGTCTTTGACTCTGGACTTCGATTATTGTATCTTTTCACTACTACCCATATTGGAGTTTCATTTTATACAGCCAATTTCTAATCATCTTCTCTATTGCTTTTGGACAATTCAAACTTGTGATCTTTCTAAAGCAGGAAAGGAATGATTTTTAAAATACACTGCTCCAGTGAAATTATTAATGGTGTATCCTTTCATTCTAAAGAAGGTCCAATTTTGCATGGTAAACGACCTGGTCACTCAACTTTGATTCTTCCCTGCCTTCATTTTAATCAGACAAGCTCCTCTTTGACTTGTTTAAAATATTGGGGTGTAGCTTACAATGAATTGAAACAGTGCTTTTTGAGCCCCCCCCCCAAAAAAAAAGATGGAAACTCATTGACATACAATCTTAGTTGGCAGGATTTATTGAAACACAACTCGAAATCTTGTTTTAGGCAAGATGAGCAACTCAATGACAAGCCTACAATCTATTAAGAAAGACATGACAAACACTACAGTAAAAAGAAAAGTGTGTTTAACTGAAATAAGATTCTCAGCTCAATGACACTTTTGTGAGTATATAAATGCAAATTTTTCTATTATATGTATAAACTCTCACTAATGAGAGGGACTCTTCCAGTGTGAGCTAACTCATGAGGTAAAGGACATGTCTAACAACATAGTTATAGAGACTTTTTTCCTACAAGGATAACACAAATTGGCAATCAGCTTTTCCCAACAACGAACAAGCAGAAGACTCTGAGAGGCAATACTAGTTGGTAGTTCTTAACGGTATCCAGGTAGAAAATATATTTGATTGAGTGATAAAGAATGGTCGGGTAATAATAAACACTGAGTCTTGCATGTTCCTGTTTTAAAAAGAGAAGCCTTGATCAGTGTTGCTCATCGTAACATGTATTGGTATTCTCATGGTCAGCTTCAGATTTTTTCCCAACTTGTGATCACCAAGAAAAATCACAATCCTTGTAGAAAAGTTAGAAAGGTATCAAAATGTATGAATGAGTAAAAACAAATGTATTTTGTCCTTAAAACTTCATATGAACAATTATTGGTAGCTATAGAATACTATAGGCCCAGTGCACAAAATTTGTGCATGGGGGAGGGGTGTCCCTCAGCCTGCACCCTCTCCAATCTGGGACCCCTTGAAGGATAACCGACTGCCCGTTTAGGCCTGATCCTATCCTGTCTTAAATGGGCAGTCAGACATCCCTCTTATAATCCAGGACTGCTGGCTTCCAACTGCTCGCCTGCCTGCCTTTCTGATTGCCCCTCTGCTTCTGCCTGCCAGCCTGATCATCCCCTAACCACTGTCCTGAAAGCCTAACATAACTGCTCCCCTGCCAATCTTTTTGTCCTTAACTGTGCTCCCTTCAGGCCTGGTCACCCCTAACTGCCCTCCCTTGCAGGCCTGGTTGCCCCCAACTCCCTCCTCTGCTGGCCATCTTGTGTCCACATGGGAGTGGCCATCTTTGACCACTTAGGGGCAGCTATCTTGTATGCTGACGTGATGGTCAATTTGCATATTCCCTCTTTATTATAGAGGATTCTTTTTGTGTGGATGCACCATAATTAATTTAACCAAACTCCCTTTTTGTTGACTATGTAGATGTGTTTTTATTTTATATTTTTCTTTCAATTATAAATAAAATCCAGATGAACCTCTTTGCATGTGCATCTTTCGAGGAGAAATTCCTAGAAGTGAAGTTATAGGTGAAACGGTAAGAAACTCTTACATCCAGAAGCCAGTTGTGGGTGGAAAGGTAACGATTCTGGCTGTTGGAACAAGGAAGCTGCCTCTAGCCACAATCCCACTGTGCAAAGATTCTGGCACCAAAGAGGAGGAAATGTGGTCAAACCCATTTGGTGGCTTAAAAAAAAAAAGTGTCCTGTGACAATGAAGGGAACAACTCTCAGTTCTTTGTTCTAAATTTTAAAATATTGCCCATGTGGAAGGGAAATTCATCTTTAGTGTCTAGATTCTAAGTCTTCATCATATGGTACAAACCTGAAAATTTTTAACTATGCTTTTGACCTATTATTTATACATTACTTAGATAACGCCTGCTTTCCTGATGTAGGCTCTGGGTGAACAAGGACAAGAAGTTATTCAAGTTCACCCTTCAAGTCAAACTTGATAATCCCTATTTGCTGTTTCAGTGGTTTGTCCTCAATTTACCTTCTACTTTCCCCAACTCTCTGGAGGCCACTTTTTTGGGGTAGTAATCAGAAAAATGAGAAGAATCCCTAACAATTCTCACTTTCTACAGGCTGGCACATTAAGCACATGCAGAGTTTTTAAGGGTGAGCCAGGACTTACAGACATAAGATTTGTATTTAAACGGGAATAAATGACTGAGTCACTGGGGATGAAAACCTGTTTGGCAATCCTCAAGAAGGGGCAGATTACTTCTGACAGGTCTAAACAGCCCAGGCAGATAGGATCATTTAACTATATTTAACTAACACTGACAAAGGAATGCTTGATTAATGTCTCCCACCCAAATATCCAGGGACTGGTAGGTCACCTTCTCAAACCAATAGGCAGCTGAAGCTACTTTGGAATTCTCTTCATTATGCATGATTGCCACATGCTTTAAAAGGTCTGATCGGGACATGCTCCACCAAGATCTCAGGTTTCCCTTGGCTTCTATGGTGTGGGTGGGATTCTTTCTTTAATTTTGGGTAGGCATTTGGAGAGTCTACTTAATAGAACTCATAGCTGGGCTAGACCAGTATTACTTTAATAATTTGAAAATAAAAATCAAAACAATCTCTCCCGTCCTCCCTCCCCCAATGATTAGAAATTGCAATGATTTTTTTTTTGCTACCAATATTTTTTAAAGTTTTGCAGGTGTTTGTACAGTACATTAACAGTGCTTATGCCAAACTCTTTTTTGGTGGGTGCGCCACTTGTTTTTATCTCTTCAAGTATCTATGAATTTTTCACTTTTAAGATTTAAAATAAAATTTATTCTGAAGCCTTACCACTAGGATTTGAGGAGGAACCTACTCTGTTCTTAAATCCAGAGGCCAATTGTGCGTCTAGTGTTGGCTATTCCTAGAGCCAGATTCGTGCCTCTATTTCTCACCGCAGTTACTTTGCTCAAACATTGCGGCAAGGAACAGGAGACAGCCAAGACAGTAGATTCTTCTGGCCATCTAGAATAGATTTTGAAATTTGTCATGGGGTCTCTGTTGGACCAAGTTCCTTCTCCTTGTTTCTCAGCATTTTTCAAGACTAAGGCACTTTCTAAAATTATCAATATATGTGGGTTCTACTTTTCAAAAAATTATGATCAAATAGAGTTGACCTTTTGCATGAAGATGAGCTCCAGTTATATTCCATGAACAAGAACATGGACTCTTTCTTTTGCTGGTTGCTGTACACTGGCACCTAGAACAGAGTCTGGCATATACCGGTATTAGGTGCCCAATAAGTACTTGTTGAAAGAATGCGTGTGGTGCATGGTGGCAAGAGGCCCTAATCAGAGCTACCTGGCATCATGCACCCTGTCAGGAATATGACCTCCTGGACCACTTATCGCAGGAAAACGCAGCAGCGAGCAGAGGAAGCCATGGGCATTGGTGAGGTATGAAATGAGAGAGGAGGGACAGGAATTAGTGGGGCAGGCACTCTTTCTAACTCCAACTTACTTGTGAAATGTCAAATAAGTCTCTCAAAGAGATCTTCTCTGACCCTCCTCCCCACCTTAAATTCAGAACTGTATTTGATTTTTTTTATTGCTGCTGTAATAAATTACACCAACTTAGTGTTTTAAAATAACTGACAGAAAATTATTATCTAACAGTTTTGTAATTCAAAAGTCTGACAAAGGTCTCACTGGGCTAAAATCAAGGTGTCAGCAGCCTTCTTTCTGGAGGCTATAGGAAACATTTTCTTGTCTTATTTCACCTTCTACAAGCTTCCCTTATTTCTTAGCTCCTGGCCTTTTCTCTCCAAAACCAGTAATGAAGTTTGAGTCATCCTCACATCTTATCATTCCAAACTCCTCTTCTATTGGCAAATATCCTTCTGCCTTTCTCCCTCACTTTTAAGCCCTCTTGTGATTCTAATGGACCCACCTGGGTAATTCAGTATAACCTGTTTACGGTATCTCAAGATCCTTAATTTATTCACATCTGCACAGGCCCTTTGGCCATGTAAGGTTCTGGGGATTAGGACCTGGTCATCTTTCAGGAGGCCATTATTCAGGCTACCTCAGGAAGCGTTTATTATATACTCCTGTAGCACTCTGTACTTTATAGCATTCTTCAGAACACTTGACAAATGCTAATTGCTGAGCTCACTCTGTGACTATTCAAAGTCTGTTTGCCCCACTACACATAAAGACCTATGAGAGCATGGGCAGTGTCTGTTTTGTTTACTCTCGTATCCCCAGAGCCTGGTACAGTACATAGTTTACAGTAAGTGCCTGATAATATTTTTTGTTAAGTGAATGAACATTATTACCAACCTTATTTTATGCTCCATTCCCCTTCTGAGACAGGGTTACCATTCCCATCGAATAGAAGAAGACACAACTTCCTAATTTCTTCATAGTCAGCTTCCTGATTTTGTGTCTAAAATGTTTCAGATTCTGGTGTGCTGTAGGTGTTTACTAGCTGCCACACCCATGGAGCATGTCAGCAGACAGAAAGAAAGCTTCCAAGAAGGGCAGAGGAGATATCATCAAGTGCTGATATCAATACCAGGGTCGGCTTCACTCTTTTGCCTGGAAATGGTTGAGTGTGTGTGACTTGGTAATTGGGAGCACGCACTATCAAAAAGGATTTATTGGTTGGGAAGGTTTGGCATCAGCTGCCCTGCATAGAGGGCTGTGCCATTAACAGAGTTTTAACCATACGCTGGGGATTTGCTGCAATTTCTTCACATTTAAAAAATCTCAATGATTAAAAAATTTTTTTTTTTCTTCAAAATCTTCAAAACTCTGGTTTGTTCATTCCTGTATGGGGCTCCTTTACCTTGTGTAGCTAGTTTATTTGGCCATCAAGCCCATCTACTGCAAGTATTTTATAAAGCTTAGCACCAATGGTTGGCCCATAGTAGGTGCTCAATAAATATCTGTGATATGAATGCTGACTAGAAGTGATGTTCCTTGGTGACTATTAGAAAGTTAAGATTATGGGAAGATAATGAAATGTCAGTTTATTTATGTCACTGATCTCTACTTGTTCCAGAAAATATTGGACATGGCTGTGGATACAATAGTGAGTTTATGAAATCTGAAAACAAAAATAAGTTCTAAACCAATTGCTTTTCATGATAAGGCATCATGGCATCAAGAGCTACCAATCCTACAAGTACTGGAAGAAGGCAATGATGTGTGACAGAATGAGATCAGACTGTGAAGTAAGGTAGATTCAAGTGTTCTCCTTATTGGCTGGGAGAACTTGAACAGGTTACTTAACATATCTGAGCCTAAATTTTCACCTATGAAATAGTATGCGCTTTGAGGTTTAAAATAAATGCTGTACATGGAAAATACATAACAATATCTAACCTTTAAAATGTTTCTCTTTCTCTTTTTCCCTGTCTTTCAAAGGGATTAAAAGGATGAACCTTTTTGCCTTGCAAACATTTCTTCAAAGAGCAACCATGGACTAAACTGCCTGAGGTTAACATAATGAAAAAGATCAGGCAATTGATAAGTGATCTGTTCAGTGGTACACCAAGTCATTAACCACGTTGACAAAGAAAGAACTGAAAACTCCCACTAGTCCTGGGGTAATATGCCTTACACAGTAGCTGAAAGGTGGTCCATGGGGCCGAGAGTTCGGCCACAAGCACAAAAGTGCTTCAGTCCAGAGGGTGTTAGAGAGAGAGCTGTACATCCAAATCAGAGTCAGTGAGGAGACATGCCCGCTTTTATTTAGTGACAGTGACTACCCAGCAGGATTTTGATGTGTTTATTGATGTGGTTACCTGTATAAATCAGGATTTGATAAGGTTTTAGGGCCTCTAAATGAGCTCTTTGTCTACATTCCCGAATAGGTGAACACATGCTTGTGGCATCAAATGAGTTCCTGAGGAAGTAATTACTTACATGGTGAGGCGCATGACAATGAGAATCCCCGAATCTGCTCTGAGCTTGTGTGAATGAAAAGCAGGGGGGAAAAAAATAAAAGCCATCAACTGCTCTGAGTTGAACTTGAAGATGACAAGAAATGCCCTTGAAAATTAAGAAAGAAAGGAAAAGCAAAAGAGGAGAACAAATCTTGATCTAAAGACATAGAATAGATTGAGACTAGGCTTGCAAAATTTGAGGGCAGCCTTATTGAGTAGATTCAGATTTCCAAAGAAAGAATGTGTCATAAGGTGGGACACTAGCAAAATAGTTAAAAGATTATAGAGCAAATATCAGCAGAGCCTATCCATGGCCAGTTGAAAGAGCCCGTGAATTCTAGACTTCTAGCTCCACTGATGTGGTTATCCCTGTATATGATGGCTGCTTTCAGTTCTTTCTGTCACTGCCATTACAATTTACTTCAGCCTCTTCCTTGGATTCTGGGTTCATCAAGCAGCCTTCTGATCATCATTTTGACTATGATTGCCTCTATTGGGGTGGATGGGGATGGGATTGTCAGGTAGTACACAATCTGGTAAATGTGACACACTTTGCATAGACATCAACTTCATAAACTTGTCAACTTCCAATCCAGCCTTGGTGCTCTGGTCTCAGGAAGTAGATTGAGTCAGGAAGTTGTGTCCACAAAGGTAAACAAATTAATTACCTACCTACCTACCTAACTGTTATTCTGCAAGGCTTCTTATGAGATTGTCAGCCTATTTTTCCAGGTAAGTGCATACCATGTTTTATTTTTACTTTTGCATTTTCTACCTGTGCAGATGGAGAACTGGTAAACTTTTTTCTATATCTGTCCAGATGGTGTGTATTTTGAACTTTGCAGGCCATTGGTCTGTGTTGCAACTACTCAGCTCTGCCATCGTGAGGGCGTGGGGAGAAGGCAGTTGTAGATGATGCACAAACGAATGGGTGAGGCTGTGTACCAATAAAACTGTGTGCACCTGATATAGATAGACTAAGAATGAATTCAGTGAACCAGAAAAACAGGAGCACCTCCCAGATATTGTTTTCAAAAGGATGTGTTAATTCAAAGAAAAAACAGAGTGATTACCATGGGTAAACAATCAGAACTTACCTGAATTTCTTTAGCCTTTATGACATTAAAATGCTGTTTTGTTTTGAATTATAGATGGTTGTGATGGAAGGAGGTGGCACCACCATAATCTTCTTGGGGATTAGGGCCTCTAAAGACCTGAACCTGGCCCTGATTGGAGGATATCCACCTTCTGTTTGTAGGCATTGCTGTATCTTGGGATTCTAGAGCACTTTACTAATGAGCTCTATAGGCACTCTTGTCAATCGTCTGTCTTCCACATGGATGAAACCTCATAGCTTCTATCTTGTATTACAGGTATGTGTGTGTGTGTGTGTGTATATATATATATATATGACTTTCTTTTTATATATTTCATTGATTTTTTTTTACAGAGAGGAAGGGAGAAGGATAGAGAGTTAGAAACATTGATGAGAGAGAGACATTGATCAGCCGCCTCCTGCACACTCCCTACTGGGGATGTGCCCACAACCAGGATACATGCCCTTGACTGGAATCGAAACTGGGACCCTTTAGTCCACAGGCCGATGCTCTATCCACTAAGCCAAAACGGTTTTGGCGATATTTAATTTTTATGTATAAACTGGAACCAGAATACATATGCCCCTTGAGGGCATAGAATATCTACTACCCTCACCTCATCACACCAAGCAGTGACTCCTGTGTGTAGCAAGTGGTTAATGAATCTTGAATGAATGAATGGATTTGAGTAAGGTTTTTGGTCTTTTTAGTTTTGAACATTGGCTTTTCCCTTTCTCTGGGTTAAGATTCCTCTGTCTTTTCTCTTTGGGTCCTAGACTTCTCAGTTTGTGTACTAGACTCACTTGCCCCAGATTTTGTTGAGCACCTGCCTACTTGTCTCTGAAACCTGAAAAAAAAATTAGGAATTCTGCCAAGCCTTGGGGTTATTTGAATATATTGTACAAGAAGAGCCTGCCTGGGATTCCCCTTTCTTGTAGTTTCATTTTGAGTAGAAAGTAGTGCTAGAAAGATAATTTACAGAAAATCTACTTAAAAAGAGAGAAATGAGGAATGCTACAAAGGAAGACTGATGCTTATATTGAAAAAATGTGCAACACATTTTAAATAATTGTAACTTCATGTGTGTTTAAGCTATATACTGACAGAACAATGTATGTTTAAATTTGTGAAGTATGTATATGTATGTAATAAAAATGGACTGAATAATCAACGGAAGACAATCATCACCAACTGGTGGTACACACAGAGTCATATGTTTTGCATTTTTTCCTAAATAGCCATTCAATCATTCATCTGCTCAGGTGTATCAGATACAAAATCAAATACAGTATATATAGTCTAGTGCTGAAACTGAGATATCTGGAAGAGAGAGAGAAAGAGAGAGAGAGGGAGAGAGAGGGAGAGATTGGTGTGACTGTGGAAATTGGCAGTTATGAAATCCATAGCACAAGCTGGCATTCTAGAAACTCAAGGCAGGATTTCTATGTTACAGTCTTGAGGCAGAAGTACTCCTCTGGCAAACATCAGTTTTTGCTCTTGAGCTCTTCAACTAATTATATGAGACCCATCCATATTATTGTGACTACGTAAAGTCAACTGATTGCAGAAAGATGTTGGAGGAAACCTCATGAGCTACCTAATTCCAGACACCAGTACAACTTCCCATTTCTATCACTTTTGTTTTGTAGACCTCATTTGCTAAGCTAATTATTTGAGAAGAAATGATTTCCTCCCAGAAAGCTTCTTGCTCTGTATGCCAATATACCACCTCCTTTCCAGCACTGTGCTCAGTATTCTATGTTGCATGGGAAGGAAGCTAAAAAAGGATCTGTTATACCAGGGCAAGGGAGGAGTTCCAGCTTTATGTTTGAGTAACTAACAGAAATCACTTTTGTATTTAGGGAAAAGTCAAAGTTCTGCTTCTGTTAATTTCTGGGTATAAAACTTGGCTGGTGGTTTCTTCTGCAAAGGTTAACATTTCTTCTCAACAGGAACTCTATTACATTTAGAAATATAACCTGTGTGTGTGTGTGTGTGTGTGTGTGTGTGTGTGTGTGGTAAGTACTGTTGATCTATTTTTGCATTATATACTCTCTGATGGCATGGATCCTGTCCTATAGTTTCAGAATACAGTAATCCTGGTAGGAAGAGTTGGTGTTTTGATGCCATCTAATTATGAGACATTTTACTACTCCAAGTTTCAATGTGGAACTATGTATATAAATAACCTATACAAGGATTTTCTGCTTCTAAATTGCCCCAGCATAATCTATAAATTTGATTCACCTCAGTTAATGGAGTCTCTTCCTTAGCCAGATTGTTCTTTGTGTGCAACATTATTTTGAAGTTTGCTGAAATCCTTGTGGCTCATGAAAGAGCCATGACATTTATAGCTTAGGTGGTTTGTCCCATTGTCCTTGGCTAAATTTTCTTTGTAGCCTAGTTAAACCTGGACACCTGGTTGCTTAAATTATCCCTGTAGGATATTAGTATATTAGCTACCTATAAAAATAAAATTTATATGAGGCATCTGTTTACATTGAGCATCCCATAAAACTGTGGCAGCGAATTCAAAGGAAAAGGCTTTCAAATGAAGGTTTCATAGCTGAGAGCAAAAGGCTCTTGAGAGTGACATCTAGATACAGTAATTCGTTTCCATTTTATATATTAAAAATAATTTTTATTAGACAAAGGATCTCTCCCCCTACAATGCCTGACTAGAAAATACCAAAAGATTTTAAAACTCCTTCCATATTCACATTAGGCTATTCATTTTATAATTATTTTGGGTTCCTAGAACAAATAAGGGAACAGAGCTTTAAGCATGAATGTGTTGCTATGTCATTGAGGACTTGGTGAGCAGGAGAAACAGCTCCTAATTCATAAGTAATTCCAACTGTTATCTGACAGTGAGAGATTATATCAAGCCAGGGAGTGGAAGGAGTGCAAGAACCTGAGGTTGCATACAAGGGCAGATCCCAACCTACTAACAGGTGTGTTAAAAGAAGTCATTTTGAAAGTCTACAATAGTAATCAGGTTTCCAGACTAGTCTATTCTCTTTCTAGTATTCTTTAGGTATAAATACATGGCAGGCACTGTGCTTAACTTAACTTAAAAAGAAAAAAGAGGGAAGGGGAATTGATTTTTAAAATAATATGTGATAACTTGCAGATATAAAAGAAAATCTGAAGACTAAACCTAGAATGAACAAGCATCAAGGCAACCTAGAAGTTATACTCTAAACACTTAACAATAGATACAACATGGATTCAGGTTAAATGGAACTGATACCTGTATGAACCATGGTACAATCACAGTAGACATACTAACTGAAGATGAGACCTGAATCTGGGAAGCAGGACCAACTAGACCAATTCTTAAGAGAATTGCTAAAGCAAGAAGATGATAGCAACCATTTCATCTCCTGGTGCCAGTTCCTTCAAGAGGAAGAGTTGATTAGTCCACTCTAGTGTGTCTCTGTGTGTGTGTGTTTTGTCTATACTTGACAAGAGAGAAATGTAATAACTAGATCAACATTCCACTAAGCCTGTAGACAATAGAGGAACCATAGTTTCCAAGAAAAAAAATCTAGAGGCTACTATCAAAAAATGAATAATAGACATGGGATAGACAAAACTAATAGATGCTTTTTATACCATCAAATCCTATAGAAACCTCAGTAATTACAGTGGAGTTAATTTATTACTCCAAAGATTTCTTCTCACATATAACTCTTCTCACTTAATCACATTCCTTTCCCCTAGTTCTAGCATTTCTTCTAGTATTCTTTTCCTTTGCATAGTATTTCAACTGTAGTGTGAATTAAATAGATTTGAGGAGTTTAAGTCTTACTCTAAGGATAAAAACATCACCATTATGTTGTTTCTCTGGAAAAATATGTTTGTGTTGTATCAAGAAGAGAATGAATCATTTCAGGGAGAATGTGTGTCTCTTCCTATGAGCAGGTTCAATGGCTCCAAAGTGGCTTGAGGGGGAACATGGCAACTCTCCTTAGTATATTTCCTTGAAATAGTGTGGTTGCCTGGAATGTGGTAAAAAGACTCACAAAACAGGGGATGACTTATTTCTAGTTGAACTTCCTCATCCCTTTTAGGCATAGACCAACCTGTCACATATTCACAAGTACTTATATGCTGGGAAGTTGGTACATAAATATTTTTTAACATGTAAGATTACCAAGTATAAGAATGGGTTCATAATGCATACAGTAATACTAGCTACCAAGTGACAAGCCTTGTTCCAGGAGTTTGACATTCATGTTATCAACACCCAATCATATTACTTTTTCCACATTATTTAAATCCACTTCTCACTTTATTTCTTTTCTTAGCTTCAGAGCAAACTCCTTGGAAAAAAGCATCTATTTGTACTCTCTCAAATTATTCCCTTATTGTTTCTTAAACTTGGAGAAGTTAGGCTTTCTCCATAACAGTCACCACTCCACCAGACTGTTCTTATCAAAGTTAGCAATAGTCTTTAGGTTGCCAAATCAGTTTTCAGTCTTCATTGTGAATGACTTATTGGTAGCACTTATAATAATTGATACTCCCTTATTTTAGATAACACTTTCTTGACTTGGCTTCCAGATGTGTTCTGTTGGTTTTCTTCTTACATCACCAGTCACTGATTCATTTTCCTGGTCCTTAGTTCACTGCTCCTCTCTAGCTTCAGTCACTTGCCTATTTGTCTCATCTAGTGTTAAGCTTTAGATATCTCTAAGTGCTGATACTTCTAGATTTAAATCCCCAACCCAGACTTCTTCTGTGATCTCTAGATTCATAGATTGAACTATCTACTAGATATCTTTACTCGTGTGCTTAATAGACATCTGAAGCTTATTATACTCAATTGAATTCTTGATCTCTCTGTCCCAAAACTTGCTCAACTTACAAATTTTCCCATGTTAGCTGATGTCATTCTATTCTCCCAGTTTCCTAGCCCCCAAATCTAGAGATCTCCTTCAACTCCTCTCTATCTCCAATATTTAATACTTACTTAAATATTTAATACTTAATATTTACTTCATTGGGATAACTTGTGGGCTTTTCTTCAACTTAGATCCACAGTTTCACAACTCACCATCCCATTGTGACCACTTGCTTTACTCTTCTCCCATATGCTGTCTCCTAACTGGCTGTCCTGCCATTACCCCATGTATCCACAGTCCAGAAATCTTAACATAGTACCCAAGGGCATCAGTTGGATCATGTCACTGCCTTGCTCAAAACTTTACAAAAAGTTTCCATTTCTCTTACAGGAAAAGGCAAAGTCCTCACAATAGCCCACAAGGCTCTGCATTCTGGTCCTAATTGCCCCTCTTGCCTTTCCTCTATGACTCTGCACATTGCTTACATCTCACCAACCATATTGTTCTCCTTGTGGTTATTGCCTTTGCCTCAGCTGTTCTTGCTGCCTGGAATGCTTCCCCCCTCACATTACCACTTGACTGATTTATTGACACTCTTCAAGGTGTTGCTCATATTTCACCTTCTCAATCAATTGCACCCCAATCCTCAGACTTAATACTGCAACATGCTTTTCCCTCTCTTCAGTGACAAAACTTCCTACCAAACTTTCAATCCCCTTTACTCCACTTTCTTCTATAGCATAACATATACGTTATTTACTCTCTTTATTATTTGATGTCTATCTTCCCCCACCACAACTAACATCTCTATGAAGCAGAGATTTCTGCCTATTCTGTTTAATGATGTATTCCCAAGTGTTTAGAACACCACCTGGGATAGTAGCAGTTTGCAAGATATTTTACTGCATGAATGAAAAAATGCATTATGCATAAATGATCTTACCTATGCTCAAAATAATCCTGGTGGATATGAATTACGAGGACTCAGATTGAGGATCAAAGTTCACAGAGCAAGTCAGTGTGGAACTGGGATTCTAAAAAGGCTTTTTTACCTCCTAAGTCCTTGCTTTTATTTAAACTTCTCACAAATGTGTGTGACTTCTATCTTTATATGCTTTTAAAAGAAAACTTAGAATAATTTTGTTTTATTCAATGGTTTTTAGATTTAATTCTTCCCATGGATAGGTTAATGTATAGTAGGTAGGGTAGAGTTTACATTTAGTTTCGTGTCTTTTGTGAAATTTAATTATAACATCTCAATTAATTCTCCAAATGACCATTAAGTTTATCCCTAATTGCAGATTAGGGAGGGATCTGAAGTTCACAGAATTTAAAGAGTTAAGTAACTTTTCTAATGCCACAATTAACGGCATAGATAGAGTATAGAGTTGGGGTTTTTTATTCTAGCACTCCATAATGGGTGAGTGAAATGACCTTGTAGATCATTCCAGCCTTACGGATTTATAGAACCGAATAGTGGGACAAGCTATCTGAGCTCTAGGAGTAAAAATATAATACCTTCCTCCTGAGACTTTCTCTAATAAGCCAGAGGGAAAATGTGAGCCCGGTTTGAAAGTGGACATGAAAATAAAAGTTAAGAAAAGTAATGTTGGCATGTGTTGTTTGAGGACCAAAATTCAACAATGCAGGAAACATAGTCTGCAGTCACTGATTTTCATTAAAACTGTACCACAATAAAATTTTCTGCAGGAAAGAAGAAATCGTGAATTTTGGAGATTTGATCTCTTCTCACTATTTCTAATGAGGGCATTAAAAGATGTGGGAGAGAAAGGATGAGTCATTCAGATCAGGTAGTAAAATGAATGGCTGTGAACGTGCATCACATTTGCATTCTGTCTCTCTGTCTCTGTCTCTGAGCTATAGGTGACACGGTGGTGACTATATACTGCAAGTCTTCACCTCCTCTGTCATCTCTGAATTTAGGTTGCACTTTTTTTGGTATCAGCCCCAGTGATCTCTCTCTCTCTCTTTCTTTCTTGCCTTTGCACCTCTTTGCTCACTCACTTCCTGACAAAATAAAACTAATTTTCATTCTGAAACTGTATTTAACCTTCTTCAGTATTGCCAGTAATTCAAGACCACTAATTCCCCAGCCTGCTTATATTCAAGAAACTTTATTAAATTTCCAAGTTACTATCATGGTTTGCTTTGAGAAAGCTAAAAGAAACTTTCTCACCGCACATGGACCTGGCACTCTAAAGTGTCTTCCACCATCTTTGCCAACTTGTAATCTCCCCATCAATCTATGGCAATCACTTCTCTCAGTGCGTTTCCTGGCAGTGAACTTGGTAACCAAAAACTCTCTTCATTGTGAAGGCTCAGGGAACCTTGAAAAATAGTCACTTTGTTGAATGAAACAATTTAAGGTTTGGGTATAATTTAGGTAAAGGGTTCTATTTTAAAAATTGCTTCCTGTGAATTATTGCCATTACTGTTATAGTACTTGTGACTGCGTGAGATTTTAGTTACATGAGGATGTTTCCATATTGTACATGTAAACGAGTCTCCAGTCGTGGACATGTAAATGTGCTCTACCTTGTAGGTAGCAGCATGCTGCCTGATCCAGTGGCACTATCTCTTCACATTCTATGTTAATACTGGTCCAGGATTAGCTAGACAAGCTTGGCGTCTTTAAGAATTTCACTATATATGCAGAGCTGAGAAACTCAAATGCCAAAAGTACACAAACATTCTAAAACTAATAGTAACTCCCACCTTGAAAGATCTATAGAATTTCAATACTCCTAGAGAACAGGATAATTTAGAACAAAATAAGTAGGGAAATAAAAAATCAGTATAAATATTAGTTGTATCATGCTCAGCAATTTGTAAGGTTTTACATTTAAAAATTATTTTACTTGATTACAACAACTTTGGGAAGTACAGTGGTACCTCGAGATACGAGTTTAATTCCTTCCGTAACCTTGAGGCGTGGGAAATTATGAGACGCTCCAGTCACGGTAAACTGATGGGTCGTGTGCAGCCGGCCGATCCACGCAATTACTCCTATCTTAACTGTTGCTCGTATTTCAAAGCAAAAATTGCTCGCTCGATGGCTCGTATCTCAAAAATCTCGTATGTTCGGGCACTCATATCTCGAGGTACCACTGTATACCTGATAGATTTTACTAGTTTTCTCATTTTACAAGTGAGGTTAAATGAAGGCTAAATAATCAAAGGACAAGCTTAAGGTTATACAGTAAAGATGGATAAAATACATAAAATTGGCATTTTCATGAGCCAAAATAAAACTGGATATTAAAGAAATATTAATAACTAATAATTAATAATTTAGAATAATAATTATACTAAATATCATTACTCCAAAGCTAGAAAATTAAAAAATGAACATTAGTCTTTCAAAAACACTCACTTCAAAATGGATTTGAACCATGTTTTTTCATATGTATTAGGCACGAAAGTGTACAAACAATAAAGAATGGTCATAGCCTTTTTCTGATATGAAGTGGAGAAAAGATGCAATCATGTTCCTTTAGCCTTTGGAGAAGGAGAACAAAACATTACATTTTTCCCTTGGCTAGAAAAACTGCTGAAAATGGATGAGTCGCCAATTTTGATAAGATCCATGACTGGTATCATAATTTGTAGTGATTCATCTGTGATTTTTTTCCCCTGTCCAAAAGAAGGTCTGAAACAAAACCAAAGTCTTAGGAAAAAGATAACGACTGGCATTTTTATCTCTTTTGTGTGTCTGTATGTGAAATAGAACTTATATTAGCTTTAGAATACATTTGATTCTGGCACAGTAAGCAGTCTTAAAGATCACCTAATCCACCCTCTCACTCTTTTTCCTCCAGATTCTAGGATTGAAGAAAAGGAAGCTTCAGAGAGGGTCCTTCAACAAGTTCATGGATCAAAATCCAATTTTAGGTTCTGCTGAATTAATTGTCCTTGTGATACAATATTCCTTCTTCCTGGTTTATTTTTTTAAAAAATCAAAAGAAGTTGTAGCTGTTTCTTCTCGCTGTGTGATAGGTATTATTTACTAATTATTGTTAGTCACCCTTCTTTACTCTAACTGGCTTGCAATGTGACATTATGGCTTATAGATAAATGTATGGTTCCCAAAACTATAAATTATTCCATGTCATGATACTTCATTCTCTCTGTATCTTTTGCCCCTGTTTCTTAGTAACATTAAAATGAACATCCATATGAATCCTCAGGCATTTAATTCTACAGCACATAAATTTGTAAGATATATTTCAAAGGGTTCCCTCTTTATGAAATTAATAACTGAAAATAAGTTCTAAATCCTTGAGAATTTTAACCAAGAAATTCCAAAAGTTGGAATGAGAAAATAGTATTTTGTTGTTTTTCTTGCTACCTTTTGGATATCATTTAACTGAGATCTAGAGGAATCTTTGTCACAACTGGCAATGATTGCTATAGCAAATTTTTCAAACTTTTCTGTTGGGATTTCAAGTCACTTGGTTCAAATGCATTTTTGAGCAGAGTATTATCTGTTTTAGTTATTTTGGGGGATATATATATATATATATATATATATATATATATATTAGATAGAAGCAAACCTCAATCAATGCTGAGGAATTATAGACACCAAATTTATGTATGCACATGCCAATTGTTTGCTCTCTGCCTATCACCACTGTTCTTCACCGTAAGAAAAGATAAATAATAAAATAAACAATGAAAAGATATTTTTCTTTTTTAATCTCTTTTTTCTTGGATAGTTTAGATAGTTTTGTTGATCTTTTCAAATAACCAATTTTTTGTTTCATTTTTTCTATTGTTTTTCTAGCTCTATTTCATTTGATTTTACTATAACCTTTAATATTTTCCCTGTTCAGTTTTCTTTGGGTTTAGTTTATTCCCCGCCCCCCCCCCGCCCAAGTGCCTTAAAGCAGAAGATTATCTTAATGATTTGAATTTTTCTCCTTTTTTAATATAGTATTTTCAGCTATCAATTTCCCTCTATGCACTGCATAGCTGCATTCTGTAATTTTTGGTATATTGTATCTTAATTTTCATTCATCTCAAAGCATTTTTTAATTTCCCTTGTGATTTCTTTTCTGACCCATTTTTAGAGGATTTTGTATTTCAATTTCCACATACTTGTGATTTCTCCAGATTTCTCTCTGCTATTCAATTCTTTTCTGTTATTCATTTCATCATGGTCGGGGAACATACTTGTATGATTTCCATCATTTTAAATTTATTGAGATTTGTTTTATGGCCTGGAATATGGTCTATCCTGGGGAATGTGCCATGTATACTTGAGAAGAATATAAATTCTACTGTTATTGGGTAGAGTATTCTATAGATATCTGTTAGATGTTTGATTCATACTTATTCAAGTCTTCCAGAGTCTTGTTGATTTTTATCTAGATGAATAATATACCCGTTATTATAAGTGAATATTGAAGTCTCCAGTTATTCTTATTGAATTGTCTATTTATACTTTTAATTCTGTCGGCTTTTGCTTTGTACATGTTGGGGCTCTGTTTTTAGTTACCAATATGTTTATCACAGCTATTATAAAGTGTCCTTATTTATAACTTTTTTTATATTAAAGTCTGTTTTATCTGATTTTTAGTCTAGCCACTTCAGTTTTCTTGTTTTTGTTTTTTTGGGGTTTTTTGTTGTTGTTGTTGATGCTGCCTGCATAGCATTCTTTATCAGTTGATATTCATCAGTGAGATTGATCTATACATTTTATTGGGAATTCCTCATTACATTTGGTATTAGTGCTGTACTTGCATTATTAAAAAAATAGTTTTCTTTCTCCATGCTTAAAAAATATACCAATTATAAATACATTTTGAAAAAAGACACGAAAATTATAGATTTGAATAGTGGGTGATTCCAGAGAAATATGGTTCATTTTATGGTATTAAGCTTACATTAAAAATGTTTTAATTCTTAGGGACATACAGTATATTGCATGATAAAGAGACAAAATGGCACAATATCTGGGCTCACTTTAAAATACTTGAGCAAGGATAAAATATCTCAAATCTTGAAAATTATTAAGTCCCGGTGATAGACACATGGAGACTTATTTTATTCTTTCTATTTTTGTGCATTTAAAATTTGTAAATAAAAAAAGATAAAGAAACTTAAGTCTCAAACCATATTTACTTTACTTAGTATTAAGCTAAGGAATCTGTATTTTTTAAAAATTTATCAAGAAATTAATAATATTATCTAAGCCCACATGAACAAAGACAGGGGAGAGAGGCATTATCAGTTAAGATACTTTAATAAAACTTCTGGTGATGGGAAGAAACATATGGAGGTGCGGGAATTAATAAATTGGTGAAGGCCCTGGTTAGAATTTTTACAGAAAGGAATACAGAAAAGAGGAGAGATGGTGTGCACTACAAGCTCAGATGCATCAATATGGTGACAGAGAAGAGCAGTTGTAGAACTAAAAAAAAAAAAAAGGATAAAATTGGATGAAAATCTGAATTTAAAGGACTGACCTTCTCACCTCTGACTGTAGCAAGAAGAACCCAGGCATTCACTCCTAAAAATGTAAGCTTCTTCAAAATGAGTTTATCTTTAGGAGAGCTCATACTGACTTTCCTGAAACTATAAAAGCTGGAAACTATAGGTATGTGCAACTTGTAAAGAGTTGTCAGATTTTCTCCCTCTGTGTTATCTATCCACACAAATGTCACCTTCCATGGAAGGTTACCTAGAACCCCACATGTGCTTCGTCCCCACCAGCTTTATTGAGATGTAATTGACACATAATATTATGTAAACTTAAGGTGTATAAAGTGATGACTTGATGTATGTGTATATCACAAAGTGTTTACCACCGGATGGTTACTAAACATGTCCTTTACCTCACATAGTTACTATTTTGTTGTTATTGTTGTTATGGTGAGAACATTAAAGCTCTACTCTCATAGCAACTTTCAAATATTCAATAAAGTGTTGTTAACTATAATCATCGTGCTATACGTTAGATTCCCAGAACTTACTCATTTTATAACTAAAGTTTGTACTTTGACCAACATCTCCCCATTTTTCCGAGCCCTCAGCGCCTGGCAACCACCATTTCACTCTCTGTTTTTATGAGTTTGAAGTCTTTAGAATCTACATAGAAGTGAGCTCCCATGTGCTTTGACATAATATCCCAATACTTGCATGACTCTGAAGCAGAGTTGCTGATGCTCCAATCCTGTCTCCACAGCTCACAAGAAGGCACTTCCCAGAGGGAAATGGAAATAGTCAGAGATCAGAAAAGATAAAGGAGAATAAATGGTGATGGAAAGAGACATGGCTGGGGATGATAAATACACAATATAATACAGATGATATATTATAGAATTGTACCCTTTAAATCTATGTAGCTTTATTAACCAAGATAACCCAAATAAATTCCATTTAAACAGGACGGTATTTCCCAGACTCCCTTGCAGTTAAGTATGATCATTAAAATGTGAGCAGTGTACACTACTCAGAGACCTCCACGTGTGGTATTTCCCCCCCCCATTCACCTGTCTGGGATGGACCCAACCACCAACATGAACTTGGCCCCATAGTTGGTGCTGAGAATAACATCTGCTCATTGGTAACAGCACACTTAGACTTTAAATGGGTCAAAAATCAACCTGTTTTGCATTAAGCCAATGAGATTTGGGGGTTTATTCTCTCAGAGAAGTCAGCTTCACATTAGCTATTACACCATTCTTTCCTGCTTTCTTATCTATCTCAGCAAATAAAAACCCAAGTCCAGTTGCACCAAAGGAAGTGCAGGGAAAAGCCATGGTTTCACTTTTACTCTTTGTTCCCTTGCAACGTAAGCAACTGGCTGTGCTACATACTGCAGGGGAAGCAATGGAATGTTTCAAAAGACCAAAGAACACTAATTCCCAATAAGCAACGGATAATAACAACAATAACAGTAATACCATTAATAGCAATAATAATAAACATCAATCTCTCTTTAGCAAACCCTGAATAGTGTTCAGTGGCCCAAGGGCCATTATGACTTGGGTGTGACTAGGCCCCGCTGTGGGCCTTTTCTGAGGCAAAGAGGGGGACACAAACCTCGGAGCCTGCCACACAATAGAACATAACCTCCTCTCTCTGTTGCTTTTCACAAGAAGCCAGTGGAGATCTGTCAGGGCAAAGCTTTCTACAGAGCCTCCTAGAAGGAGAACGCCTGGTGCCCCACGCTTTTACTGGCGAGCACCAGGCAGGCATAATGAAGTCAGTAATTTCTCCTGCCTGCAGCCTTGAATTAGGCCACATGGTAGAGCTTTTTAGGCCGATGGGAAAAAAAAAGAGAAAAAAAAGACCACAGAACTTTAGAAAAATGGTTACACATTATTAAATTATTTGAAATCTCTGGAGTTGCATCTCTTTTATGGCTCCAAATTGGCATACCTGTTAACTTAGAGTGTTTAAATTTCTCGAAAATATTATTGTATTTAAGACATAGTGCCATCCCCAAACTGCACATGAATTACAGAGCATCAGGGAAAGAGAGAGAGAGACTCACCATTTGCCGGCTTAAAAACCTTTACCACAATTAGTAGTTAGTAGCTTTCAGAAACATTTGCTGGATAAGTAACCACGGTCAAATCACATAATTTTGCCTCCATCCCCTCCTTCGCTCTTTTCTTTTATTCCAGGGTTTTGAGTGCTGATCTAAGAGCTATAATTTCAACTTTAGGCATATTTCTTCAGGCATTCTTAATGAGGCATTTGATTTGTCCAGTCCTGCCTTCCTGGATTCAGCCTTTTAGGGATTTGGGGTTGGGAGAGTGTGGGAAAAAGGGAGCGTGGAATACCACCATGCTGTTGAGACAAATACAATCTAAGGATTCAGAGAGATTGTGAATTATCTTTCTTCCCCCTTAGGCAGGGCTATATCTGAAAGTATTCTAGACAGATAATTTTCCATTCTCAAATATTTATCGCATGCCTATTGTGTGCTGTGCCTATTCTAGGCATGAGAAATGCAAAAGTGAATTTGTATTGTTTTTGAGATGCTTTTAAAAATATGGGAATATTAGCATTTATGAATTTCTTTTAGTAAACTCAATCAAAGAGGAGCTACATATTCTATTTTTATTATTTAGCAACTTTGGACATAAAAACAAGAAATGAGGATAAGAAATGGTTTATAAAAAACTGGACTTTTGCCTAGCTTGTTTACTTGGTTCTGGGAGCCTTAATTATGTGCTCAATAAATATTTTCCCTAAAAGTAAGAGTTATGGGAAAGAAAGTCATTTAAGTAATTCTTTGATAATGGAAGTAAAATACTACTTATACTGAAGTAAATGAAATGATTCCTGTAAGTTAAATATTTCTATACTGGGAGTACAGATTTTTGTACTTATCATTTCTCTTTGTATGTGTGGAGTTACCAGTGGGTTACATTGATAGTTGCTTTCTAAGTGGAACTGGAACCTCACTGTGACAGAGAAATAATGCTATAGGTAGTGAGTATGTCCCCAACCTCTTTCACAAAGTCTTGTAATACAGATTTTTAATGAATTAAGTAAAAATGTTTTTTGTTCATTTTTGTTTGCAAAATGCATATATTTTACTAATGAAATTATGTAAAAGGCCATGTTCTTTTGCTTCTCTGTTATAGAGAAAACAGGTTTAATTAGGAAGTGCATGAGGATATAGGTGTTGATAGTTTGGGCAGAAATTTGGAAATGAATTTTTTTAAATCCTGGCTTGAACATATTAGAGTATTTGTTTATTTGTTTCTAGTTTCATTTTGTGAGGGATGGTTGGACAAAGAGTTTAATACTTCAAAATGGATTTTATTAATCCTGGAATATTGGTAAAAGCCCCCTTCGAGCAATCAAGTAATGTGTTGTTTTCATCGTTAAAATGAAGAACAAGAGAAGAGAGAACACAAGAGGAGACCTTTCTGAGAAGAATAGAAAGTGATTGGAATTATTAAGAGTTAAAAAATGCAAGAAAGTGACTGAGTGGTGGAAGGAGGAGGAGTGAGTTGTGGAACAATGGATGCCAGTGGACAAACAGTGGTGCTGAGAAGAGAACTTGCTGGAAATGGCTGCCAGAAACATTTAGGTGAACCTCTTGGAGGAGTGTGGGCAGGAGCATGAGCATAGGAGGTGCCTTGTATTAATTGGGACAAGAAAATGTGTCTGATAAATGAGTAGAGTCTTATGACTTGGCTATAAGCTCACTGGAGAAGATGAGAGATATTCGTGTTTTTCTTTGTGGGTAGACAGGTCTTGTCCTGAATGATAGGTTCCCTTAATATGGGGGAAATTTAAAAAGTTTTTTAGGATGTTAAGTTACTAAGAACTCTGTTTCCCCAAAGCTAGACGTTTGGAATGTTGAAGGAACAGAGGGGAGATCTAACTTCAGGAAGAATTACATTGTCTGGAACTGGGAGGTTGCGGGTTGGAATAGGTCTTTTGCTGGCTGCCCAGGAATTAGTGCCAAGGTTCTGGAACCTCTGATGAAGGGGTTATGTGGATGCTGGGCCTGAACCTTAAGTGTTGGTGGCACTGTGAACTGAAATACAGGTTCTAGAGGCCATGCTTAGCAGAAGGGAGTGGGACTACAAAGATTCAGCCTTTCTGTTTTCATGAGGTCTGCGCAGATTCAGACAATGAGCACCTTAAAAGTGAACTCAAATGACCCAAAAGCTAGAGGTTCCCACCAATGTCCCTAGGTTACCATAGCAGATTTCTTGTAAGATTTTAAGTGAGGGGGAAAACCACTCTCCAAAATGACTGAGGTGTGATTTCTTAGAACCCCTGATGTGTGGGGATTGTAAATTAGAAAAACAAAAAATACATTCTGCTGTTGGTGTGTCTTCACACACTTGTTTTTATAATTTTACTACATATGCAGCCATCCATAAAAATACATAGAATTGTTTTGAAAGTTTTAGATTTTATATAAATGGCATCATACGGCTAAGGGGAATGGGATGAAGGAGTAGAGCACTCTGTGTACTGTGTTATTTATTTTTTTAAAAAAAGATCTGAAACAAATATAGTAAAATGTTAACATTTGTTAAATCTGGATGGTGGATACACAGGTGTCTGGCAAATTTTTATTTCTGTACTTTTATGTGTGTTTGAAACATTTGGCTATTTTTTAAAATAAGGTAAAACCCCCACAAAGATAAAAAGGCAGCATGATATTGAGGGTCATGAAGTGTTTAATACCGATTTTACAGGAAATGCTTGCTAATTGGCTTGTTGCAACTCTTGAGGTACTTTAACAACTTGTTAGGAAGCCTTGCCTACCTGATGACAGCCTGACTTTACAAACTGAATATGTCCCAAAGAGAACTCTTGAACTTTTACCACCACATCTGGTTTCCACTTGTCCATTTTGTTAAAAGTTACAAATATCCATTCTATGACTATGTTTCCCCTTTTCCTTCCAATAGGGAAGGGAAGCTCCAAGCTTCCCGGTTACCTCAAAAAGAGTGGAGCTTTAAGAGAATGCCTTCCAGTCCTGTATATCTACTTTAAAGACTGAAGGACCCAGAAACCAGCATTTTCAATTCAGTGTATATGTGACAGGCTATGGTTGACTTGCTGCCCTTGGATGGCAGACTACAATAAGCAGCATTGGAAAGGGCCAGAACTTCCTAAATTGGGCAGGACAATTATATGTAAGTCTCCTGTAAGGAGAGTTAGCCTTCATAAATGTGAGCTGGCCTGTGTACTCTGCCCAAGAGAAGAATGTAGAGCAGCTAAGCTATCCAAATAAAAACCAGAAGCTGGTGGAGAGGTCATGTATCGGAGGCCCAACTGATGGGCCTAGACTCTATCAGGCATCATAAGCAATGAGAGGTCTCTGAAAATCCACAAAGGTATTCTTAGGAGAAAAAGAATCAACAGTCAGCAGCTGCCTCATCCAGAGGGTATTGCAATGAGGTTCCAACTATTGCAGTTGGATAAAACTTTTTCTTTCCTCAACTTTTTAATAATATCTTCTCCCTCATCCCTAGGCTTGGCCCAGTGAAGCTTGAAATATAAGAGGACTCACAACATCCATGCTATTATGATGGTCCAAGAAGCCATTACCTCTCACTTGAGTATCTATAGTCATCTCCTGATGAGACATTCATTCTAATCACAGCAGCAAAATGATCTTGATAAACCTCACACGAGATCATTTCTTTCCTCTGCTCAAAACCCTCCAATGGCCCATATGACCTACAAGGCCTTATGTGATCTTGACCATTTTTTATTCTCTGGTCTCATATATTTTTATTCTCCCCTTCCACTGCTCTACTCTACCCAAACTGTCCTCCTTGCTGCTTTTCAAATAAGCCATGTCCTGCTCCAGAGCTTTTGCATTTTGACCTAGAAACTCTTCCTCCATTCATCTTTCCCTTTACCTTCATATCTACTTAAGTGTCAACCTTCTCTGGGCACTTCAACCTTAAATAGCACTTTTTTTAATACTTCCTATTGACTTTTCTACTATTCTTTTTTTTTTTTAGTCCGGAACGTATTCTTTACTCTAGAAATTATCATTATCACATCATACATTTAATTTATTTAGAATATATATTAGAATATAAGCTCCATGGAGATAAGAAACTCTGTCTATTTTGTTCATGGCTATATCTCCAGTATCTAGAACATTGTCTGATAGGTAGTTGTTTAATAACTATTTGTTTAAAGGATGGGAAGAAATGACAGTATATCCAGAAAGAAAAAAAGCTGGCCATACCCTTCCCTCCTACACACATCCCCTAAAGTCTTCCAAACCCAGAAAAGGAATCAACTGAATATGTGGTGATATTTTAAACTAAATGAAGCTTAGGGTTCTGATATTGCACAAGATAAAGACTATTTCTTACCTGATAATGACCAGAGAAGTTATGGGAAAACCCAAGATGTCATGTTGGGGAAATGGAAATAGAATAAATAAGAGTCTATTTATAAGTGTAGTATATCGAATAACTCAGGTTTTGCTTCTGGGCACAGAAAAGAATTGCACTTCCCCTTCTCTTTTTGATATTAAGCATGACCATATGACTTTCTCTTCCAATGAAATGTGAGTGGAAGTGACATGTGTCATTTCCAGACAGAGGTGTTAAAAACAAGCACATCGTTTGCCACATTCTATTTCTCTTGCTATGATGGTCATGAAAACACATGTTGAGATAATGCCTCAGTTAGGGCCACTAGTTGGGGTCACTGAGTGACTCCAAGGAGAAAAATCCTTCTGCTAACTTATAATGACATACTATAGGAGTGAGAAATAGACCTCTGTTATGAGAAGCCTCTATGATTTTTGGGTTGTTTGAAAGGGCTGAATATTTGGTAGACTATGGTGCTAATTAATTTTGGTCAGATATATTTCTAGCTTCCTTCCTTCTAAGTATGTGATAGGTTTGAATTTCCTGTCACTTACTTGCCATGGTTAAATTGGTCCATATGACTAATTTTGGTCAATGACTTGAAAGAAGTGACATAGGTACCTTATAGATAAGAGTATTTAAATATAGGATGAACCTCTAGAGAACTTGTTCCCTCTGCTAAAGGGCATACAAGTTTATTTATACAACTGAGATTCTCTGGAATTTATAGAATCAAATCAAAAGGTGTGTTTGACAAATAAGAAGAATTCTAGTTTGTTTTTTCTTCCTTACTTCTTCCTACCTTCTTTCCTTCTTGCCTTTGTCTTTGTAGTAATTGTTGTGGCTGAACCTTCAAAAGAAATTTTATTCTATATTATCAGTCTTAGCTAATTGGCTAATTCTATTACTCTTGCCTATGATTGGCTTATAAATAGAATGTGACTGAAACCTGCCAATGAAACATGACTGAAGTTTTATGAGAAACTGTGAAAGGTTGTTTTGTTTTGTATTTTTCTCCACAAAGAAGACACAAGAACAAACAATTTTCACATTCTCTTAATAGTTGTTGTGTGCCTAGAATTTTTGCATTCATTTTCTTACTGGTCCAAAGAAAAAGCCAGAAATGGGCTGAACCAAGAGAATTAAACTGAGCCAAGAGAATTGCTAAAAATGCAGATACAGAACTCTTCTTACTTCTGGAATTTTACTATGAGAGTTCATAAATCCCTATATTATTTATATCAGATTGAATTAAAGGTTGCTGTTAATTGTAGTCTAAGGAATACACCTTTCCCCCTTCATTCTGCTAACAAAAAATAAAATTTTATCCAAATCACAGTAAGTTAGTAAGAATACAGTAAATAGACCCATCCAAGAAAGTGTCTTTCTAAGAACACAAGGAGAAAGTCACAGGTCTGGAAGATTGGAGTCAGAGAAATGGAGCCAAAAGTAGCCAATAGGTCTGACAACCAGGTGCATTTGGTAAGAAACAGAATAGAGAAAATATATTAAGCACAGCAAAGGTTGATGAAGAGGGTGGTTCAGGATGAATTCTGAATGCTTATTGTCTATTGAAATCTTTTCTTACATAAAGCCCCACATGTCTTTGGCTAATAGAGCTTTTAGACTTTAAAGGATCAAACCAGATCATATAGAAATGACAAATCCTTTTATCATTTTCTATCTTGAACATACTTTTCTAAGTCATTCGATATAAATGTTATTTCAGAATTATCACAACAACCTCTGCTCTCATGGCTTTTGTGTCATATATGTAAGAAAATATATTGAAATATATTTTACATTTGGAACTTTACGACATCTTTTAATTTCAGCTGTCATTAAAAGTTGTGTTTGTTTTTTTTAAATGAGTTAATATATTTAAACATATATTGAAAATCTACTGTATTCTATCCATTAAGGTGATAGTGTGTACTATAGGACTTTTAGGAGCCAGCGGTCAAGTCAGGAAGACAAGTCCACATATCACTAACTTTAAGTACCAAGAGGATGGAATGGGTATGAAATGAGAGTTTTTAAAATGTGCTTTATATGAACACATTGGATGATTATTTTATTCCAACTAGATGAATCAAGAAAGTCTTGACAGAGGAAAGGGCACACCCAAGTTGGATCTTGAATATCAGATAGGCCTTCAAAAGAGAAAATACTGACTAGTTTGAAAGCATGTATAGAATAAGTAAGTTTCAAGGAAAACAAAAAATCCAGTTAAGCTGGATAGAGTTATACATGAGGATGTCTCCTGGGAAGGAAGCTTGGACAGGTACAGTAGCAACTGACACTAGCTGGGCATCATGTAAGGAACCCAGCCCTTATTTTCCAGGCTATTCAAATAAATTTTTTCATGAATCATATTAGCTTTGTGAAATTTAATCCAGACAGAAGGGATATAGATTCAGAGATGGGAGGAAAGAGAGATGGAGCTTGTGACTGAGTTCTAGCCAAGGGAATAAGGGTGGAATTGAAACCATTGAAAGGCCTCGTCCTTCAAACATCCCGGGTGACTTCCCTGTCTTTTCTTTCCCCCTTAAACAACTTTGGAAAGTATATCTGTTGGTATAGCCACACAAAAGAAGAATCCCAGATACTTTTGCCACAAGATGCTGAGGACAGCCATGAAGTTTTTGTCCTATTTGTTATGACAGGATAGCCTTGTCCACACTAACTTACATAGTTGTTTTTGAAGAAGTCTATGAATTTGGTTGGAGTTGGTAGAAACTACCAGAGTTGGAAAGCCATGTTTGGAGTTAAAGAGGACGTTTAGAGTTGCCTCTTTCCTACTTATTCATATATAAATTCCTTATGACATAATTAGTGTACATAATCCAAAAGGTCCAAGAACCTTTGTTTTTTTCACATTGACCAAAAAAATCTGTAGCTAAAGTTAGGCCCAAAATGTGAATTCTTTCATCATTTATCTAAATAAACTTTCCCATCACTGCACTGAAGACCAAAACTTTAGAAGGAAAACCTATCTCATCCTCCTAAAGTACTCTAGGGCTACAGGACCCAAAAAAGGCAGGAGAAATCTATTTGCATGATGTGGAGGTCACCAAGGAGGGCTAAAAGCTTCTAAAACCTCTCCATCAGATGAGATTAAGTTGGCATCTGAACAGAGCTTTATATCATCAGGCAAACCTCCTCTTTTAGGGATAAAAGCCCATTCAGTCAGATGTGTTCACCCCTCTGAGTAAGAGTAAAGAGCTTCTGAAAAGGAGGTTAGAAGAAGCATAGATTCCTACAGGCATTTATTTAGTTATCACACAAAGCTGCCCTCTCTGTCCCCTTCCCTAAGCTTATACAATCAGGTCATAGGATCGAGGACTTTCTTAGGTCTCATATTAATGACAATAATTAACATTTATTATGACCCCAAACCTCTTGCCTTATACTAATTATCTTATTTAATTCTCACAATAGCCCTCTGAATTAGATTGTAATAATAGTCCCATTTTGTGGATGGAGATAGAGGTTTAGTGATTTACTAAAGCTCACAGTATGTAATATACCCTTATAATCCAAATACAAGTAATCTGATTTCAGAATTCAAGTTCTTAATTACTTAGTCTATTGATTTGAGAACTTAATTTTTTTAAGAAGTTAAGGTATCTGAATCGATTGCATACTATATTTCACTGAAAGTGTTTTTCGTTCTTTGTGTATAAAAAAATGATAGTACACTTTACAATTGATTGCATTTTAGATTTCATAAGTATAATACAATGCTAATCGGCCTCTACTGACTGTTCAGGCATGTGTAATTATGCAGAAAAGCAAGGACTGACTTAGAAAGAAGCTGTGTATTAAGGAAGAGGCTTTCCAACTTTCTCACAGAGCAGAATGAATTATGCAAACAAAATCTGACATACAACTCCAGTATGTAAAGCAGGGAAAAGTGGTATTTTATTAGTATAAATGTACTCTATGTTCAAATTATAGAACATGTATTTATTATATGAGTAATCAGAGAGACTACTAGTTAGCACACTAGAGACATCCAGTAGGTTGGATTCCATTAGAATGTGTAGATTTCTTTTTTTTAAATGAATGTTTTAAGAACATTTGAAGATATGATATATGTCATTATATTTAAATCAAATATGAAGGAAATAACATACTTTTGTGGATCTATAGTTTAAAAAAACATTCTATAAAGATGGTTTAAATAACCAAAGGACAATTATCTTCATAAAGGCAGAAGATTACTTCTCTTTCTCTTTTGCACTAGACATTATTACATTGAAAATTGTTTTGAATGAGTTAACTATTCAAGGATTAGCCTGGTTTAAAAAAATCATAGTGCTTGAGAGAATTAGAGTAATATTTTCTTTAAGTTCTCTGATAGTCATCAACATCACTCCAAACACCACCAGACATTTTTACCAGTATAACAGCACTTCCTGGGTCCAGTTTTCTAGATTTGAGTCCCACCCCCATATCTTACTAACTACATGAGTTTGGGCTAGTTGTTTAACCTTTCCCAGCTTTGGATTTTATCTATAAATCAAAACCAGAATAGCTATAATAATTTTGTAATATTGCTTTAAGAAAAAAGTGAGATAATATGAATACATCACTACCTGTAATGTCTGTAGTATGCAATTCATAAATTTTAGTTTTTATAGTTATTAAGAAAGAAAATTATCTTGCTCGTGGGGGTGGGGGGCAGAAAGATACTTAAGTGATGGTTTCTGCTATCCAGGAAGTCTCTTCTATTTGAGGAAATTAGAAATAAACATGAAAGATAAATAGTAATAAAAGCCAACACAAAGAGTCAAGCGAATGACAAAGACAAGGGTGCTAAAAATCACAAGAGTCATAGCACCTTGTTTTCATGTTATACTTACTAAGCAAGTTTCTAGACCTCATGACAATATAAATATGCATGATAGAAGTTCTAATCTGGGGATCTTGGGTGATATCTGGGCCACTGATATGCTGATATTGGCCTGCAATGTTTAGAAAGGTTTTGAGCCAACTTTTAAATATCAGGATATGTCATATATAAATCTAGATGCTCATAAATCTGTGGCTTCCCCAAGTCTAGAGACCTCACCTCTTTCTAGCAGAAATGTTGGGTGGGGAAGTCCAGTTTGAACACAGGAATCTAAAGGAAAATCCACTCAGGCAATTCCCTCCCGCCCCAATCTTCCAGCCACTAGCATGGGGCAATGACAAGATTATAGTCTTATGAAGAGTATCTTCAAAGAGAAGAGACCGGACTATCCACCAGTGGCCTTTGCTGAGATCCTTGTGAGGCTAGGGAACAAACTTCTTGAGGAACTCCTTCTTCCCTTGTTCAGAGCCATTTGGATAGGAGCTAGGAACCAACAACCTTTGGAGGGAGGGTCAGTACTGATCAATACAACCAAGCATAAGATCAGAATATTGTAACAAAAAAAATGTGAATGAAGTTTAGATTTAACTTTTGAGGGAGCAGAATAAACTACCACCCTACCATATGTGTGTGACTTCTCCATTTCTGACTGCAATTTCCAATTTTTAAATAGAAATTTTCAACCTTCTGTGCTCGTCTATGTCTGCTCAGAACAGTTTGAGACCTTGTTACTGTTTTAAAATGCATGCATGTTAAGATGACTCTCCAACCCAAGGCAAAAATTAAAATAAAAGAAAGTTTTGTTTAAAAATAAAATCTGAATTTCCAGGTTTTTTTTTCCCCTAAGAGATCTTACTTATTGGACCTTCAACTCTGTATATTCACAGTCACTTGGGGCCAAGTGATAGCTGCCATTCTTATGAAAGTGAATGGGCTTGCTGATTAGCCAGAGACCTCACCACTCCCTATTGTTTTCCAATGCAGCAATTAATTACACATTTCTATTAGCACTGCCCTGTGCTTTTGTTTTTCTTCTACCTCTTCTTTGTGTAAGTAAAGAGTGTTACTACATGTTTACTATGCAAACAAATGTCTCTTGTTCTTGGCTTGCTTTTGTCATTTACCATATCTGTCTCTTGTAGGTATGTGAATCTCTATTCTGAATGATTTATAGACATGCATACAAAATGACATTTGAAAAATGCTCAGACTGGAAGAAAATGTGCAAGGAAGTAAGCGACCAGGAGCAAAAAAAAAAAAAAATGTTACAGCGATCAAAGGAGGGACTTGATATTATCAGATAAGATTTCATAGAGTAGATAGGTCTTAAATAAAGGAGTTCTTGGACTAGGAGGAGGATTTTGGGTAGGTAAATGTCTAAACCATGCAAAATAAATAGTTGTCTAGAGACCCTTGGCATATTTCATTCTATCTCCAAATGTAATCATACCACTCTGCAGCTTAATAGCTTTCAATGGCTTCACAATGTCTTCAGATAAAACCCAAAGTCTTTAGACCAATGGACATAGGAAGTTATTTATGATGTGGTCCCTGGCTACCTTCCTAGACTTGTTTTAGGCAGCAGAAGTCTCTTACTTTAGTGCGCGTGAGCTAGCCATGCTCAACAGTTTGCTGTTCTCTCAAAGTACTAATCTCATATTTTGAACATTGTTTGTTCAGATTTTGCTCTTTGCCGCACCCCATTACCACCTCTTCTGAGAAACCTTCTCTGGTACTGTCTTCCTCTGAGGCTGAGTTTGGAGCTCCTTCTCTGTGTTCATTGAGCACAGTGAGAATTGTGTCTTCACATTTATGTCCCTTGAATTGTCATAGTTTTTTCATTCTCTTCTCCAGAGCCTCACGATTCTTTGAACAAAAGGACCAGAGTTTAGGAAACAATGGGAGGACTTACTAACCCTAAGGGAGTCACTTTATGAACTAGGAGAGCACTTGTAGGAATGTTCTTTCTTGTACAATTAAGCTGAAAGCCAGACTTCCTCTGATCCTCAGGGATTTAAACCAACTCTTCAGGAACTCTGAAAAGCCAGAGCCCTCTCCATGATTTTTGCAAATTCCTGACAACTTACTTCCTCATTCATCTGTTTATCCACATTCTGCTCTGACATGTGAATCCTCACTTCCATCCACATTTTCCTGCAGACAATACTCGGACCCTCCATTGGTTTTCAGGAAAGATCCTCTAGGAGTTAGCTTTGGATTGGGTTATTTATTTTATTAAAATTCTGAGGGGTCAAGAAAGAGATCACCACACAGATGAATCCACTGTCCACACCTAATGCTTAACAATGCTCATCTCCTCAAGCGCTTGTCAGGTTATATCCCTAAGCAAATATTGTTTCCCTTCTAAGAGCAATAGAGTAACAGTGGTTATTACAATGATATTTTGCATCATACACTCATGTTGACCTTACTTCTCTCTCTTTATATATGTCTATGCACTTTCCTTAGAATGATCGAAAAATGAGTTTATCTTCTAGAAGAGTGATTTTCAAATCTTATACGTAGTCCGGATCTTTTGCAGGTCAGAAATCTTCATTGTCTTTATCCAGGATTGGGGGCTCTGATAGGTAATTTTTTTTTCCAATAAAAAAAATTCATAGATTTTCACAGTAATATTTTTGAGAGTTCTTATGTGTAAACCATTCCTCAAGGTTACCCTAAATTAATCCTGTGAAGGCCAGGTTTTTTTGTGTGTTTTTTTTCCCTTGCCTTCAGCTGGACAAAAACTTTGAGAACAAGTGAAATAGATTATTTCACCCGACTTATTTACACAAAGTAAAAAACAGGTCACAGCCTTTTTATTTAAGCTGATCAACTTAATTATAACTCTTTGGATGCAAGCATTTGCAATGTTTTCTGTGGTTTGGGTGTAATTTCCTGCCAGAGGGTGAAGTGGAGGCGGAGGGGAGAGCAGGGGCTGCTGAGTTTTGGCATCAAATTCTTCAGTCCAGCTGCTCTCTGTTAAGTGTCAGTGACCTTACTCAATAGCACCCAGACAGTCAAGGTCCCTCTAATGAGAAAACCAAATTACAGGTATGTAATTTTCACAGTTTTCTGCCAGGATCTCCAAGCTGGTGACAAATTGATATACTACTGTCTGTATGGAAGGCTGGCTTTCAGAAAACAGGCCATTCTCAGTTGAAATATTATACCTGAAGGATTGCGCAATTTCAAACCTCTGAGATATAAAAAACATCCTTCACCCAAGTCTCTTGTCGAATGTTGAACTGAAAAGCATATTTGTTTACACTTTAAAAGCCCTGCCAGAAAAACAAAGTGTGAGAAAACTCTTCAAACACGAGGACACAGAAGATCCTAAGGAAAAAAACATACCC
This sequence comes from Lasiurus cinereus, assembly GCA_011751065.1. Taxonomy (NCBI): domain Eukaryota; kingdom Metazoa; phylum Chordata; class Mammalia; order Chiroptera; family Vespertilionidae; genus Lasiurus; species Lasiurus cinereus. The sequence continues at coordinate 19,739,931 of JAAGEH010000125.1, forward strand.
TAACAATGGGAAGATAATATAGGCCCAGGGATAAAGTCCCAAATTGTGAAATATATATATATATATTTTTTTCACAAATCAACATATATATATTTTTTTAATCAATATATATATATATATATATATATATATATATATATATATATTGATTTTAGAGAGGAAGGGAGAGGGAGAGAGAGATAGAAACATCAATGCTGAGAGAGAATCATTGATTGGCTGCCTCCTGCAGGCCCTCTACTGGGAACTGAGCCAGCAAACCAGGAATGTGCCCTGACCAGGAATGGAACTGTGACTTCCTGGTTCATTGGTGACAGCTTAACCACTGAGCCATGCTGGCTGGGCATCAAGTTGTGAATCTTGTTATTCATTTCCAGCTTAACTTTTAAATTTTGACAGTTAAGCAATAACTGCCTTATAGCTACATATATTTCTCAAAGGTAATTTCCTAAAGCAAAAATTGTATATACTAATTATAAGAGTAATAGAAATAACAACCACTTATTAAGATTTTCCTATATGTCAAGTTCAGTTCTAAACATTTCCCTTGCATTCATTCATCTCATCCTCACAACCACTTCACATGGTAAGGATTATTATTGCCCCTATTTAAGCAGGTGAAGATTCTGAGGCACAGAGAGGGTTGAATAGCTAATGAATGGCTAACGACAACTAATCAATCCAGGCAACCTGTTTCCATAACTCTTGAGCTCAATCCCAAATTGGCTTTTATAAAGCGTAGTATCTTTTCCCACAGGAGTAAAGACATCATTGGATGGTATATCACTGACCAAGAGCTTAGCTTTGAATAAAACAAATGATAAAAATAATGTCCAAAAAGTAAAGATATAACTAAATGGGTATCTTTTCAGTAGAGATAGTAAATAGGCAAGCTGAGATCTTAGTCAGCACTGGACTATAGAAATGGGATGTAACTCTGGAGTTATTCATTGAGTCTGAGGTCAAGTATGAGACTCAATAGTTCTAATATTTCTCCAGGTGATTCCAATGCAGGTACATGTTAAGAGATCACTGATCTAAGTTTTATTTTCACATACTTATTGAGATCTATTATTGAATGGTTAAACAGCAGTTTTAAAAAGATCAGCCATAATTTCAAGATGCTCAAAAATCTCGATTAGTGTGGGGTGAGAGGGATAAGCAAGTAAACAACTACAGTACAGCACAACAAAGATCTCTGATAGGACCAGCCAGTGTGGTTCAGTGGTTGAATGTTGACCTATGAACCAGAAAGTCATGGCTTAATTCCTGGTCAGGGCACATGCCTGGATTGCGAGCTTGATCTCCAGTGTGAAGTGTGCAGGAGGCAACCGATCAATGATTCTTTCTCATCATTGATGTTTCTCTCTCCTACTCCCTTATTCTCTGAAATCAATAAAAATGTATTTTAAAAAATCTCTGATAGAGTAAAGGAGGTAATAATTCAAAAAAAAGGTGTAGAAGGTTCAGAAATGCTTTGCAAAGGAGATAATCTTCACTCTGGATTATCTGGGGAAAAAATTGAGGATGAAAAGGTAAGTGGGAGAAAGAAGAGCAATGAGGATATTTTCTGTACACAAGGCATATATTCATTCAACAACAACAACATCAACTATTTATTGCACATTTGCCATGTGTTAGGTATTGCTATTGTGATGGATAAAGAACATACACAAAAGAATATTGAGATGAGAGTATGTTGAAGGAACTGAGAGCAGTCAATTTTGTTTAGATGGGTTATAAAGTAAAGGAGTGACATGATGAAAGAGGTCAAGGATTGTGTTTCCTGAGAAGACTCATGGAGATCAGCAAGCAGATTGTTCATTAGGGATGCCTCCAAGTCAACACGTGTGGAAAATGAGGGAAGGAAAAAAGGACTATGCAGAGGCAGAAGCTGAGCTGTGATGCAGTCCTTATGGAGGAGTCAGCCAGCCTCACATGTGGATTTGGGGTGGCCAGAAACTTAAAAATCATTATGTTTAGGACAGAAAAAGGGAACCTTTTAAAATAATAGTAACCACTTCACTTGTAAGGGGACAAAATGTGGGCAGGATTCCTATCTGTTGCCATAATGGGAAGATTAAGATAATATTTATAATTGTTTCAGATGCTTGTTATGAGTATTTGACCATGTCTCTTTTTAAATATATATATTGATTGATTTAAAAGAGGGATATATATAGAGATAGATAGAAACATCAATGATGAGAGAGAATAATTGATTGGTTGCCTCCTGCATGCTCCACACTTGGGATCAAGCCCAAAACACAAGCATATATATGCCTTATCCAGGAATCAAACTATGACCTTCTGTTGGTATACCACTAGTTGGTATACCACTAGCCATACCAACCGGGCTGATCATGTCTCTTTAGATTTCTCTCTCCTACCCTTTATCCCTTTTAATTAAGAACCCAGGGTCATGCACTGAAAGACATAGAGAGCTCCCCCTCACGTTGCTTATGAGCTGAAAGCAGAGCCACATGGAATCCTTTTACCTGCCTGTCAAAAATAGAGCATTTGTCCTACTGTTGTGAAGTCAGACAAGAGAGCCATTTTGTCTCCATATTAGTAAGTGGCAATGTGATGCTTAGAATTATGTAGAATAATAAGTGGATCACCCCAAATGAGTTTTCTATTCATAACCAGACTATTGATGTTATCACTGACATTAATAACAATTCTATAGGATATTGCCTGCAAAAGCACTTTTATGTTAATAGGCTCATTATGCCCTTAATATATTCTTGAAAACCAGGTGGCAAGAAAATTAGCTCCATTTTGTAGAGGGACAGATTGAGGCAAGCGACGTTGTGCGTGTCACTTGACCTAATTTCTTGTGGTTGAGGGACAACCCTCCCTCCTATGGAACTTGCAATTCCCCTTGTAGTCATGGATGGCATTCATTTGTGTGTTTGTGCGTCACTCTGCATCATCAATTGTAAATCCTTTGAGAGGAGTGCTGTGCCTCAGGCACCTTTACATTCCTCAATACCTGTCCTGCAGTTCTTGTCCGTCTCCACTGCTCATTTGGCAAGCTGACAGGAAGAAGGAAATGAGTGAATTTTACAAAATACCATTTGAAGTCAGCAGTAGAGATAGGCATGTGCTTGAATTCCTGGTGACTTCCTTGTGACGCAAAGTATGGTCTATAGACCAGCAGCAATACAAACACTAGGTTCCAACCCAAGACTTATTAAGTCAGAATCTTCATTTTTATAAGATTCCTAGATAATTCTCATGCACATCAAAACTCAAGAAGCATAGCTCTAGATTATATTTCACCTTCATAATTACTGAGTGTTTACCATGGATAAATCTACATCTACTGGCCTTTATTCTCTGTGGCTCTACTTGAATGATTCAACCATGACCCAAGGGCAATAGACCAAGAGCAGATAAAATAACACCTAAGGAAACTGACATGAAACCAAGTACTGTAGTTGTGGAAATCAATACTTCATTAACACAAGACTAATAAAAATAACCCTAAATATAATACTGAGAGATAACATTGAGAATCTATATGGCAGGTAGTGTCCTAAGCCTTTTATTATATTTGTCTCATTTACTGTAGGCCTGGTACTGTTCTAAATTTATCTACGTGTATTATATATGTAGATACAAACATATAAATTATTACATTTTTTCCTTAATTATCATTTGGTATTAAAGAAGACTTTCTATACAAACACAGCCAGATCCGTTAAGTTCTACTGTTATTCCCACTTCACATCTGGTCACTGGTGTGCCAGGTGCCATGGCTGGAATGTGGAGAGGCCTGGCCTTCGACCCAGGCAGTCTGGCTCCTGAGCCTATGCTCTTCAGCACCATCTGAAATAGATTTAGAATGACCTTGCTCTGTACATGTATTTTTTCTCTGTTTCTAACTTCAACAACAAAACAGCTCTGGCCACTTGGTCCTCACCCAGAAAAAGAAAAGGGGAGAACAAGTTGGGAGAGGCAATGGGTCCACTCTCCATGGAGTTTTGACGTCAGACCTTTGATTCAATTTGAGCCTGAAGGTTCAGACTCCAGCACCAACTTCCCACAAGTTGAGCAACATCTTATTTTCTTAAATTCCTATTACTAGCTTAAAAATTCCATTTCGTTGTCTTGTGTTTCTCCCTCCCCCTTGACCCCTCATGCTTATGTATCTATATAAAACTAATAAAAACTTGAGCAGGAAATATAAAAATCACCATGAAACCAAACCAAACCTGCAGCCAGACCTCAGAGGGCCCTGTGCAATCAGAGCTGTGTGAAGCTATTTGCTGGGAGCCGTAAACCTAATAGCTCACTCTGTGCAAGGCACAGCTGCAAGACTCTGGAGACAGATATGCCCCTTGTTGGAAAACAGAAGGGCTTGTAAAATTATTTTCACAAACATTTTTTTTTCTATAATACTTTCCCAGCTACCTCAGGCACTCCTTCCCCTCTGCCCTACTTAGCTAAATAACAGGAGTCTGGGAGGAGCAATGGTGAAGGAATAATGATTTTCCCCCCATTTATTATTGCAATTGATGAATAGCAAATTACTGTAATAATATTTTCTATTCAGTTTTTTTAAATAAATCAGTTAAAAGATTTTGTAATTTAGAGATTTTTATTCTTTTTAATTTAATTTGTAATGTGTGTGTGTGTGTGTGTGTGTGTGTGTTAGGGTTTGGGCAGGGGACCTTCCTCAGTCTGTGGCCTTAATTTTGCCACAGAAGCCTTTCCTTGCCTCCAAAGACATTGCGAATATCCAAGGCAGTCTTACTGTTGCTCTGTCCCACAAGGCCCTCTCCTCACCACATGCAGACATGGCTGTATCCCAACTCCTTTCTCATGCCCACACTCACAAAAGCTCATTCTTCTTTGAACCTGCATTCCTGCACAATTCCCTGTGTGTCTGGATACTGGGATTATCCTTTGGTGTGTGTTCCTAAGCCTCTTGTCCTTGTAAAAGGGATTGGATGCTCATTTCGTGTGGCTTGTTTTTCCACTCCCATAAGCGCTAAAGCTTTGGAATCAGCCACAGCCAGGTTCAAATCTTGCTTCTGATTACTACATAAATAAAATAGCTTTGAATGAATCGTCCCATCTCTCTCATACCCAGTCTCCTCAATTATAAAATGTATTCAACAGGATGTGCCATTTTAATAAGTCTCTGTCCACATGTTAACTCATTTAGTCCTCACATAACCTTTTAAGGGATGTGCAATCAATATCCTGTTTTATAGATACAGAGAGGAGAGGTCAAAATTGTGCCCAAGGTCACAGGTATAGTAAGTAAGGACCTGGAATTCGCACATGGATGTTATGACTCAGGAGATTTTGCCTTTAACTAGGCTGTGATGAAATCTTAATCTAGACTATAGGGTTATTGTGAAGAGTAAAGAGATAACCAATGCTAATTCCCAGCAGGCCAGTACCAGACTCTGAGACAGTATGTAGTCAATGTTATATTTTTTCATGTATAATTCAGATCTCTAATCATCATTTATTTCTCCAGATTCACTCCAACAATGAGACTTTCTGAATTTTGTCACCTCTATAGAAAGCTTAGTTGGTGATTCTGTTAGGTTATGTTATCCTGAGTCTATAACCTTCAAAGTTCACATTAAATACCATATACAAATATGTGGTTTTGCATGCATCTATGGGAGTCTTCTCTGAGACAAGATTAAAACTTGTCACAAGTGTTTTTTCTTCAAAAGGTGGAGAAGAGACAAGCATAAAGGATGGAGTAGGTGGTAGAGATAGGTGCTCTCAATCTATGTTCAACGTTCATTGTCCTAATCGCTCCCCCCTCCAGCTCCTGATCCACCCAGCCTCCTCATGAACCCAGAGTAAAACAAAGAGGAAGAGGAAGCAAAAAGAAAATAATTAAATTAGAATAATTCAGTCCCAATACACCAAGGTTGCAAGTTTCATTCCCAATCAGGGCATATAGAAAAATTAACTAATGAATGCATAAATAAGTGGAACAAGTCTCTCTCTCTCTCTCTCTCTCTCTCTCTCTCTCTCTCTTTCTCTCTCTCTCTCTCAAATCAATTTAAAAAAATTACCATTTCAGAATGCTCAAGTTCACTAAAAATGTAGCAAGATAGATTTAGGCCTTCAGAATGGTGTTCTACTTTACGGTTAGCAACTGACATCCTATATATATAGAATGGCGGTTCTTAAGAAAGCTGCCCTTATTCTAGCAGCATTGCATCACCTGGGAACTTGTCAGAAATGCAAATTCTTGGGCCCATCTTAGATTTACTGAACCAGAAACTCTTGGGGAAAAGTCTAAAATTCTGTTTTAACAATCCCTCCAGGTGATTCTGATTTGAGCTCAAGTTTGGTCATCATTGGCTTGATGGCGCTGAGAAGATGAAGGGTGCAGTTGTTAAATCATACTGGAAGCTCAATGCAGCCCATCACCTATTTTTTTAAATATATTTTATTAATTCTTTACAGAGATGAAGGGAGAGGGATAGAAAGTCAGAAACATTGATGAGAGAGAGACATCAATCAGCCGCCTCCTGCACGCCCCACACTGGAGATGTGCCCACAAGCAAGGTACATGCCCCCGACCGGAATCGAACCTGGGACCCTTCAGTCCGCAGGCCAACGCTCTATCCACTGAGCCAAACCGGTCTTGGCCCATCACCTATTTTTATAAGTAAAGGTTTACTGGATACAGCCACACCCCATTCATTTACTCATTGCCTTTGACTGCTATCCTACTATAGTAGCAGCCTTGAGACTGAATGGCTCCCAAAGCAAAAACTATTTACGGCTCTCTAGTCTTTTACAGAAAAGGTTTTTCTGGCCCCTGAGTTAGAGAATTATAAGCACTGCATTTCTAAATCAACCACCTTGGAAGTGGCTCTGCCACATATGTGCTTTGTAATTTTGGAAAATTTCTTTCTGATCTTTAGTTTTTCTTCAAAGTGGAGTAAGAATACTCTAGCCACCTTGTAAGTTATGATGATTAGTTAATCCATGCAGAGGTGAAAGTAGAATACTTAATAATCATTGAATAAGTGGTAAGAATAGTCATTGAAACAAAACTAGATAAAATGTACTAATTGGTTAGTTTATACTTTAGTCTGAGAAAAAAATAGAAAACAATACCTGATTTATCAACTAAATTCATTGGTTTGGTGAAGACCAAATAAAAAGTGTAGGCTTATAATTCTTCAATAGGAAATAATAGTTTTTAAAGTAATAAAACATGCTTAGGTTTACACTCCATTTAAAAAAGTATTTGTATACTTAGTGTCTTTAATCTTAAGCATATACAATTAATAAATATATATTTGTTAATACTTGAGAATTTTACAAGTTGTAATCAATGCTTTTATTTATTTTGAATATAAATATGGAGAAAATATTTTTAGAAAAGAGACCTTAATTCAAGCATAATTTACACTTAATCATTTTTCTTCTCAACTGTGGACATTACAATTAGAATTTTATGTGAATAATAAAAACAACTACTATTACCCACTCATACCACACTGTTTATAGATATATATGTTGCAAAATATATTTGCATGAAATACACATTTTTGTATTAACTGAAATGTGGGTTAAAACTATATAGCTAAAGTTTTAATTTCTTATATTTTTACTTTGAGGTTTAAAACAATAATATTTTATTATTATTTATGATTCTGTTGGTTGGCTGGCTCAGTTGGGCAATTTTTTACTCCATGTGGTATAGCTGAGGTTACTTACTTGTTTGGCTGCACAGAGCTGGAAGCTTTGCCAGGGGCTGGGACTTTAAGAAATGTTCTCCTATTCCTGGGGTTCTTTCTACATGGCCTCTCACCAATTAGGCTGACTGAGCTCCATTTAGCATGCCAATGGACTTCTAAGGTAAGGTATCCCAAGAAGACAGGACTGAACCTGTAAGCACTTATCAAACCTCTGCTTGCATCAAGGTCCCATTGGCCAAAGCAAGTCACATGTTCAAGCAAATCATCAATGTGTAAGGTTCATGAATATACAAGAGCATGAATACCAGGAGACTTGCTTACTGGGAGCCACCAATGCACTACCAATGATTTCTGAATAATGAGAATTTAGTGAATCTGAAAGCCACAATGACTAGACAACTTCCAGTTGTGTGAGTAATGGAGAACGTCTATGCACATGGATTTATTTCAACATGTGTTTGGAACCCATTGTAGAAAACACATTTATTTCTGAATATTTGCTTAAGACACTAGATTTTGCATAACTATAGTACAAAATGAGATCTTCTATTTTTCATTTTCTCATATTCTCTTTCAGGAATTTTGTGCACCAAGTACAGATGTTTTGGGTTAGTTTACCACACTACACCAGGCAGCCAGAGTCATATAGCACACAAATTATGCCATATTTTTCTGAGATGAGTCAAAAGACAGGTTCTGATAATGAGAAATCAAGGTGGCATTTGGCTGGTAATATTAAGAGAAATACTTCTCACCCTGGCCACCTGGCAATAAACAGGATTGTAACTATAATCAAATGCTACAGTGACAGCCAATATTTAATCCACGGGCAAACCCCTGATTCCTTACCACTTGTGCTGAATATTTTAGTAGTGTTACAATTTTTCTTAAATAATACTAGACTCCATTAGTATTATATGATCTTCAAGTTAATAAAAATAATAAAAATGAGAAAGTAAATAAGAAGACAGCATCATCTCCTGAAAATGTCCAATTGATTTGAATATTACATTTCATTATAAAGCCTTCTGGTTTATAAGAAACTTTTGCAGAGATTTTATTTGAGGTTCTTGAGGGGATCTTCTCAAATAATATTAAGTAAGAAATGCCCTCTTCTCTCTAGGGGAAACTATCCTCTCTAAACAAATACAGAACTTGGTGAATGAGCAAGCAGGCCAGCCCTGAACAGCTGAAGAAATGCTGGTGATTAGCGAAGTGACTGATGGGTCTCTGGGCCATTTTCACTTCTGTACAATTTTGAATTAGCATCTACAGAGTATAAACTAGTCCTTGGAATTTATAATACTACTAGAAGCCCAGTGCATGAATTAGTGTCCTTGGAATTTGTAATACTACTAGAAGCCCAGTGCATGAATTGGTGCACAGGTGGGGTCTGGCCAACCTGCCCCAATGGGGGCCCATCAGGCCAAGCTGGCAGTGGGGGGTGGGGGTGGAGGGAAGCTGCAGGCAGTTGGTGGGCTGGTCCTATCCCCACTTGGGGTGTTGGGGGCCAATTGGGGGTTGGCCGGCTGGGGTTGGGGGCTGGATCAGGCTGGTTGGCTTCTGTAGTATATGCCATAGCCGCCAGTCATCCCAGACTTTCTGGTCATTCTGTCATTCAGGTCGCTGGGCTTTTACACATATAGATTTAGTTTACAGATAATTTAATAGCACATGTAGGTGGATACTGAACAAATGATTTATTTTGAAGGATGATGATGGTAACATAAGATTGCATATGTAAAGATAGAGAAAATATCTTATATAATAAAAGCATAGTATGCAAATTGCCCCCTTGACTGGGACTTCTTGCGCGAGTTCAACCAGGGCCAGCTGGGGGAAGGGAAGGAGTACCTGGCTGGCAGCTGGCAGCCTCTAGGGACCCTACTAGTGCACAAATTTATAGTCATGTGATAAACCTAATTTATTCATTCATTCAAGGAGCATTTTTGAGTACCTATAGTATGCCTATCCTGGGCACTTTGAAGAATTTCCCCTTCTTCAGGGAGGGGGTTCTAGAGTAGGGATAGAGAATTGGGGTGAGTAGAGCAGAAAGTATCTGTGAATCCCCTGAATTGTTTCTAAAATTTCTGAATCATTATCTTTTTTTTTCTATAATTTTTGTTAGATTCTCAAAGGAACCCAATGACCCGAAAATGTTAAGGCTGGAGGCAGGACTCTATGTCCTAAAGCTTATTTTCTAGTCGAACCCCTTCATTTCTCAAGTGAGCAAATCCCAACCCAGAAGGTTGGCATGAGTGTTTTGTTTAAAAATCACTCATCTGGTTTCTGTTAGAGCTCAATTTAAATCTCAGTAAGTTTCATTAACTCTTGCATGGTTCCACTTGAAATGATAACTATAGTTCATCCCAACTGTAGTTTATTCAAATTGATATAAACATCCTCAAACACAGAATGGAAGTGCAGTCTCAGCCATGAAGAGGAGTTATTCTACTAGGAAACACCTTTTCCCCCTGGTGTTCCCATTCTCTACCGCATCATTCCCAGGGCGTGGGAAAGAGTACTGCTTGCTTGGATAAAGGCCATGGGTATGGCAGGGAGAATGGCTTCAGTGAACTGATGTTCCTGGAAGAACAAGAAATTCTACCCACTGACCTTTATGAAATGGCAGCTGGGAGAAAGATTGTGCCTTCTCCTTTCTAAGTTTTGCTTTCCTGGTGCAGTGCATTGGATCGTGTTGATTAGATAACTATCCCTAAAATTAGTATACTTAGTGGACAACTGAACATGTTACATCAGAGAACTCAAGAGGATTTTGAAAGAATCAAAAGACAAGAGATAAGATGCAGATGGAGGAGGGGAGCTGAATATTGCTTACATTTTCTTGGACCACAAGAGTAAAGTAAGACAAGTAAGGGTCCAATCAAACTGAATAGAGGGTACTCCCTGACTGAACTGCCAAGACCCCCTTCTAGCAACATAATTACAGGCTACTCTTCATGAACATGATGTTGTACAGACAAAAAAGCCACACACAAATTAAGCCATGGTTAAGGGTGGAGCAGCATACTAGCTCTACCATGAGTTATGGTTTGGGGAGGAATTTGGGAGAGCTCTGAGAATTGACAGTGAGAAGATCTGCTTATCAGTGAAAGGTTTCTCAAGAACCAGATATCTTTTCACTGACTGCTGACCCAAACATGGTTAGTGTAAGAACTAAGTGGGCATCCATGTGACCAGCCTCTCCTTCCTGCCTGGTGATTGATCAGCACAGTACAGGAAGGTAACACAGATATGCCATTTCTCCTCAGGTGATGACTCTTTTAGACTGGCTTCATTTATTTATGTGGATCATGTGGCTTTCTTTTTGTTCTTTGGAGGCATCTAGTTGGGAATGCATACTTAATTAACTATGATGCCATAAAACAAACATTTAGGATTTTCCTTTAAGACATTCAACTTTCCTAGTCAGAGGTCCAATTCCACCCAGCATGGATTCTTCTCCAGTCTAGGTGGCAGCATTAGAAGGGGAGAGGGTTCAATTCCAAATTCTGCATGACTGTGAGACCTTAGCAAGTTCAATCCTTTCCCCCAGTTTTCTGTAGTTATTTTTTGTTTGTTTGTTTGTTTGTTTTTTTTACCACATATAAAGACTTTACAAATGCATGTTGTTAAGCTCTGAGAACCTTGGCTACAAAGCTGCTTTACAGGCATAAAATATTAATGCTGTTGGCACTGCCCGTTTTTACTTTCACCAACACCAAAACTTTTAGACCTGTTAAACTCAGGAGACTTCTTTTGTGGTAAAAGAAGGTTAAACTGTAACTATTCCCTAGACCCTATTGCTCAAGGAAATATGTCCCAGAATTCCTGTAGGACAGTTTAATTAGCCCCAAGGCAGAGCAGTGGCAGAAAAATTTGGGCCATATTGGTACTTGGGTCTGTAATAGGTCATAACATTTGTCTGACAAACTATAAACTCCAGGAAGAAAGCTTTGGCTGCCCAATGCATGGATACATGCCAAACCAATCCATCTTCTCCAGAGGCAAAGAGCAGTCTTTCTAAAACACAAGTCACCTACCCAAAGAACCCAGTCTTCTCAGAGTGAAGTTCAAGGGACTCTCTTACTCTAATAGGTTTTTCTCACCTTCTCTCTCCCTCTGCAGTCCCCTTTCTCCAGCCATAATTGATATTATCTCTTTCTCTGAAATTGCTATCTCCTTTTATACCTCATATTTGTCTCTCTAACTAAGATGTCTGATGATTCTTTACAATAACTCCAGAGTTCCTTTGGAAGCTTGTCCTAGCCAAGCTTTTCCCAAGTTAGAAAGATTTGATCTCTTACTATGAATTCTTTTTTCCTCTATACATGTCATTATTGTGGGTGTCTCTTAGGACCAATGTTTGAGCTTTTAAAGAATCAGACCTTATTTGTGGCTTATATCCCCAGCATTTGTCATAGTGCTTAGGACCTAGCAAATATTCAGGGAGTAACTGGATGGCTGTTGGTCAGATTTTGGAGAGTACTGTCATTCAAAGTGTTTCAAATGTTTCACTTTTTGGTAGAGTGGGAGAAATGCAGCCAAATCTCTCTTTCTAGAGAATGCATCAAGAATCTCTTTTGTTATGACAACTATACTTTCAGTGTTATTCTTATTCCATAGGAGCAACTCCTTTACAGAAATGAGACTGACAACATCCCCCACCATTTAAAAAGTCTCACCAAGTATTGAACAACGCCAAAAGAATACTCATTTGCATTGACTCATAGGGTGTCAAGGTGTGATACTGCAGCATTTTATATGGAAAGGCAACTGAGCACAGTGGCTGAAAATATGGATTGAGTTGAAATCTCAGCTTTGCCGCCTACTAGCTGCATGACCTTGGGAAAGTTAAATAACCTCTTTCTGTTCTAATTTTCCCACATAAAAAAAATGAGAGTAATGATTTATCCTACCACATATATAACTATTAGACAAGGAATAAATCTGGTAATATTAAAAGCTTAAATATTGCCTGGCATGATACCCCAGGTAGCAATATAAAGTAATGGCCAAAATCTGAGATTTTAGAGTAGGTAGATCCGACTTTGAATTTTGTTCACCCATTTACTAGCTGTGAGATTCTGGGCAAGTTGTTCATTATTCCTGGACCTTAGTTCACCTTCTCTATAAGTTGGAGCCAATAATTATACTTCCTTCAACTTCACCCATTAAGTGAGATATCTTCCTGAAAGCATTTATCATATTAAGTGTTCAACAGATGCTGCCTACTGTTGATATTTCATAAGAGCTTTTCAACAAATATTTGGGGCTAACTCTTAATTGCGTTAATAATATGCTTAAACCTCTTTCACTTAATTAGTTCCAGCCATGAGGAAAAATTATTTTAGTTTACCTTTTTTCCTTATCCTTCCTGGTATAAATTGAGTTGAAAAATATGTTTTTTGCATCAACAGATTGGCTATGGATTTAGATTCAAGGAATGTGGACTCTTACAATAGAAAGCTATAATAAATTTTAACTATTTTATTTTAGGCCAGTGGTTCTTGATTTAGGATGATTTTGCCCTCTCTCTCTTCTGTCTGGAGACTGTCACAACTATTGGGGGGTACTATTGTCACCTAGTGGGTAGAGGCTAGGCATGCTGTTAAACTTCTTACAGTAGAGTTCAGTGTAGTCCCTGACAAGAAAGAATTTTCCATCCCAGAAAGTCAGTAGTGACAAGGTTGAGAAACTCTGTATTCAGGCTGAAGGAAATTGAAGGCAAGACAGGCTGTAAATGACTTGTCCATGGTGGGGACGTGGTGATGTTATTTCTGGCTCCATAGGATCTACTATGAGAAAACTTAAGCTAACCTAGAAGGCAGAAGACAGCCTGGCATTCAGACTCCTTTTCAGCATTCCAAACCTGTCAAATACAATATGCTTGTCCAGGACCCTTATTTTCCCCCCACACCAGTTTCTACCCCATTGCCCCCAACACCCAACAAACGCATATGCACACAGTTTCCTCACTGGGAAAGTAATGGGAGAGTTTTTCTAGTTGAAGTAAAGATGGATTCCCTCTCCCCACTTGAGTACATCTGTTTCAAACCAACCAATTTCATTACCACTGTGAGCCCTGATGAGAAGCCTGGGTGAAAAGGCAGTCCAGGGACAGTGCTTTTGTTGTTGCTATAGGACTAATACTGGGTCATGATTCTCACATATACTATTCAAGGCTTTGTGGTAAGGAGGGTCCATGTACAATTGCAGAAGTTCTGTAACTAAGAAAAAAAACGAATAAGAATAGAAAAGGGGGTATAATTTGATGCACAAGCCACACAAATTCACAGGAAGTAGACCTCATCAGTTCTAGTATCTGTGGTTTTCTTAAATTCTCTTTAGATCTTATTCTGGGAAAAAGAAAGTTATCAGGTCAATAGTGTTAATGTGCTTTGTTTTGTTTTGTTTTTTTGTCCTGCCCTACACCAGCAGCAAGAGGAGATAGACATACTCACAATGGACCAGGAATAAAGCAGAAAAGAAATGTTGAGAAAGAATCCTGATGCCATTCAGGAAGGGAAGAGAAAAGGGCAATGAGGAAGAAGACACATAGTTTTTTGACACTGAAAGAATGACTGAAAATAGTTTGTTCTCCTCTCGCATCATTAATGAAACCACCCAGTGATGTCACTTCTGATCAAGCTAAAATTCGAGTTGCTGATCTTGCGATAACAAGCTTCCTTTTTGCGCATTCACACATGTCTGCAGTGGAAAAGACCTTCAGGTTCCCTGTGAGTAGGTGGAACTCATCAAGAAAAATAACTTCACCACCACAACAACAAATGACGACTGGAGAGACAGAAACTTCTCTGGGAGAGCAGAAGGGGAAAAAGCGAAGTCTAAGTATTATTACACATGTGAAAGTAGAGTCATTTATTCAATAGGAAGTAACTCATTCACACCCGTGTAACTTTGTGGTCCATCAGAAGTACGTAAATACTACCAAGCAATCTGCCACAGACTGTCATCAGAATTTCTTGGGAAATGCCTCATAAAAGACTCTTTAAGGAATAATATGAGTGTGCACCAGTTAAATAATTTCAAAAAGACGTTCAACACTATCTACTGTAATATAAATTTCCTTCCCTTCCCTGAGTACCACATTTAGCCAAATTTAATCTGAGTTTTAAATCGAGGTCAAACCTGAACTCCCTGAACCACACTCCTCTTCACAGAAAGATGTCTTCTGTCTCTAAGAGGAAGCCCTTCCGTGGACGGAGGAGACCAGTTCTCCCCCTGGAAATGTTTATGGGATACTTGAGAAAAGAACTCTATCCCATAACCCTCGATGGGCAATAATTGGTGAAAGCTAGTTCAGGATTTGCAATTCCCAGACTTTGAAAGGTAACTTAAAATATTGATAACCCCACCCACCCCATTTGAATGCTTATTTCTCTCTATCACTTCATTGCTGGTGTTGCAGACTCCCTTCCGTTAAGAGAGTGTTGGTGGTGACATGAAGTTTTTGTTTTCCTTTTAATTGAATTTATTGGGTTGACACTGGTTAACAAAATTATACAGGTTTCAGGTGCACAATTCCATAGCATATCATCTGTACACTGTATTGTGTGTTCACTACCCTAGTCATTACAAACAGGGGTCCAAGGAAAGGGTTAGGGAGGGGTGGGCAGTGCTACTGAGACTCCATCCTCTCATCCAGAGCTCTGGATAGTCTTCATTTAAGCACTAAAACTTTCAAAATTTGTTTGGGGTGTATCCTTCGCCTTTAATAATAATTACAACAGCATTATTGTGTCCGTGATGTTATTTTAGTCCAAGGATAGCAGTAATCCCCAAAGTGCCCTTCCTTGTCTGAAAAATTGAGAAATGTCAACTTTCCTTTCAGATACTGAGTGAATGAACACACAGTTTCTCAGTCTCTGTCTCCCTCCCTCCTTCTCTCTCTCTCTCACATACACAGACACACACAGCCATATTATTATTTCATCTTCTCTCTCTTCTGAGAGGACGGGACAGCAGAAGAATGGAGTTAAGGGGCCAGATTAGTAGAAGTGATAGAGAACTGGGGCTTGAGGAAATGCAAGAGAAAAGAATACACTTTGCAACAAACACTCCATGCTGAGTAAATAGACCATAAATTCCACCACCACCCTCGTTTAAACAGAAATGAGGACCAAGTAACTGCTGACCAGTGATATGTAGTACCAGCATCTGGAACGAGTTCTAGCCCCACACCACTGTGGCTTTCGGCAGATCCTTTCACCAATCTGTCGGTTTTTATCCTCCGTAAAATGTGTTTTATCCTATTGACTTGTTTCCCAGGGAAATAATGTGATATATTAATATTTGTGAAGCACTTTGAGATCTGATGATAAAAGGTGCATTACACTAAGTAGTGTTTGCTTCTCTCCTTGTCCCCCACTCCTACCAATAATCTATGCCTCTATCATATGCATAATTTTGCAAAGTTTATGTAAATGATCCCAGGCTGTTTTCTTTAAGAGAAATTAATGCCCGTGGTATTTCTCAAGAGGAACCTGACAAATCATTACAAAAAATAAAAAATAAATTTAAAAAAACACACACAAAAAAAACAAAGAGTAGCTGCGACATACAATGAAGGTTAGGATTTTTTTTAAAAAAAGGTAAGAAAACAGATTTCAGTTCTAGGCTTGTATAGGGTTATTATAAGCAACAGTGAGAAATAATGATTACAAAAATGAGGAAAAATACATTGACGGTGTCATTTGAAAACAATTGTGTTAAGAGGCTTTTTACATTCATTTTACACATTGTGGATATCCAAAATAGGTTTTAGAGGGTATTAAAAGGATTGTTTTTCAAGGCATTAAATGTTCAAAGAGCAAGAATGAAAAATGTGGAGAATTGGCTGACAGAACCAGCCCAGGGAAATGATCTAGCGGCATACAGATGGCAGCGGGACTGTGGGACACTTATTGCCTCTCTGGGCTTTGAGGAGTTCAAATATCTTTAAACAATATGTCATTTTCTCTTACACATATTCAACCTAAAATATTTTCCTTGCTTTTTTCACTTTTGTCGTTCTCTCTCCTCTTGGGGCCCTCTGACACTGGAAGTAAATCCCCCCTCATTGTTATTGATTTGATTAGCAACACAAGGGGGCAGGGCAACACAGTTCCCCTTTTCTAAACTGAGTGGCCTCTCTGTCCTTCACTCCCACTGCAAACCAGTTCCCCATTTGACCACCTGTATTTTCGTTGATGAAACCATCACTTTCCAAATCACCCAGAACTGAAACCACAGCGTTCTCTGACCTCACCGGGATGCTATGCACCACGTCTAACACGTCACTAGACTCCTTAAATAGACATGTGCCTTCACCTGATGCGTCTCAGAACTTCACACACACATGAATCACCAGGGGATCTTGTTCAAATGCAGATTCTGATTCAGTGGATCTGGGATGGGATGGGGCCCGAGATTCTGCATTCCTCACCAGCTCCCAGGTGATGCTCATGCTACTCGTTCATGGACCATATTGTGAATAGCAGGGCATTCTCTTTTATTCTCAGGCAAGAGAATGGCTTTATGCTCATAAAATTCTCTCCCTTTTCTGCCCCCACAGAAGGAAAAAATCCCAGCCTGGGCAGGATTGAACTGATGATCTAGAGCATAACATGCTTGAGTTAATTTTTTTTTAAAGGAATAAAACATGAAACATCATAAAACACAAACTCCAAAGAGCTTGGGAGCAAAGGGAACTTCTCCATCCAGTGTTGCCATCTCTGATGGCTATTTGCACTCCATTCCCTTACATACTTTTGGATGCTTGTTTTGTCATAATTGATTCCTTCAACCAAAGTTGTTGAGAGTCCACTGTTTGGAGACTCTAGAGTACACTCAGGAAATAAAATAATGAAATGATATGATTTCCCATTATCAAAAGCTTAGCAAAGAAACAGGGTAAGGTAGAATATTTCCCTGTGCCTAGAATGTTCTCCTCACTGTTCTCACCTCCTTTTTTTCCACCTGAAACTCCTCATTGCCACACCTACACTTTATATTATAGCAATACTAAACTATATTCTATAGTACTCTAATACAAATCATAATTGGGTTGCACTAGTCAATTACTCAATTTCTACATATTTTCAAAAATTGTGGTGTAATAATTTTTTTTTAAGAAAACTGATTATAATTTTGACTATGGGTTGCTTTTGGCTTTACAAAGAATGAAAATTAAAAAAAATATGACTAAAATGTACAAAACTTGAATATCATTCAGAATAGGAAATAAGTAAATAGTAACTGCTAATTTTGAATGTAACACAATTGGTAATTGGTTTCCATCCTCATCCCAGGCCCTGCTCTCAAATGGAAAGTCCTAGATAGTAGAGGAGACCAGGATAACAGGGAAACAGTATTCACACAGCTTTACCCTGGGAAGTGAGGGGCAGGGTGCAGGTCCTAGGGAACCCCAATGTGTCCCAATTTATTCAAAAGAGGATGCTGAAATGGGCATTTACTGCCCAGAAGATTCTGGAATCTCTATTGCTCTTCTAGATGTTTCAGGCAGCCCCAGAATCCAGAAACATCCCCATTGAAACATAATTTACCACTAGTTGGTGCTAATTGCAACAAGGACCAGGCCTTTTTGGATCACACAGCTGAAACCACAGAGTGCACCCGAAATTTGCAGATTACCCAACTGGTTTCTTTAGCATCACAATGATACTACACACGTCTCATACCCTTGAATTTCCTCTATTTGATTCCAGAGAGCTTTCTACCTCTACTGATGTCATTTCTCTTACTACTTTATCAGCCCAGAGCTCACTCATTTTATCTCCTTTTCACCTATTTTATGATCACGCATTGAGCCACTCAAACAAAAACAGTTTGATCACTGCTGATTCCTAATCAAGGCAACCCAATATCCCGTAGCAATCTGTTAATGCACCTCATTAGCTCATCATAAATCCTAATAACATATAGAACAAAGTGTATATAATGGGAACATAACGTGTTCTATATGAATTGACTTATTTATTTCTCACAGCAACTTTAGGAGCCCTGCAATACTATTAGTCCCATATATATATGCAAATAGACTGAATGGCAGAACAACCAAACAATCAGTGCTATGACATGCATTGATCACCACGGGGCATGCACAGAACATGGCAGAACATGGCGGGCATCAAAAGCAGGCAAAAGAGCACGAAACATGACTAGTATTGGCCGTGGTGGGATGGTGGAGCAGGTGCGTGGGGGCACCAGACCAAGGTGGAGTACTGGCTGCTGTCATCAGGGCAAACCTCTGGTGGTTACTGAAAATTCTTTGCTCCAGCTCACTGCAGTTCCATGTGCTGTTTGCACCTACTGCTGGCATGGGAGCTGCAGCTCGCATCTGCTGTTGGCACCAGCATATGCCCTGATCATTTGGTGCTATCAGTGGGTGTAAGCATTGGCTGCCAGCCCAGATTGCCCCTCAGGGCTTCTCCACCTTCCCCTGCTCCTGAGGGGTGATCAGGGCTAGCAGCCACCTCTCACACCCACTGACAGTGCTTGCCCCGCTCACACACATCCACTGCTGGTGCTAGCTAGCCTCAATCTCTCCACACCATCACCACATGGGACTGGTAGGGTGTGGAGGATGGGCTGAGACTCACCCCTGTGCCCACCACAGCTTCGTGGCCCACACTTCCTATCAAGGTGCACAAATTCGTGACTGGACCCCTAGTCCTATATATTAAAAGACTAACATGCAAATCGATTGAATGGCAGAATGACTTGGGCTATGATGTGCACTTACCACTAGGGGCAGACACTCAACACAGGAACTGCCCTCTGGTGGTCAGTGTGCTTCCACAGGGGAGCACCGCTCAGCCAGAAGCCAAGCTCATAGCTGGTGAGTACAGAGGTGGCAGAGGCCTTTCCCACCTCTGTTGCAGCACTAAGGTTGTCTGACTGCCAGCTTAGATGGGTCTAAGCTGGCAGTTGGACATCCCCTGAGGGCTCCTGTACTGTGAGAGGGTGCAGGCTGGGCTGAGCCCCCCCTTCCCACCCCCCGCCCAACTGGGTGAATTTCATGCACTGGACCTCTAGTATTATAAATAAGGAATAAGCAGAAGCTAAGTAACTTAACCAAGGTCACACAACACAGTCTAGCTTTAGAGTTCATACACTGTACTGTCCTGCAATCATAAAGCCTCTCATGTGCCATATCGGGTTGTGTTTAGATTGTTATTCTAGAGGCAATAGGGAGCCATTGAAGGATTTTCAGAGAGGATACGAGCAGATTGAATACCTGAAAAACATGAAGAGGTGTGAAGATGCAAGATAGATAATGAAAATAAAATCAATAGGATTTGTTGATGTATTGAAAATGGCAGGAGGCTGAAATGAGTTCCTTTTTGTTATTCTGAATAAAAACTGTGACTCCCTTTCTTCTTAAATATCTCCCTGTCTCTCTTTCCAGATACACATTTTACTTTGCTTGCAGAGATATTTTATGATTCAAAATATACAAGAATTGTTTTTAAAATATTTGCCATCAACTTTATGTTGTATAAAAGCCTCTCCTTCCACTGGATGCCTGAATGAATTCTGGAATGGTTGTGTGTTGAAGATTTCGGGCTTTACTCAAAATAAAAGAGAATCTTTAAAGATAAATATGCTAAGAACTGAGGTGTGCTTCTGGATGCTGGTCATTCTTTCTCATTTCTTCCTGGATTAAGAGTTCATGTAAACAAAAAAGTCATGTTTCTGAGTTTGAGATCTTATTTCTACAACAATTCAAAAAATATTTAAATGTAATAATATTAGAAAATCATTTTCACATTGTAAGTTTAGTATTAATTTGCAAATATTAGAATTAGTAGTAAGAATTCATGCTGTTAGTACCATTAGCTATGTTATTAAGCAGCACTTTTTTTTAAAAAATATATTTTTTATTGATTTCAGAGAGGAAGGGAGAGGGAGGGAGAGATAGAAACATCAATGATGACAGAGTATCATCGATCTGCTGCTTCCTGCATGTCCACCACTGGGGATTGAGCCTAAAACCTGGGCATGTGACCTGATTTGGAATGGAACCATGACCTCCTGGTTCATAAGTCGATGATTAACCACTGAGCAACACCAGGCAGGCTCAGAACATTTTTAAAAGAGAAAGGATTTCAAGTAGTTGATGAGCAGCTCACAATCATGAAAGAAAACACTGGCATAAATAGGTTAAAATTGATGAACCAAAGCCTGACTCCTGTTCTCTATATATTAAATGATTCTCATAAACGAACTCTTAATCATTGCCCATATAATGACCATCTCAAACTCATCGTTAATTGCAAAACAACTTTCCTAACATTTGCACATAGTTGCTCTCTCAAATGTCAGGGTTTACAGCATTTTTCTTTTAGCTTTAAATTCCTATAATCTGTTACTTCATTCATTCAAGGAGCAGGTGTTTCTGAAGTCAAGTCTGGGTGCTGTTTCGGGCACTGTGCTAAGTACTGGAAACAAGAATGAGTAAGGCACTATCCCACACACTAGGAAGCCCAAACCTTCAGTGTTTGTTTCACGTGACATATTTTTCAGTTCCCATTTCCTCTTATTGCCGTCCCCTTAAAAGTAGCCCCAAGAGCTTTATGACAACCAACCCACTTCATTCATTTATATACTCAGTTACTTATTCAGTAAATATCTGAGAATAAGCTTATTACATGCCATGGGGATAAAGTGATGAGTGAGACAAACATAGCCTCTGCCTCATTCATGTACCTTAAGTTTCCTAGCAAACTACACAGATTAAAAAAAACCACACAAATAAAATAATCACACACTGAGATATACACTACATAAGAAATGAATATGCAATGGATAATAATTATGGGAGGGACCAGTTTTTAGAGAAGATGGTTAGTGAAGGTCCCTTTGGGGAGGTGACTTTTATTCTGAAATCAGAAAGATGAGAAGAAGCTACCCATGTGAAGAGTGCAAAAATCATTTCACTAACGTAGCAAAGCCTAAAGACCTCAGAGCAGAAAAGAGACATAATCCAATTTGGTGTTAAGACTCTAATTTTGGCAACTGACTGGGGGAGGGAATCATAAAAACTGGGGACTCTTGCATAGTGAGGAGATGGTGGTGATACTCTAGGCAAGAGGTGGTGGTCAGGGTGGTGGTCATGGGGAGGGAAGGGAACTGGAGGATGCAAGACAGCCAATGGATGTGGAATCAATAGATCTGTGGATGGACTGAAAATGACAAGAAGAGGAAATTATCAATCCAGAATAATTTTCAAGTTTCTGGCTTGGAAAATTAGATGATCATTGCTGTCATTGATGGAGATGGGGAATTCTGGGTGTTGGGAGACAGATTTTGGTGAGAAAAAACATAAATTGAATACAAAGGAAAAAACATTATAAAAACATTCTTGACATTCATAATTTAGAAATTTAAGATTTTAGATATAAAATGGGTGGGGCAGGGTCTCGCAAAGGGCATTTTTTTTTAAATCTCATTCTAAAAGCTAGATGCTTTAGCATAGCAACAAAAAATGTCTTTGGTACTCTGGAATAACATCATCATAGACTATCTTCATTGTAATGGTATTGATTCCAAATACTCTGATGCTTAAATTCTCTCAGTTATAACCTTGCCAAGGGATCACACAGCCTCTGTTTGAACAGGCACAGTTATGGATGGTGCAAAGTACAATACTGATTTCAGAGAGGAAAAGAGGGATAGAGAGATAAAAACATCAATCATGAGAGAGAATCATTGATGGGCTGCCTCCTGCATATCCCCACAACCCCACTGGAGATTGAACCCACAACCTGGGCAGGAATCATTCTATGACCTTCTGGTTCATAGGTCCATGCTCAACCACTGAGCCACCCCAGTTGGGCAGGGCCACGAATTCTTGTAAGGAGTTACAAAAACAAGATCTACTTGTCAAACATTTCTTCTAATACTCAGAAGGAATCTGTTTCCTATTCTACTCATTTAAAATTTAATCTTTAGGGCTCCCCAGAACATGGTGCCAAGAGGGTGCATGAACAGGGGACTGGTAAGGTTTGGAAGGTTTTTTTGTTCCTTGCCAAATTGAATTTCTCTCTGACTCTAAATTCCTATGGTTTCCAAAATCGGTATTTTCGCTTTTAAATAGACAAAGAAATATGTATAAACTATGAGAAGATGAAATTTGGGAAGGAATGAAAAGAATTCAATTTGACACATCCTCTGTATGAAATTTTATATTGAAGGTTTAGAATAATTCATGGAATTCTCAGTCTTTTTTTTTTTCAAGAACAGAGTACCTTTTTTTGTGCTACTTCTGACATTATTTTTTTGCCAATATCCAAGGTGAATATATTTACTGTTATAGAAATACGTGTTTTTCAGGGATCCTTGTGATAAAAACTTTTCTGAGTTCTAAGAAAAGCTGATTTCTGCAGACAAACATGTCAATTTTTTTATACCTGTTTCAAGAGCCATGCCTTAGTTGAGCACTATCCCAGGAGAACCACTAATAGAAAAAGGAGAAACTGAAAAGTAGCCAGGACATCACAGGGTGGAGATAAGAGAAACAAATGTTCTCTACTTCCCTGCTGATCAAGAACAAAGAAGACATATGACAAATAATGCCCATAAAGAGGCCCTGGTGTCTGGAAACCTAACATGGGAACCACAGACTAATACCATGATTTATGCCACTAATAAGGAATCTGAAAGATGATATCACAATAACTCCACAAGACCCCCCTCTCTCTTTACCCCATTTGCTTGGGGAGAGATCATACATCATGGATCTTCAAACTCAGTTCTCACTGGCCCAGATCCAGGGTGGAACTGAGCCTGCAGATGGCTCTTTTCATCATGGGTCAATGGAGTGGAACTAACAGTAACACATTTCCCTTTTCAACTTTACTGCCAGGGCTCTCAAGCCCAACTCCGATTAGCAAACCATCACAGGTGCCTATAGTACTTACACCTTTTGTCCAAATAGTCCTGTTTTTTATGTGATTATTCCACAATGATACTAACTGTCCCTTAACCAGTGTGATACATTAATGGGTGGTCTCCATTTTGTTTAGAAGAAATGATGAATGGTGTTTTTTTTCTTTTGAGTCTGTGAGTTTATGTTTCCACCAATTGAGTGGAATGTTTCCCAGAACGTAGGTATATTTGATCCCATGTTAGTTTATGCCAATTGTGTTATAGCAATTATTAAAATGCAAATGTTAATGAAATACCCTACAAACTTTGAAATACTAGTGCATAAATAAATAAAATAATTTCTATGAAAATCAAGTTGTATGCTTTAGTTCAATAGTATTCAGTTGCTAAAAATAATGATATGGAATTAAGCTTGAGAAACTGAAGGGAAATGGGTTATCTACAAAGATTTCACATTCTGACTGCTTTGAAAATATCGTTAAGTTCTTCCTTCACTTTTTGGAAATGAAAACTTGAAATTGCAGATTATGAGTTGTGGATTACAAGTATGGCCAATATCCAAAGAAAATGTTTTTTAATCCTATAGCCAAATATTGGTGAATAAAGGTGTATTTGTATACTTAAGGTAAAATGGAATGATCAAGGTGTGTATCTTTTATTTGCAATTTTCTTCTTTAATCAATTTTTTTTTCAATTAACCAACTATGACATGTTATAAGAAAATCAATTTTTGAGTAAGAGGATTATCAATGTAAAATATGTAGAAGGAATAAAATGAATACATAAATGCTTAATGAGTCTAATACCATTATTTCAATTTGGCAAAATTATCCTGGTAATAAGGTGATGAGATGGGTATGTAGGATTACTTTACAGCAGACTATCTTACTACAGCCAACACAAGGACATGCAGCATTGGAATGATCATTCCACAGCCTTAAAGCTGCAACCTCAGATGTGCTCAGAGACTGTTTTCAGCAGGTTGCTATGGTAACAGAATGATTTTGGGCTTTGGTATCAGCCAGATATAGGTATTAAGACCCATCGCTGGCCAGAGCAAATCATGCAACTTTTTGGAGCCTTGATTTCCTCACCTGTCAAATGGGATTAATAATTCTTTTTTCCCACAGCTCTTTAAGAAGATTAAATGAAATAATTTATGGACAAGTATCTGCCATGGTAGCAGTCATTTAATAAAGAGTACTACTTCTTGCCCTAGTTGGTGTGGCTCAGTTGGTTGGAGTGTCATCTTGTACATCAAAAGGTTTTGGGTTCAATTCCCAGTTTGGACACATAACCAGACTGTGGATTTAATTCCCTATTGAATCATGTGCGGGAGACAACCAATTTTACATCCATGTTTCTCTCTCCCTCTCTCCCCCTTCCTCTTTTTCTAAAATCAGTAAAAACCATATCCTCAGGTGAGGATTTAAAAAAAAAATAGTACTCCTTTTTCTGTTTTTTATTTTTTGTTTTTGTTTTTGTTTTTCCAAATGCATTAGCATTTGGGGTTATTGGACATACAAACAGCCAGGCTTTCACAGTGTGGCTCTCTCTCTCTGTTGTTTTAACATCAGAGCTTGCATTTGTTTATTCCACACACATAAACATTACATTAAAGAAATGCATCAGCTATTGGTCCTTTAGTACATCATAATATTTAAAATTTATAACTCTTCAGAATGACATCAAAATATCTCTTTATAATTGTTGCTTTTGATTCACTCATATAATGTTGCAAAGTCTCTTAGCTTATCAACCAGTTCAGATAAGAAATGGCAAAGGAGTTGAGTTCTTAATCTTTAAGTCTACATGGATAAATGTGGTAAACTGAGGCATAAGTTCCCTTTCATGGTTTAAGCTCAGCCACAGTGCCTGGCAATATTTCAATACCTTGGGCTTTAAATTTCTACAAACTCCACACTCACCCATCACCTTCTATAAAATGAATTGGGAATTGTTGTTAAAGAGGAGAAACCACCTTGTAAAAAGGCCCATGGATAGGACTACACGGGCCACGTTGTTTTCTGGGCTTTTGTAAATCTAGGCCACTCTACTGCTTCGAGTGGTTGACAAATTCCACTGTTGCTTTCTTTTTTTCCCCCATGAAGTTTAAAATAAACAATTAACCTATTTCTAACACAGTGTTTGGTATTGATTTAATTTAGCATGTGTTATTCATCTGCATGCCTCACAACGGTTGCTTAATTGTCTAAATCTTCCCGTGTAGAGTGCTGTCTATGGAATCTCTTTCCACAGAACACTCTTAGCAGAGTGTGGCTTACTATTTCCATAACATCTGTCTTTTCTACTACAGAGCAGATTAACAATTATGCTTCTTTTAAAGGTGTGTGTGTGTGTGTGTGTGTGTGTGTGTGTGTGTGTGTGTGTTGTGCTTTTAGGGGAGGTTGTACAAGATATTCACTTCTTGTACAATTCGCTTTCTAGTATAATAGGTCAGTCCCATCACCAGGTCAGAGATTTTGCTTGTACCCATAATGCAACTAGCATGGCAGGATGGCCCTCTTTTTTTTTTTTGCCTTAGTATGCCACAGAATGCCACATGATTTCCATTACACATGATTGTCTGCGAAAGAGACAACATATGCAATCCCCTCCTCCTACTACCACTCCCCATGTCACACACACGCACACATGCACACAAAGCTTCTTTCAATTGTGTTAAGCAGTAAAGCAGAAGGATTTTTTAAATTAGTGTTTTGTTTTGGCAATGGTTGCTGATGTGTTCATGTAATACAGTTTTAATCAAATCCCCAAAGCTGAAGGCCTTTCAGCGTATCTTAGGCTGCACTGTGCAGGGCTTATTCCACTTGAAGTGGCCACCAGGGAGGCACAATTAGCTGTTCCCATGGAGAAGTTTGTTATAGTAATAAATAATAAGTAGCATAGGTAGTGATGGAATCAATTAAAGATATTTTTGACCATCTAATGGTTTATGGGAATGCTAAATAATTGACAACAACAAGTTTTTGGCTGTGTTTTCTATCTGCATGTCTCCTTGTAACTAAACATTGACCATGTACCTAGGACAGGGTCTGAGGTCACAATGCTTTCTGTCTTAAAGGTGCATTGTCAAGGGTATTATATAAAAGACCACTGCAGCCCTTACATAACCAAGCTGCTTTGGAGAGGGTTAAAACTCTGCTGTAAATATTTGCTGCAGGCGGAAATCTAACATATGAAGCAGGAGAACAAATTGTGTTATCAGTTTCAAAAACAATCTGTTTCGCCATTCATTTATTTATTTTTTTAACCCATGTAAAACAGAACAATAGCAGTTGACTGGCTGAGAGGGCTCTGTGCTTCATCTGTAGGTTCTAACAGCTCTGATGCTAAAATGGAAATTTTGGCAAGTGGGACACTGGTAAAGGGCTCTAAATGCTTTTGGCATCTTGACAGGTAAAAAAAAAATCAAAATGGTCAAGCTACCTGAGTTTGAAATTGGTTGTGGTCACAAGTTGCTTTATAAATAAAATCTCAGGAGGAAATAGGGTGGATGGGTTTACTGTGTGTATTCGGGGATAAATTGATATGCCACACATCACCTAAAGCAGGTCAATGATCCATGAGCTTAGCAAGATTTACATGAAAAGACACAATGGTTTCTTCAAAGTTATTTGGTAAGGGACATATGGTCTCAATGCCAATGTGGGTATCAATGGGGATTCATCACACTAAAATTTGTGCTAAATAAAGCTTGAATTACAGTTTTCATCATTTGATTATGAAAAAGAGTTCTATATGATGTCCTGTTTTACAAATGTTATTGTAGATGTAAAAACCCATGCTGTGGATTAGTTACAACATACAGAATGATTTCACTCTCTCCTCAGGATTTCTCAAAAATCAATATGAGCAATGCATTATATAAGAGAAATATTAACTGCGTCAAAAAGCTTCTGGGATGTGAAAATTTTTTTTTTGCACCTCAAGTGAAATGTGTTTAATATAATAGCGCCTTTTAGTTTGGTAAGAACTGGCAAACTACAGACCCTGGCTCAATGTTTTTACAAATAAAGGTTATGGAAGCATGGTGACAGCCATTCATTAACCTACTATCTATGGCTGCTTTCATGGTATAATAATGATGAGATTGAGAAGTTGCAATGGAGAGTTTATTGTATGGCTCTTCTCTGCAATTGTTGAAAATGTTTACTGCCTGACTCTTTCCAGAAATGTATGTCAACCCCTTACTCTTAGAATATCATAATCTTATGATTTACAATTTACCTGCTGTGCGTAGCATATTCCTTTGAGAAAAAAAAATTATTTGTCTCATTCTTCCCATCCTTATTTGTCAGAACTGAAGACTACAATGCAAGAAATCTGAGAATGACCAGATGATCAAAAAGATAGTACCATGATTCCTAGTTCTTTTGTGACCATAGCTATTGATCAAGAGCATCAGTAGTTATTAAATAGAGTGACATGGCCAACAGAGAGATACGCTGTGATGTAAGGATCTGGCCAGCTGCCTCAGCTTAGCAGCTGGGTCACAGGTGAGAGGCACTTGGAAGTTTATCAGGATGGTGAGGAAACCCAAAGGGAAGGAGTGGATGTCCATCTAGAAGAGAAAATAAGGAGTAAAAGAAGTAGATTGGCTCTTAAATTCAGATGAAGTGAGAAAATATATAGGAACAAATCAATGGCTCTAAAGGAATCATTTGGATGTGGATTCCTTTTCATTGATGATGGCTCCTGAATGGTCAACTTGTGGAGGGTAGAAAAAATGTGCATTTCCATAATAACTGTAGTCTGTAGAAAAATGGGGCTGGTCCCTTTCTCCTTTGCCACATCCAGCATGAGCTGCAGCAAGATGGTAAAAAATGGTAAGAGTATAAGGTGTAGAAAGGTGGTCTTTCTTTGTTCTGAGCCAGGAAATCATGCAACTCCCACCCACATAGTTTTAACACACTGACATTAACAGTGTTTCCTTTAAGAGTCTGGCCCAAGTGAAGAATGGTACACTGTCTCATTTGACAATTTATACATTTTTTTCTAGCTAAGTAAAAACTAGTAAATTTGACATGGGGTTAAGATCCCTCCACTCACAAGAGAAGGGTTGTTGTGTTGAAACTGTTTTTTGAACGTTACTTGATAAAAAAAAAAGAATCAAGTGAAGAGAAAGGATTGAGTGGCTTGATGCTTACCTTTTGCAGATGCAAAGGCGAGAAGGCACCTGACTTCCATGCTCCAGCTACTCAGCATTTCTTGTATGTCCTACAAGTTCACCTCTCTTCTCTCTATCCCAGCATTCTCTCCCCATTTTGCCCAAAGCAATCTATAGATTCAATGCAATCCCTATTAAAATACCAATGGCATACTTCACACAACTAGAATACTCCAAAAAAATTTCTATGGAGCCATAAAAAAAACAAAAACAAGAATAGCTGCAGCAATTGAGAAAGAACAAAGTTGGAGGGATCACAATACCAGATAGCAAACTATACTACAAAACTATCATATCCAAAACAGCCTGGTACTGGCACAAGAACAGATATATAGACAAATGCATCAGAACAGAGACCCCAGAAATTGATCCATACCATTACAGTCAATTAATATTTGACACAGGCAGCAAAAACACACAATGAAGTAAAGATAGTCTCATCAACAAAAGGTGTTGGGAAAACTGGACAGACACGTACAAAAAAATAAAACCAGATGGCAATTTACACCATACACAAGAATGAACTCAAAATGGATAAAAGACTTAAATGTAAGGCATGAAACTATAAAAATCTTGGAAGAAAACATAGACAGTAAAATCTCCGCAGACATTTCACATAGCAGAATTTTTCCCTAAACATCTCTTAGGGAAAAGGAAACTAAGGAAAAAATAAACAAATGGGACTACATCAAAATAAAAGGCTTCTGCCCAGCAAAAGAAACCACCATCAAAATGAAAAGGGAATCCACTTTGAGAGAACATATTTGCCAATGATACATCTGATAAAGGGTTAATATCAAAAATATATAAAGAACTCATACAATTTAACCAAAGAAAGACAAACAATTCAATTAAAAAATGGGCAGAAGATCTGAACAGACATTTCTCTGAAGAGGACATACAAACGGCCAAGAGACAAAAAAATTCTCAAAGTCACTAATCATTAGAGAAATGCAAATTAAAATCACAATGAGATATCACCTTACACCTGTCAGAATGGCTATCATCAAAAAAATCAACAATGAGTGCTGGCAAATATATGGAGTAAGGGGAACACTAGTTCAATCTGATGTTCTCCCTCCATCCAGGTGGATGTGCAGATTGGTGCAGCCACTATGGAAAACAGTAAGGAGTTTCCTCCTCTTTCTCTAACTTCTATTTTTATTTTCCCTGTTTCTTTTCTACTGGTAAAACCTGAGACCTATCAAAAGTATCTATAAGTATTTTTTTACCCCGTGACCCAGAAGTTGTTTACCTTTGGGTTGTTTTCTATTTTGCTTTTTAAAATATATTTTTATTGATTTCTGAGAATGGAGAGGGAGAAAGAGATAGAAGCATCAATGATTAGAGAGAATCATGGATCGTCTTCTTCCTGCACGGTCTCTACTAGGGATTGAGCCCCCAACCAGGGCATGTGTCTTGACTGGGAATCAAACCATGACCTCCTGGTTCATAGATTGACACTAGACCACTGAATCACACCGGCTGGGCTACCTTTGTTTTATATGCTTAAAATAGCAAATCTACTTTTCATTCTACTTCCCAGTCAAGACCATGCATTTCCAACCATCTAAAATGCCTGCAAACTTGTTATTAGGTTTGTATAAACATTAAAGGGTTTTATTTTCCTTTTAGAAAAGGCTGTTAAGTGAGATTTGGGTGGGGATTTTTGCACATCCAATCTTTATGTTTTCAAATGACTTACTAAAAAGCAACAACCCACATACTTTTTATATAACACAAGAATGCAGTTCTCCAAACTCCTCATCCCTACCCAATGTTCTATAAAATTAGTAGAAGATTAGATAAAATTATTAATCAAAATGCAAAAAGTAAAAGAGGTATTAGCTCCAAGTTGTTTTGCCTTTGTTATCTAAAGAACTCAGAAATATATTTGCCAAGGAACTCTTTTAAGACCTTCCCATGAAACAATATTTAATCTTGAAAATTAAAGCCTGAAGAAGAACAAAATTGTTGATTATCAAAATAAACTTGAAGTTACAATTATCTTTGAATGTGACATTTAATTTTGTGCTGCCAGATAATTCCTATCTACTATTTGTTCTGCTAATAAAGGTAAGCATCCTGAAAGATTGAGGCATGGATTTTTGTCCATCAGGTTGCTGAGTTTTTACCTAGATGTCTATATTCTTTCAGTATCCTTTACATTGTCAGCAAGTTGGTAGAGTCTGACTAAGCATCTAATTTTGAACAGTCACTTGATCAACCGAGAGCCCAGTAACTCCTGGTTCACTCAGTAGTCTGTTCCCAAGTCCTATTTCAGACTTCTCCACTACTTGCCCTACGCCTGACTCCTCAGCTTTGATGTATGTGGTCCCCCTTTTACATTATGGTCCAGTAATATAAAGAAGAAATGCTCAGGTTGTTCTATTTTATGCCTTTTCATATTATGGTGTGTTTTTTGTTTATTTTTTTTACTAAAATCCATTATTTCTTAATTATTTATTAGAAACATGCTTAGGAATTATTTATCTGTATGAAGCCTACCTCAGTGCCTTACTTCAGATGAAGTTAATTACTCCTTCCTTTAAGCTACTTCAGCACCTCACTCATATTTCGTGTGTTGTATGGATCACACTGTCCAGAAATTATTCATCAAATGTCTATCTATCCCAAGGGCAAGTGCCATGAACTGCCTTTATTCCTATCGCCTAATTTAGGAGCTGGCAAATATCTCCTTTGGTTGGTCTTCCTACCTCCTGTATGTGTTGAACTGAAATGACGAATAGATAAAAGCAGAATTATCTGGTTCTTGGGAGATCAAAAACAAAGCACAGACCTTCCAACCTGCCAAGACATTTTAAAATTTCAATATAGTTTGTCATTAGGCCTATTAGAGTTGCTTTTGTTAGCTCCTATAAAGTTGACTGTCAGGCTAAGATTATTGAAGGTAGTGATTAGGAGATAGAGTGAAGTTTAATTTTTTAAATGGCTGAATCGCAATTAGATTCATCAATTTTTTGGAGTCATAGTCCAAATTTACTTATATACAAAAACCTGATATAATCTAGTATCTGCAAAACCAACAAATACACATGAGTCACTTGAATGCAAAACCAACTGTAATTCAAGGAACCAAAAACACTGAGGGGTGAGCTTTGTCAGACTGGACCAACCTGTTCTACCTGTTATGGACAAAGAAATGACTGATGAGGTCCCAGGGTACACGGAGTTGTACCTGAGGTATAAGGAGCATTCTGTGTCTCCCCCTGCTGGTTGGTGGAATAACTAAGTAGAACAACCCCTAGGAGTCTAAATGGTCATGACCTCACAGCTTTATATCATCTGGTCAACTGACCCCTGTAAACTTTTAATAAGGAAGGTTTATCAGGAGTTCACATCAGGATATTTAATCTCATCCCCAGCTTTCTAACTATAGTTAATTAGCACTCTGCATTTCTTAACAATTCTAACTTCACATCCCATTGAAATAAACCATTAAGAAACCCACTTCTTGCATATTTTAATTCCAGGATATAACTACATTTTGATTAGATTAAAATTGTTTTAAAAAGGTTGTGTTTGAAAATAATCTCAAGTGTTACCACAAGGGATACCATTTCCTCTAGTCTTCAAAGGATTGTTTTAATCTACCAGTAAATTGGGAAATATGAAAAAAGAACTCATTTTTATAAATAATAACACTAAATAAAGTAAATCTACAGAAAATGTAGGGGTAAAAGATTTACTCAAAATATGTTTGCATCATTCTATTACCTTTTTTGGTGATTATATATCTGATAGACTCAAATTCCAAAAGACTTTTAAAAGGCTTTTTATTGTGAGTATTTGAGTATTCATGACAAGAGCTGAAAAAAGGCCAAGGGTTCATGAAGAAGATATTGTATGATAGATGGTTTACAAACCAGAAAATGATCTTTTTCAACGGTAACAGCTAAAAAACCCAAGCCTTGCTTTTTGTCTTTGCTTTTTATCAGCTAAAAAGCAAAGACAAAAATTGAGGGAAAATGAGAAGGAAAAAACAAAAATGACTAAATGACTAGACTTTGGGTAAGATTGAATATGAGAACCAACAATGAAACACCTAGAAATCAATGCAACAGTGAGAAAAAAAAAGTAACACCAGAAAAAAAGGAGAGAAAGGAAACCTTAGTGAAGAAAATGGTTTTTGAAAAGTAGGAAAGGCACATGGCAGTGTATATTGGAAACATCTTTGTAAGTCTGTGTAGTATGGAACAATATTTGATACTAATGGTAAAAGTGTGTTCAATGTATTTTGTTTACTATGTTAGGGAACAGTGTTATGTCTTTTAAGGAGTATTTGATTAAAAATAATATTAAAATTTTAAATTGTATTTACAAATATTTATTGAATACTGTGTTATTCAAGGTATGCTAAGTTCTTAAACAAGGATTTACTTATTGCGGTGTGAGTCATTCTGGGATCTATGCTCCTTCTACCTTAAGGTGCAATCATCTATAGCACATGGCCTCCAGGTTTGCTAAACAGAAAGAGAGAGGAGCATTGCTCATGAAAGATTTTACAGACCAGGCCTGGAGGTGTCTTACAATTCTTCTGCCAACATTCCATTGACCATAAATCAGTCACATGACTTCAATTTAACTGCCAAGGAGCTCTGGAAAACATCTTCCTATTTTCTGAAGAAAATTATAAGGTGGATATTGACTAGCAACAACAGGCTCTACTTGAGGTTCTACAGTGGGTGGTGGATTGTAGGAACAGATAAGATTCCTACCATTATGGGAAGGAAATAAATAGTAAATGAAGTAGGTAAGTTAATCGCATGGTATATTAAATGGTGATAAGTGCTAAGTAGAAAACTAAAGCACCCAAGTAAGTAGGGTAGGAAGTGTGGCAGAATTCAGCTCTTATTTAAATAGGGTAGTTAGAGAAGGCTTCACGAAGAAGGAGATAGTTGAGAAAAGACCTGAAGAAGATAAGGGATTTAGTGGATATTTCTAGGGGAGAAAATTTCAAGCAGAAGATATTGCATCCAAGAGCCCTGAGGCAGGAATGTGACTGGAACGTGACTAGAAGAACTTCAAGGAGGTCAATGTAACTGGGGTAAAGTGAGGTGGTGGTGGAAGTGGGAAATTAATGGGAGGTAAGGGTAGTGAAGTATTAGGAACCACAGACTTTGTATTGCTTTCAGGCAATTGTGAGGTCTTCAGCTTTTTCTTTGAGTCAGACTAGAAGCAATTGAGAAAAAGATTGACATGAATAGTCTTGTTTTTTAATGGAATCATTCTAGTTGCTTGATTGACAATAGAACAAGAAGACAGGAGTGGATGCAGGTAGACTCATTAGACCATTGCAATATTCAAGGTAAGATTGGTAGCAGTAAAAGTGATAGAAAGTGACTGAATTACGCATATATTCTGAAGGAAGTCATCAAGATTTGTCAATGGATCAGAGAGTCATGGTGAAGAGGACTCAAGTGTGACTCTAAGATTTTGGGTCTTAGTAAACAGAAGAGTGTAGGAGTCATAGACAGTCTGAGTAGGAGCTAAATTTTTAATATGTTAAATTTGATGTGGTTATTAGTATTCAAGTGGACATGTGAGAAGGCCCTGGAAAGGTCTGGCTGATGATATAAATTTGTTAGTTATCAGATCCTATAGGATGAGATCCCTGAGGTAATCAGAGAATAGTTCCAAAGGCTGAACTCCAAGGCACTCCAACATTCCAAGGTTGGACAGATGAGCATGATCTACCAAAGAATATAGAGAACAAGTGGCTCAGTTTGTGAGGTTGAAGTAAAACCAAATGAAAGTTAAGGAAATGAAACAAATCAAAAAGAGAGAGATCAAATTTAACAAATGTTGCTGATAGGTCAAGTAAAACAAGGACTGATATTTAAATCATGGAGTTCATTTATGATCTTGACAAAGTTTTGTTTCCATGCAGTGGTGAAAATAAAATCTGGCTAGAGACATTCAAAGAGAATGTAAAGAGAAGATGTAGGAGTAATGAATGTAGTAGATATGTGTTTTGCTGTAGAAAGAAGAGTAGAAATAAGACATTGCCTGGAATGGGAAGTAGATTAAGAGATGTTTTTCTTCTTTAGGTATTTATATGCTGATGAGAAAGATTTTGTAGCTAGGAGTTATTGCTCTAAGAGAGAGAAGGGAAATTTCTAGAGCAACTTTCTCAAGGAGACAAAAGTGGATCAGATCAAGTGCACAAGGGAAGGGATTGGCCTTCCCTGGCCAAAGGGATGCTCATCAGTAGCAGGGAAGATGGCAGTTACATAACCCAGATCAAGGTGTGGGTGTGAGAACCCATAGAGGGTCACATATGATTGCCTTTATTTACTCAGTAGAATGAGAGTAAGGACAAAGAAGGAGCTATTTGAGGAGAGGGTGAAAAATAAAAACAGTCACAAGGAAAGCAGGAGAGTGAATGAACTGAGGAAATGTAGTATGATTGTCCAGCCACATTAAGGGCTCTCTTGTGGAGAGTGAGCAGGAATTTAAAGTGAGGCAAGTCAGCAGTTTTATGTTTATTTCCAGCTTCATTTAGTTCCACGGGTGCAGGTGAGGATAAGAAGAGGTTGGACTTGACTAGAGTTGCATTTTTCAAATCAGTAGGCAAGAGAGAGGAGAGAGAAACAGAACACAGGAGATGAGGACATATGCAAAGAAATGATTTTACTAATTGGCTACAGAATTTTACTTGAATACGTAGTGAAGTGAGGGTATAAAGAGTTAAGAGACAATGTCAAAGGTAGGGTCAACAGATTGTAGATGTCTATGCTGAGTTGGAGTATTAGAGGGTATAATCTGGAAACACTGAAGATGGTGAATAGAGAGGAGTGAATTAAGAAGAGGTTATAAATTTTGGTAACTACAAGGTCTAGGTCATGTCTAACTGACATGACTAAGGGCTGACTGAAGTAGTGTAAGGAAGAGTCCAAGGGAATAAGAAAATAGGGTTTTGGAGTTATCATCTGCATAGATATTGAAATGACTAAGAATTATAATAGGAATAGTTTTGCAGTTAAGATACTATGTCAGGCACTAAAATATAAAAAAAAAAATTGGAAGGGGATGATGTGGTAGTCCATAATTGCTTAGAGAAAGAAGGGATGATCAGCAATATAATGTGATGACAAGGAATTCAGAGCTGGGGAAGTTAGAGCTATGTTTAGAAAAGCAATTACAGAAATCTGTATGAGGATTAGAATTTGGGAATAGGGATTCCAGCTAAAATAAAGGGTACTTAGTTAAATTTGAAACTTAGATAAATAGTGGTTACTTCTTTTTACTTGTAGCCATCTCGTCTCACCACCCCTCAAAGTCCAGCCAGGTTGTTGCATGTATCAATCATTCATTACTTTTTATTACTGACTAGAGGCCCAGTGCACAAAATCCATGCACGGCTAGGGGGACATGGGGGGAAAAAGGGTGTCCCTCCACCCAGCCTGCACCCTCTCCAAACTGGGACCCCTCAGGGGATGTCCGACTGCCAGTTTAAACCAGCAGTCGTACATCCCCCTCACAATCTGGGACTGTTGGCTCCTAACCACTTGCCTTCCTGATTGCCCCCTAACCATGTGCCTGCCAGCCTGATTGCTGCCTAATTGCCCTCCCCAGCCAACCTGATTGCCCCCTAACTGCTTACTCCCCTATGCCGGCCTGATCTCACCCCTACTTGTTCCCCTGCTGGCCTGATTGCCTCTAACCACTTCTGCCTCAGTCCCCACCACAATGGCTTTGTCCAGAAGGAAGTCAGACTTCTGAAAGATGTCTGTTCGACCAGGTCTAATTAACTTATTATCTAAAAAAAAAAAAATTAGTATAGGTAGTATTTCATTGTATAGCTAAGCCACAGTTTGAGTAACTATTTGCTCACCTAAGAACATTTGAGTTGTGTTTGGACTGAATATTCTCCCAATATCCATACACTAAGGCCCTAACAGATATGATGGTATTTAGTGGTAGCATCTTTGACTTAGAAGTCATGTAAGTGCTTAGCCCAAGTTAACTAAGACAAGTTGTTTTCAAAATTGCTCTTACTGATGAAGTTGCTGTGAACATTTTGTGCATAGGATTGCACTGTCTTCTCAAAGTTAGTTTTCTTCTAAGCTTCCCTGAAATCATAGATTTCGTGTTCTGGTTGTATTTCTTTGCTTGACTCAAAACAAATAAATCCATAATTATTAAAATTGTAAAAATTAAAAAGCTCATCCATGGAAACAACATTGAGACAAACCTTGCAGAATGAAACACTCAACAACAATATGGATAGCTTTTACACACATCATGTTGAGTGAAAAAGCCAGTTACAAGAATCTAATTCTACTTATATAAAGTACAAACAAGAAAAGTTCACATAATATGGCCAGAAGTCTAGAGAGTGATTATATTTGAGGAGAGGTCACCACTGGTTTTGGGATGGGGCTTTATGCTCTGATATTTGATCTGGATGATGGTTTTATGGTCTGTCAGAAAAAACTCAGAGAGCTGCACATTTGTGAGAGGTGTACTTTTCTGAATGTATAAACACCCCAAGAAAATCCAAGAAATGAACTTTAGCATATGATTCTAAGGCTTCCCTAATGTGGTCCTTTGATTCATTGCTGGAATCCACGATTCTATTTAAAGTTGCATTCATCAATAACATTTTATTTTCTAATGCTCCCTGAGAGGAAAGGGGAGAGAAGTGTTTCAAGCTTGGTGGCTTGAACAAACTCTCACTAATTTACTTATAGTGTAGCATTGATTTCATCTGTAATTCTTTTTTTTTTCTGTAATCGATCTCACTGTCAAAACCCAACCTGAGAACAATGGAATGGGTAAGTTGAATTTTTATTTACTAAAAGGGCAACATCTCAGAAATAAAATTACAATTTAGTTGGGATAAATTGTCTTATAACTTCATTTTTTTTACAGTAAAGCTATAATTGAGGGGCATTATATGCTGTTTATCACTGCAATGAAAATGTAGTCAGAATGAACTTCTTGAAGCTGTTAAACTGCCTCTTATTAGCATTGAAACTATACTCACAGCCCATTATCTTGGGCTATATTTTTTGGTATAAGGGAATTGCTCTCAAAATATACTTAATCTGAAAGGAATTGGATTATAATTGGAGTCTTTGTGAAAGGGGAGTTAAAATTATTTGGTACTGTCACAAGGTAGCGACGTACTAATGGCAAATTAAGAATGCAGGAGTGGCATTGAAAGGGCACGCTGGTTATCATCATTTGATGTCAAACGATGCTCCGTATTTCTCACCTAATCAATCTCTGTAGCAAAAAAGGGAAAAAAAGTATTTCCCATTCCATAGAATAGGCCCATTTTTTTCAAAGATCATTGCAGAGCTTTTTCATCATGTTCTGTTACCCAACCAGACATATCACTTGGTTCTTCTTCACAAGGAGAGATAGGAGAGTAAGCATTTCTGTATTTGGAACGCAGTAGGTGGTTCATAAATGTCACTGAAATTAAATTATGAACAGGGTAAAGGGAAAAAGAATATTCT
Organism: Lasiurus cinereus; assembly: GCA_011751065.1. Lineage (NCBI taxonomy): Eukaryota > Metazoa > Chordata > Mammalia > Chiroptera > Vespertilionidae > Lasiurus > Lasiurus cinereus. The sequence goes on from JAAGEH010000125.1 coordinate 19,778,222, forward strand.
CTCTAATAGATTATTTCAAAGGTAACAAAAATAATGAGTAGAGGGTGATTTTTTAAATCATTTTTATATTAGGACTAGAGGCCTGATGCGCGAAACTCATGGAAAGGGTTTGGCCCTCACAGTCGTGGTGGCTGCCTCAGCCCTTGCAGTCCCAGCTTCATTTGGAAAGTCATCCAGAAGGATGTCTGGCTGTCTGGTCTAATTAGCACATTATGCATTTATTATTATAGATATGCCAGCCTAATTGTTGGCCACCATGCCTACCGAAGTAAAAAAATAATAATAATAATGTTACAAAATCTAGGTCAGAGGCTGGCAACTTCTTCTGTAAAGGGTTAGATAAAAATTGTTTTAGCTTTGTAGATCACGTAGTTATTGCCACAAGTACCAACCTCTGCCACTATAGTCTAAAAGCATCCATGGATATAGCTGTATTCAAATAAAACTATAAAAACAGACAGCAGGCAGAGACCGGTTTGGCTCAGTTGATAGGGCATCAATCTGAGGACTGAGGGGTCCCAGGTTAGATTCCGGGCAAGGGCATGTACCTTGGTTGTGGGCACATCCCCAGTAGGGGGCATGCAGGAGGCAGCTGATCGATATTTCTCTCTCATCCATGTTTCTAACTCTCTATCCCTCTCCCTTCCTCTCTGTAAAAAAATCAATAAAATATATTTAAAAAAAAAAAAAGACAGCAGACTGGATTTGGCCTTTGGGCCCCAATTTGAAGACCCCCATCTAGATGATTGCCTGGTAACTTTGCGATTTTAAAGAGGAAAACAAACACATGCACAGAAGATTAGTATCTGTATATGGTCAGGTATTTATCATACTATTATTATATTTTATAATTGTAAGGTAATATTTCTTTTAATTATAATATACCAATAACAATGACAATGTATTGTTATCATTACAAATAAATAGCAATCTAGTCTCTTCTCTCTCTTTTTTATTTTAGGATTAATTAACTATTACTTTATTCCAGCTTTATTGAGATATAATTGATATATCACATTGTATAAGCTTATGGTATATAATCTGTTGATTAAATACACATATATTGTTTTTTAATGTAATAAATCTTTATTGTTCATATTATTATAATTGTTCCTCTTTTTCCCACCATAGCTCCCCTCCCCAGTTCCCACAACACCCTCTGCCCTTACCTCCCCCACATTGTCCTCATCCATAGGTGTACAAATTTTGTCCAGTTTCTTCCCGCACCTCCCTTACCCCTTTCCCCCTGAGAATTGTCAGTCCACTCCCTTTCTATGCCCTGATTCTATTATATCCACCAGTTTATTCTGTTCAGATTTTTAATTCATTTGATTTTTAGATTCACTTGTTGATAGATATGTATTTGTTGTTCATAATTTTTATCTTTACCTTTTTCTTCTTCCTCCTCTTCTTAAAGAGTACCCTTCAGCATTTCATATTATACTGATTTGGTGTTGATGAATTCTTTTAGCTCTTTATCTGACCTTCAGTCCTGAATGATAGCTTTGCTGGGTAGGGTAATCTTGGTTGTAGGTGCTTGCTATTCACCACTTTGAATATTTCTTGCCACTCCCATCTGGCCTGCATAGTTTCTGTTGAGAAATCCGCTGACAGTCATATGGGTACTCCCTTGTAGGTAATTAACTGTTTTTTTCTTGATGCTTTTAATATTCTCTCTTTGTCTTTTGCTCTTGGCATTTTAATTATGATGTGTCTTGGTGTGGTCCTCTTTACATTCCTTTTGTTTGGAGTTCTGTGTGCTTCCTGGACTTGTAAGTCTATTTCTTTCACCAGGTGGGGAAGTTTCAGTCCTTATTTCTTCAAATAGGTTTTCAGTATCTTGCTCTCTCTCTCTTCTTCTGGCACCTCCATAATTCTGATGTTGGTATGCTTGAAGTTGTCTGATAGGCTCCTTACATTATCTTCAAATTTTTAGATTTGTCGGAAACCAAACATTGTTCTCACTAAATGGATGTAAACAGGAGGCCAGAAGGCAGGTCAACCTTAACTGCTCTGAAAGGTCAGAGCTAATTACTCACTGTTTAGATGAAAACATTGTTGGCTGAAGCAGCCTCTACCTGTTTGTTTCATGTTAATTTCTGTTTTTGTTATTTCTTGCCTAAAGGCTAGGGGTGTGTCCAAAAGCCTTAATAAAAGGGAGAAAAAGGCCAGAGCAAGTGGTAGTCCTTTCCACTAGAGGAAGGCTCCCACCTAGCCCCCAATATCGCCAAATTAATATTTTCTAGTCTCTCTCTTCATTTGCGTGTGGCCTCCTTCAGAACCCGAACCCTGAACCGGGAACCTTGAACCACGCGGGACGTGGAAATGGGCTCCCACATAGATTGTTTTTTATTTTTGCTTTTCCAGTTGAGTATTTTCTGCTTCTTTGTATTTCAAATCTTTGACTTGATTCTTGCTTTCCTCTAGTCTGCTGTTAGGTCATTGTATAATATTTTTTATTTCAGTCAGTGTATGTTTAATTTCTAGTAGGTCCTTTTTCATATCCTCTAGGGTTTTGCTAAATTTATGGACCTTTTCTAGGAAATTCTTGAAAAACCTTATAACTATGGTTTTGAACTCTATATCCAGTCATTTGTTTTCCTCCATTTCTTTAGTTTGTGATCTGTTTCTTTGTTTCCGCATTTTCACTGCTTCCCTGAGTTGATAGAGTAGCTTTGTGTGCTAGGTGTCATATATGGCCCAGTAGCTCTGCCTCCCCAGTTACCTGAGGTGGACACTCTTGGTGCACCCCTTTGTGGACTGTGTGTACAGCCTTGTTGTAATTAAGTCTTGATTGTTGTTATCACTGGGGGGAACTGACCTCCAACCAATTGGTTGTGAGGACCAGCTGTGTCTACACCAGGAGAACTTCTGTGCTGGAGTCAGCCTTATGATACAAGACTTGCAAAGTTCCCAAAGCCTCTGTGCTCAGCTTAGATGGGGCAGAGTCTCAGAGCTGAGCAGACAACCTTGGCTTCCCGTCAGCCCTGCCCTATGAAGCCCTTGGGTCTCAGTGTCCCTCGGTAATCGCTGCAGCCCTCCCAGCGCACACTTGTTTGTGCGCTTCCAGACCTCTGCCTTTCACAGCTCTCCTGAGTTTCTGTGCACTCCAGAGACCCATATGAGTCTGGGTCTCCAGGGTCTCACCCAAAACTGGGGTTCAGTGCAGTTGGAACTAGGGTTCAGTGCAGTTGGAACTGGGGTTCAGTGCTGTTGGGAGTTTCTGTCTCTGTCCCACTAGACGCAATGGTTCTCAACCTTCCTAATGCCACGTCCCTTTAATGCAGTTCCTCAAGTTGTAGTGACCCCCAACCATTGCTACCGTTGCTACAGAAAATAATTTTATGGTTGGGGGTCACCACAACATGAGGAACTGCATTAAAGGAACATGGCATTAGGAAGGTTGAGAACCACTGCGCTAGAGGAAGTCAGCCAGACCCCCCACTGCAGTCCTCTCCACACACGTGTCTCTGTACCTTAGCTTTTTGCAGCTCCTCTGAGTCTCCATGAGTTCCTCTCTTTTCTTCTATTTGTAGAATTTCCACTCAGCCAGTTTTCCCGTGTTTCTAGATGATGTCTGTTCTGTCTTTTAGCTGTAGTTTTGAAATTGTTGTGTGAGGCAGCAGTTTATGTGTTCACCTATGCTGCCATCTTGGTTTCTCATAGTCTCTTCTCTTTGAAAACATTGAAATACAAGCATTGCCAACACTTAAGTAGAAACACAAAAAGCAAGTCAGAATGATTTTTAAACAAAAAAGGAATTTAAATGTTAATTTGCAAGCTTGCTCTCTCTCTTTCCTTGAAAATATGCAAACCTCCTGTGTGTGTGTGTGTGTGTGTGTGTGTGTGTGTGTGTGTGTGTGTATGTGCATATGTGTGCATATTGACTGAAATGCATGGCTAGAGGTGTGGGTGTTCCCCAACTCAACTTGCAGTTGCTCTCCAAAGTTGAGCATAAGGCAAGCTGAGAGCGGATTTAACTTTCTCCTGACTTATGAACAATTTGGTGCAATACTAAAACAGCTATTACAATAGGATATTGTCTAAGTTTTGAAGCACGGAGAAATCTAGAGATGGTAGAGGGGATTTCTTCCACCAGAGAAAGATACTAGAGGTCTCTTTACTGATCCATGGTTAGAATTGAAAATTGGCTCAGAAATAAACTATTAAAAACTTAACTTTTGCCAGCAGTTTAAGAATGGCACAAGATACCCTGCAGTCAATTACTTCATTTGTCCAATTACCAGATTCCTCATTTGCAGAACTATGATATCCCCATTCTTCAGGGTTGATCTGAGCATTAAATGAGATGAAATACAGAAAAGTGGTGGGTACACTTAACCAAAAACAATTTTGTTGCTCATGTGTGTTTGTTCAGTTCCGAATGCAGTTATGACTGCTTCTATTGTTTATGACTAATACAAGATGAATTGCAGGCACTGCTAAACAATCACTGACTTATTTTCCTACCTTCCCATTTGTATGCCCCTTTGAAACCTGAAAGACTGAAGCCAGAACGCCAAATCTGAATGGAAATGTCATGACTTCTTCACATCTTTAGTGTCACAAGCAATCTAGGGCAGGAGTTGCAGTGAATTTCCCAATACTTTTATTTCCAGTAATTTTGACATTTAACACCATTAGAACATACAGCAGAATCCAAGTGCAGTTTCTTCTAGGTCAAAATATGAGTGTTTTTTTCCTAACTCAGTGTATTGAATAACCTTTAGAAGCAACGTTAGCATAGAAAACATTGACATGATGCAAGCATCTCAGTGCAGAGTGCCTAAAAATAAATACAAGAAATTCATATGCTACAAAAAAAGTTACACATTTAAATAAATAACAGCTTTGAGACCTGCAGATTCATGAAGTCTCACTATTGTCTTAGATCCCATGGATATAATCAATTGGAAGACACTAAATATAGTTGTACTTATTACATCTACATTATTTAGATAAATATATCGATCTACTTTGAGGCCTATTGTTTGAAGAGTTTTATGGTGGCAGTGAAGTTTGTTTATTTCAACTGGGGCATCATTTACAGGGCCACATGATTTGGATTCAGAATTTTTGGATATGAATTCTAACTGATCTTTTAGGACAATTTGGATGACCTTTTAGATGACCTTGGTTTTTTTCTTCCTATGATTTAAAGGTCAGCCTCTATTGTTCCTGCAAGATGACACCCCACTTACTTTCTCCCCTCTTTTTCTACTACATATGGTGCCAGGCATTCTGGTATCAGAATTGGCGCTCTATCACTTTGTTAAACTGACAATCAGTTTATGGATGTGTTCTCAGGACATGAGGTAAGCTGATATGGCCCTCCAGGCTTCCATGCTTATTCAATTCAACAAACATTTATTGAATGTCGAATATGTGACAAACACTTTGGTAGATGATGGGTAGATACCACCATAAAGAAGCCAGGCAGGGACTCTGCTATCCTGGAACTTACTGTGTAGTGGGGTACAGATATCAGATAGACTAGAATTACTAACTCAGGGTGGTATGAACTCCAGCGGGTAGGCTTCCAGGAGTCACCCAACCCATCTTAGGGCATCAGGAAAACATCTAGGATAAAATGAAGCCTGTGCTAAGCTGGTGCTTAAGGAGGGAGAGTAAGAAGTTCTTCAGGGAGAAGGAATAACGTAAGTCAAATCCTGGAAAGAGCATGATGAGTTCAGAGAACTAAAAGAGTTTTGAATTGTGAAGCAGAATGTGGCCAGAAAAGAGGCAGGGTAAGTGACCTTGGGAGCCAAGTTACAGAATTCAATCTTCATTGTAAGAATCATGGCAGAGATTAAATATTTATGCAAGCATCTTGATCAGAAGTGTTCTTTGGGAAAAATCATTTTGCCTTTTTGGAAAATGGATTAGAGTTGGACATGTCTGAGAGCTGGGAGACTAGATGGGAGGCTAGGCAATAACATGGGTGAGAGGGGGAGTGGTCTCAGCTAGGAGGGTGGGAATGTAGAGAGGCTTGACAACTATGAGACCTCTTCAGAAAGTGGAATTGGCTTGACTTGGTGACTGATTGGAACTGAGGTCTGAGGAAGAAGCAATATTCAGAATGACTCTTGGGTTCTGTCTAGGGTAACTGAGCAGAATGAGCACTGAAATGAGTAATACAGGAGGAGAAGCAAGTTTGGATGGAAAAGCTGATAAAGTCATCCTTTTATCACGTCAGCGCTTCATAGACTTTCTATTACAGAGTCCTTCTGGATTGAATACTCTCCTTCTGCTCTTTCCCTCTGTAATAGCAACTATACATAGTCAAATGCATTGCCTAACTTCCTCAGAAAACAATAATATGAAAAAGCCACTACAACGAGTGGCTACTTCAGCCCAAAAGCTCAGCATTCCCCAATTATTTAAACTTTCTTTTTTTTTTATTACTTTTTTATACATATCTTCCCATTGCCCCCCTCCCTCCCAGGCATACCCCAACCCCCCAGTGTCTATGTTCATTGGTTATAATTATATGCATAGATACAAGTCCTTTGATTGATCTCTTATTTACCTCACCTAACTTTAATCATCCTGCTGTAATTTCACAGTCTGTTTGAAGCTTTACTGTCTCTGTATCTATCCTTTTGTTCATCAGTTTATAATGTTCTTTATTATCCTCCAATGAGTGCGATCATGTGATGCTTCTCCTTCATTGACTGGCTTATTTCACTAAGCATAAGGCTCTCCAGTTCCAACCAGGTTGCTGCAAATGGTAAGAATTCCTTCTTTTTAATGGCAGCATAGAATTCCATTGTGTAGATGTACCACAGTTTTCTGATCCACTCATCTGCTGACGGGCACCTAGGCTGTTTCCAAATTGTGGCTATTGTAAATTGTGCGGCTATGAACATAGGGGTGCATAAATCCTTTCTGATTGGTGTTTGTAATTTCTTAGGATAAATTCCTAAGAGTGGGATTACAGGGTCAAATGGGAGATCCATTTTTAGTTTTTTGAGGAAACTCCATACTGTTCTCCACAGTGGCTGCACCAGTCTGCATTCCCACCAACAGTGCACAAGGGTTCCTTTTTCTCCGCATCCTCGCCAACACTTGTCGTTTGTTGATTTGTTGATGATTGCCATTCTGACAGGTGTAAGATGGTATCGCATTGTCGTTTTGATTTGCATCTCTCGGATGATTAATGACTTTGAACATGTTTTCATGTGTCTCTTGGCTTTCCTTCTGTCGTCTTTTGAAAAGGTTCTATTTAGGTCCATTGCCCATTTTTTTATTGGATCCTTCATCTTCCTTTTATTAAGTTGTATAAGTTGGTTGTAGATTTTGGAGATTAAACCTTTATCAGTGATAGCATTTGCAAATATGTTCTCCCATGCATTGATCTTTCTTGTTGTTTTGTTGATGGTTTCTTTTGCTGTGCAAAAGCTTTTTATTTTGATGTAGTCCCATTTGTTTATTTTTTCTTTAGCTTCCATTGCCTTTGGAGCAGTATCAGTGAAGAAGTTCTTTCGGCATATATCTGAGATTGTGCTGCCTGTGGATTCCTCTAGTATTTTTATGGTTTCCCTTCTAATGTTTAAGTCCTGTATCCATTTTGAGTTTATTTTTGTATTTGGTGTAAGATGGTGGTCCAGTTTCAATTTTTTGCATGTATCTGTCCAATTTTCCCAACACCATTTATTAAAGAGACTATCTTGGTTCCATTGAATGTTCGTGCCTCCTTTGTCAAATATTAATTGAGCATAGTGGTTTGGGTGGATATCTGGGTTCTCTATTCTATTCCATTGATCTATATGTCTGTTCTTGTGCCAGTACCAGGCTGTTTTGAGAACAGTTGCTTTGTAGTATAGCTTGAAGTCTGGTATTGAGACATGAAATTAAAAGAAACAATTTGATGGCACTTAAAGGTTTAAATGAATTTTGGAAGCAAACAATAGATTTCATGTGAATGTTCTAATAGTAGTGCAATAAAGGGAAAAGGTATAAGCCAACAATTCTATGCCAGTCATTTCTTAGGCTTTTACGCAAATTATCAGCAAATCTAAATAAGGAGTCCACATAGGAGAAATCGTTTGATGAACCCAAATTATAGGAGGAAAACAATGGACTTTTTGAGACCAATTCCTGAGTTAGCCTTGCAAAAAATTAAGCTCCTTTCAGCTCGACATTTTCATTTAGTACCCCCACACTGACCTGCCACCTTTCTATCCTCCTCAGTTTTCTCAGTTCTAAGACAAAGGAAACACAGGCATCTGGCTAGGGCAAATATAGCCAGTGGTCTCCAAAGCACAGATTTTGGAAAAGCAAAACAGAAGACAAATCAGAAGCATAGGACACTAACTCTGTGACAAAGCTACTGACCAGTGATGTTTACTAAGCACTGGGATTGTTGACAAATATTTACTTTTTTTTTTCTTGTCCTGCTCTGATTGTAACTCTTTACAGCTTTCTGTTATGCCAGTAGATATACCATAGACTCTGAGAGGCATGGTGAATTAATTATGGCCCCCTTTTCAATGAGCCTAGCTGAAACTTCAGGATCCTTCTCAACACAGTGTTCTAGGAGGATCACTAGCAACTGATAGAAATTGGCCAATGCAAGTGAAATTGAGTGGTCGGCACCAATTGTTTAACTCTCCCTGTAACTATGTCCTTTGCCAAGTAATTTTGCATTTGCTCTTACTTTCCCTCCTCTTGAATGTAGTATTGGTCATGTGACTTGCTTTGGCCAAATGAATGTTATTAAATTGATACAAATAGAGGCTCAAAATGTATATTTGTGACTATACTTCTGATTGATTCTATTGGCCAAAAAGCAAGACACAAAAGCCAAGTGGGAAGAGCCTGGAAAGTTACATCACAAAAGAGTGTGGATATCAGGAAGGACAAAATGTTGAAGTCAGTAATAAAATATGCCACAAATTTGATCACTACTTTGTTTTGCTGCTAAAAATGAAATAGTAGCCTGAGAGAGTATGATCGAAAATACAAATGTTTCGGTGGGGGAAGGTTGGTTTAAATAAAATGGTTAGGGAGGGGTTCTTAGCAGTGAAATCTGAAAGGTAGGAAGGAACCATACAGGCTAGACTAAAGATGTTTCAGGCCTAACGGCCTCAGCCAGCATACCCAGAATTTAAGTGTAACCTGCAAAAAGGTAGCAGAATCTCAAGAGCTGAATTTCAATGGATGGCCTTCCACTGGACTATCTGGCTTGGATTTTTATTCCAGTTAGCCAAGCTGTCTCACATGAGAATTCTCATGGCATGTTATGAGAACTATAGGCCATCATAGTTTGTACACATGATCAGCTAGGAATTATTATATCACAGAATCATTCATCTATACTAATAAAAGCCTTGGGAATGATCAGGCCACAAGGGGAGAGTAGTTTGGGGCAATCAGGCCAGTAGAGGAGCAGTTAAGCATCAATCAGGCTGTCAAGAGAGCAGTTAGAGAGCAATCAGGCAGGCAGGCAGGTGAGTGGTTAGGAGCCAGTGGTCTGGGATTGTGAGAGGGGTCCCAGATTGGAAAGGGCTGAGTTGAGGGACACCTCAAAATTTGTGCACTGGGCCTCTAGTTATATTATAAAGATTAATCCTGAGGACACTAAATAGGTGGATTTCTAGATTAGTATGTGTCATTACCTAAGTAGCTTGCTTTTAAAGTTAAAAATGTTAAGAATCACTGCCCAATAAATTCTGGTAACTACATATAAAGTCAAAGAGCCTTTGAAACAAAAAATGTGCTTTCATGAGAAAATACAATTCATTTTTTTAAGGTTTACATGGTAAGGCAAGTGAAGGAAAGACAGAAAACTATTGTTGTGAATAAAATATTTTAGGCAGCAAAATGGAAAAAAAAAGATTAAACTTTCTAGTAGGGTTTTGTTTTGTGTTTTTTTTTTGAGATCATGAGAGCCATCCCTTAATTTTATAATTGGAAAATGAAATGAAAGTAGATTAGTAAAGTTGGGTCCTAGCTCATCCCATTCCATGAATTGTCCAATCAAAGAGTCATGGCTGTTCCTAAGCACTGACTGGAACCTGCTGGCTCTCCCTTCTCTGTTAGCAATGTTGGGTTTTGTGTCATAGCAGAAGCAGAAGAGGTGGTAAAGAAGGAGGCTAAAATTCTCTGATCCTTGCTGGAAGAGTCCCAGATCTTGGGTCAGGGGTTCATTGGAGATTGTGAAACTGTTAGTGGCTCCTGTTTCATGGAAGAGAAAGAGGGGAGGGACAGAGAAAAAAACATTAGGAAAGATGAGGGAGTGGAGGTTGAGCATTCTGCAGTGACTAAGCAAGCAGCTGGTGTGTGGCTGGACAGCTTGAATTCTCTGCGGGTAGATTGGATATTTGGATGGAAGGGCATGAGTTGCTTGGCTTGGGCTTTCATTGTGAGCAGCAGGTGTTATAATGGGCAGCCTGGATAATTTTTTTTGAGGGGTTGGAGTGGAAACCAGACTTTTGCCATTGCTAGTTTTGTAGCAAAACATTTTTTGCTATTGTTTCTAGTACATCTATTCTGAATCTCATCTGATAGGGTTGGGCAGAATGAAGCCATTTAAACAAAACTGGGCAGAATTGGGGATTTTAGGAGGGTCATGTTTGCATATTTAAATACTTGGATTCAATGTTATCTTATGGCTATCGGCTTTAAAATGAGTGTTCTTTTTCAAAGAGCTATTATATTAAAATGTCTGTTGCTGTTTTTTTTCTTTGAGAGAGGGAGAGCCTACGCTAGCCTGTATTATTATTATTATTACTGACTTTGGCAGCTTTGGGAGTAGAATCCATTGCTTTTGTGGAAGAAACTTTTGCTATGGAGGACAGCTATTACCTCATTATATTTTACCTCTTTCCTTTACAACTCTTCCGGTGACTTATACACACTGATACTATCTCCAAATTATACCTCCCAAATTTTCAGACAGTTTAAAAGTAAAATGCAAAAACAAGAAATGAGAGGAGCACTTCCCCAGAACCCTCCTATCTCCCCGCACAAGTCCAAATGCCCACATAGTGCGCTCCACTGGGAGACACATTAAGTACTTCAAAGACCAGCTGGCTTCCTGTGGGATGCCTTAAAAGGTTCTTGCACATGTCACTCTTGCTCTCTGTAAATGACGATTTTTCTGCCCTGACATTTCCTCCCAGAATCAGGTGGGAAGGATTTTCCCTGTGTACCTGTTCCTTTTTAGAAGAATGCCCTTGGAATTGATGATGTAGTTGCCCCATCCACAGCCTAAGCCAGGCAAACCAGCAGAGCATTGCTTGAGCACCAGGACGGAATGTCTCACTGGTTGGGTAATGGTGACAATCTGGGAACAGGCAGTGACTTATGTTGATCAGCATCTCTGCTGCCCAAGCTGATAGCTGGGAAGCGAGCCCCTTGGCCCACAGAGAGGACAGCGTGTTCCCTCTCTAGCTGGCTGCAGGGTGGGAAGCACTACTAATCTGAGCAACGTGAGCCCGTTAATCTTGGAATTATCTAAGAAAAGGCAATTGCCTGGCACTTCCTCAGCACACAAAGCAGGAGCCGCTATCAGTACTGCCATCAACAGGTCTAATCAGACAGAGGCTTCAGAACAGCTGAATAATGGACACTCAGATATCTGTTGGTTCTGGAGATGCCCACTATCTGAGTTCCAGAAAAAAAAGTGGAAATGCACAGCAATGCATGGAGGCTGATTTAAAACTCTACACAGCTATACTCTAACTTTGCTTGTTAAAACACCTATGCTTGGGTTCTTTTCTAAGAATTCTGAGTTAGTAGCTCTGGAGTGGATCCTCAGCCTTTGAGTTTCTGAGGCTCCAATCCAGAACCCCTCATGTTGCAGTTGCAAGGACCACACATGGAGTTGCACTCCAGGGCTTCCGAATTAGTTGTCAGCAAGTTTCAGCTCTGCCTGAAAATGTCCTAGAACCTCCTGGAATATCTGACCACTGGTTTTAAGTTATGGTTGGCTTCATAAATGGCTCAGTGAGTATTAGGTTCAAGGTCAAAGAAATCTGACAAAAAGAAGATGGTAAGTTAAATAAAAGTGATGAGAGAATTCTACCCAGGTCCCGAGAGGTTAAGCACAGGCTACTTTGTATTTACACATCTCACAAATGTTGATGATTTTGAGTTGATCCCTTGATATTGAAAATAGAGGTCTGCATTGATCCCTGCTGTGACCAGGCTGCTGGAACATTTGACTGGCTCAATAGTAATTATCCCCACAGTGTTCTCAGGTGACTATTGTGGAATTGCTGGCTCCATACTCTGACCCTACCTCCCCCAAATAGTTTTATTCTCAAAACTACTTAAAATGAGTTTTCAAGAACTATCATACTTATAAGCAAAATCAAATGTTAATGACCTGTGTTATATATAACTGCAATCCAGATAACTACGGAGCCAAGTCAGGTTTCCAAAAGCATGAAATAAAATTATTAGATAAATAAATGTTTGATTACATGTTCACGCTATGCACACAGAGAAAAAAGTATCTAACTCTTTCCTTGCTTGAATATGCACCATTCAACATATTTCTTTGTCTAGCTAAATTGTGAATGTGTGTGCATGTGTTTTCAAATCCCACAACAAATCAAGAAGGGCTTGATTTGATCAAATATTATTGTGCTAGTCAGGATAAAACTGGTAATTTTGCAGTTACAAATGGCCCCGCAAATCACAGCAGCTCACATTATACGCCCAATGCTAGTCAGTACTGCCCATTAAAGTCACTCAGGAGCCGTGTTGATGGACAGTCTATTTTGACGTGTGTGGTCCAGGATAGAAAAATAGGGAAAGGGCAAGATGCAGAGTCTCATACCAGCAATTAAATGATTTTGCCCAAATGCGACACACACCATTTCTCACCACAATCCTCAAGCCCCCTGGCTGACCAGGAAGTAGTCATGACCTTGCCAATCTTCAAAGAAAAAATGAAGCACAACTTCCAAGGAGAGCAATTAGATATCACTAAACAGTAAAAAAGTTGGCCTCAGGTGCAATCTGTACAATAGTTTGGACATGGAAGGAAAGAAGATATGAGAAAGCTTTTATTATTTTTTAAATATGTTTTTTATTGCTTTTAGAGAGAGAGAAAGGAAGAGGGAGAGAGATAGAGAGAGAAACCTCAATCGTTGCCTTCCACACACACTCCAACCTGGGATTGAACCTGCAACCCCAGAATGTGCCTTGACCAGGAATTGAGCTTTCAGAGTATGGGATGATGTTCAATCAGCCAATTGAGCCATGCTGGCCAGGGCAAAGATGGGAATTCTAGAAACTACAAATTTATGTTAGTTTTATGGCTTGAATCCAGGCCTGCCAGAGCCTTCTCTGAGAGAAGCTCAGATCTCTCTCTTTTTGGAAAATAGTGTAATGAACGGTTCGATCAATCACTTTAAGATAAATGATCTAGACCACCAGGCCAAACCTCTTGTGCCATTAGTCTATAATATGTGCAGAGAAGTGCACTGTATGAAAATGAGACCATGATTTTAGCCTCATATCCACCACTCTGTAACTTTAGACAAATTGCCTCATCACCTCTATATATGAAATGATTAGATAAAATAATCGCTTAGCTTCTTTCAGTTCCAAGATTCTGTGTTTCTCTGAATTATAATCTTCATTTGGATTTATATAATATTGACCAGAATATAGTATGATGGAAAAAAGAGATACTGGGAAATATTAATGATAATCATGCTGGCCTTATAATGGAGCATATATAAGTTATGTAATGAGTTCCCTTTAATATCATGTATATTTCTTTTTAATGCCAGAGTTGAATGATCGCCCCCAAACCAACTGAAATGCCAAGATTACAGGGAGCAGAGCAACGGTGATTAATTGTAAAGGACAGGGACTCTGGCTTTTCACCTGCCTGGTCTCTGTAGCTTTCAGGGTCCTGACTATTTGGATCGATGTTTTGCTAATTACAAACTGTCTTTGGAAGGCTCCAGCTGCTCTCTGGTGATTCATGTTTTTGCATTGATTTTCACATAAGCTAAGATGCAGTTGCACCATTTAAGCACTTGAAAATGGGACATCAATGAATTATTTTGGACTTAATAGATTTAATAACACTTGGAGACTCTTTACGTTTTGATTTTTTGGATTATACTACCTAATATAGTGGGAGCTGATGCTTGTGTCCTATTTATCTACATTTTCAAAAAAAATCTCTAGTAAGGATAGGCTCTGATTTATGACTGGACCTCTATAGGCAGCCTGAGATGAAATAATGCCTAAAAATTAGTTCAGTTTGCCACAGGCTACTTATTCACAGAACGTTTATCATACTTAGACTTGAAGTTGGCCCTGTTAGTGAGATGATCTTCATCTTAAACCAGGAGTCCTCTGCACTGTGATTTGACCCGAATCATCAAATTCTAAATCACATCAAGTCCTTTTGATTATAAGTGTTAATCCAAGAAAAATTGCAGTTACTAGGTTGTCTAACAGATACCTGGAGTGAATGATCTAAAGCAATCTTATATATATA